>JAHLJT010008446.1:55388915-55500524 GCA_031308135.1 Acheta domesticus
ATTAACTTACTGGTCACAAATTTATATTTCAGTCGAACATCGGATTATAAAGATATGAAATCAGACAAATGAAAAGTCACTTTTGTGTTATGTGTTTAATTCTGAAATATATTGATTGGGGTCGCAGTAGGGTTTTCTTTAATACTGTTTTATAGCCTTGTAGCTGTCTATGGAAAATAGAAAGGAAAATCAATAGCATGTCACTGAATGACCGTAACTCCAGAAAATTCATCAGAAAAAGACCAAGATACGAGAGACGCAGTACAACAAGCACAGATGCTAAAATGGAAATGGGGTGGACATATAAATATCAATACCCCCCAAAAATATTTTGTTTACTTAAATGTTTAAGCGACCTCAATAGCCGAGTTGGCTAAGAGCGTGTACCGTCTCAGTGCTTCGGTCCGAAGGATCGAGGGGGTCGAGTCCGACCTTGGCATAGTTGTTTGTTTCTTGTCTCTCATGTATGTGCTCTCGCGGAGGCGCCTCGCGTTATTCTGACCCCATATCAGAGGAGCCCACATGTGTGTTGACATGCCCTATCTGCTGCCATTCAGCAGCATCCCACATAAACAAGATCCAAGTCTTCCAAAACAGAATCCTCCGCATTGCAACCAAAGCTCCATGGTTTGTCAGAAACTTAACCGTTCATTCAGATTTCAACCTAAAATCCATAAAAGAGCAAATCATTCACACATTCCACAATTTCTTCTTCCACCTACCTAACATAACCGGACCATCCTTTTACAACCTCGGCATAGATAACCCTCCCTTCCTAAGAATAAAAAACAGATATCCCCTTCATTCATTTTTAAACTGCTTTTCCACGTTTGAATAGATAATTAATTTCTGTAATTAAAATCAGCTCTAGTGATGCTCTGGCGGTGCTCATTGAGTTTCCCCACTCGTAATTTTTAAGATTAGAATAAGTCACCCATCATCTGTAGAGCCGAAAGGCTGAACGATGTAAATTCAGAAAGAATAAATAAATGAATTGAAAAAAAAGTGTGTTGATATCAAATGTATGGCTGGGCATGCGTCCCGTGAGTATGTAAACGGTAACCGGCGGTCGGCTGGATAAAAGCCGTAGGGAAGAAGAAGTAATGTTCATGAACATACTAATCTGGAAGAACGTAAAGAGACACATAAATCACGAGTTATATATTGGAAGTACCATACCTGTTTGTTGTTTGCTTCTTTTGTTTAACATCATATTAGTAGATTTTGTGCGCACTAAAAACTATACATTATTAAGGTTCCACATTTATCCATCAACGGTCTGTTTGTGAATGTTGCTATGACAATTGCTAGTAGAGTTCTACTGCTGCTTTCTTAATATTTCAAACTATTGTAAGTTAGTTTCGTGAATTCTCTCTTAATTTCCGATTTGCTGAAAAATACCTCGAAAAACATCGCTTAGACCTAGATAAGTACGATTCTCCAAACGAGTATTATTACTCACGTGGAAATGTGTAGTAGCTGGAGTCTCTGATTCTAAATTCTCCTTAATATCTTCCTGGGCAGTATGGATAGATGAATGACGATATGGAGAAGTATATTGTAATGAATAACAGTAAGCTGTTGCTTTTCCACGACAAAAACAATCTGAAATTTGAACTCTGAATTCGCGGTTTCGCCTTTCCGTCACTACGACCCCACTGCACCAACTGAATATTCTGATTGCTATTTAATATTTCATATCCATGAAGCTAATCTAAGAAAAAATATCTATATGGAACTATCAAAAAAATTTAAGAGACGGTAGGTTTTGCTTGGTGAGTGGTTCGGTTTCAGCTTCTCTTTTGTTTGTTTCAGAGAAGAGACATTCACAGAATATCATAAAAAAGCTCTGTAATTTGGTGTAAGAATGTCGCAGCTGATAGCAGTAAATCTCCTTTTATCTAACTGATGAACAACTGTATTTAAATAAACAAGCAACCAGTTTTGAAATGTTAAATTTATTCAAACTAAGATGTGCTTTGTGGAGACATAAAAACCCTTCTTCAAGAAGACTCTTGTTCTAATGATCTGCCCCAAAAGAGACAAAACTATGCATAACACTGTTTACAGTTTGTGTAATAATTCCTGAAGAAAATATTAGTAGGTATTGAGCTAAGAGTTATATACGAACTGAACTTAGTGGACATTAAAAGTAAGCATGACAGTACACGAATATAAGTCTTGAACTTGTTTATCAAAACCAATATGCTTTGAAGGGTGCAATATTGATAGACCTTCTGGAGATGACGAGGAAGTATGTGAGGGAACACGGAATCTGGTTCCACAATAATTTGAAAAAGAATGGCGTTGCTTACAGAGGTCTAGAGTGACGGGGATTTTTTGATGCCAAAATGTAAACTGAGGAAGGAATTCACAAGTTGTAGGAACATTTTTTTAGATCACTATTCAATTTTTTTGTAATAATAACCCACAACTGTGATAATACATGTATTTATTGTGTTGTATAAAGTGATGTAACATTTGTTAAAATTATGTTTTGCAATACTTAGTAATTTATACGTCTCTAGAATGATTTTCTTATCCAAGCAATTCGAACTTCTATATTTTAAATAACAAATGGTGGCATCTCCGCAATTCAATACTAGGGTGTGCTAGGGTGTGCTGTGCTGTTGCAATGTTTTCTACTCTTTAATAATGACCACAAGCGTGCTGACATATGCTTAATAACTAGACGTAAAAATAAGAATATGGACTGAATGGGAGATTATTAATTTTTAATTAAAGTAACCCGACACTAAAATCCTAAAACTACTAAGTAAACATTGTCTAAAAAACATTGTAAAAATGTTTATTGCAGAATATACAACACATTTATTTTTCTATGAGTTAATTTAGCGTGGGGACCAAACATACCGCGAGAAAGTTGTTAACATTGCTAACGCTATTATTTTAATCATCGCCTTTTAAAATTTATATCTGCTCGGAAGGTTTTTATTTTGTAATATATGTCGTTTTCTCTAAAATTTTCAAAGCATACTTAATTAAATGCTTGATCAACAAAAAAATTATTAAAGATAACATTAAATTGAAATTAGAAAGTAAGTAGTACAATACGCAGGAAATGTGTTCAACAGAAATGTGACGTCTAGCTTGGGATGACGATGCCACCAGTCATGCAGTGTGATAGGCATCCGCCATTGCTGGACCCCTGTGCTGGCAAATAATAAGTAGAAAATCTGACATCGTTCCAAGTAATTTAGATTCCCATATTTTGCGTCGCGCATCAATGCCCGCCAGGAGCCTTCTGATGGACAGGTTGTCAGATATATCCTCTAGGATGAGTTTTCGAAAATGAGCTTTCTACCAGAAACAATGTACGTCCAAACGCCCAGAAAATACCCAACAGCCTCACACTATTGAGATTTTAACTTATCCTACAAATTTACGGCTCTCTAGCTCCAAGATTAACAACCTTTGAAAAACTAGTAATAATCCAAGTATTTGCATGAATTCCAGAATAAGACGAATCCGTCAATATAAAATTGTTTAATACACTCATGTACTTATATTTTCTATGATAGGCATTAATAATTATATTCATGTGGTAATAAGTAACTTCATTCAAAATAACAGAAATAATTTAAAAGTAAAATATTTGACAATAAAAACAATATTTTGTGTGTGTTATGACTAACAAAATGTAATTAATAATTATACTGATATAAGTATCGTTAAAGATGGCCAAGTCCAACCGACTAACAACTATCCGTCCTTTATTTGGTATCTGTCCGTTATTTGGATTATAATAGAATAAATTCTGATTAATTTACTGGACAACATTAAGAAATGCAGCGTGTAAAAGTATCAAGAGAAACGTAGATTAGGGAAATATGCGTATTTAAAGCCTTAAGTTATGCTGTTTACAAGACATCTTGCAAAGTAGTGACGACTAGCTGCAACACACCGTGCGTACTTTAAATAATATTGTAAAAATATGCAATTTTAAAATTTCAACCACAACACAAAAACATAGGATTTTAAAGGCAAATTCCCAGTTAGAACGAAAATTGTAATTGAAAACAAAATATTAGAACAGGTGAAAAAATTTTAGTATTTACAATGCTATGTTACGTATGAAAAAGATAAGAATTTAGGCGATAAATTTAAATAAGTATAGAAACATATGGGGTAACATTCACAGAAATTTAAAAATAAAACTCGTAAAGATACACCGATGAGGATTTCTTTAAAAATTATATTACCAGTATGGCAGTGAAGCACAAGTAATCTTTAACAGAGATAAAACTAGAACTCAGGCGGCAGAAACAAAATGTTTTCAAGTTGTCTCGGATACATCCTCCTGGATAAAAAAGAGGAATATGGGCATAAGAAAATAGTTGAATATCACGCCTGTGTTAGATAAAATATCTACTAATAAGAAGATATGGTGCGACTCTTTGTAAAGAATGGCAAATGAGAAATTGCGGACACTAGCTCTTCAACATATCCCACAAGGAAGGAGAAAATTAAGCTGGCCAAAGAACTGGACATCGGAACATGTTGAAACCTAATCCTTGTTAGAAGACATTAAGAAATAAAAATATGTATTGCTTGAACGTGCCAATGATTGGGTATTTGCAGGATCGACCTCGTGAAGATACTAGAAATAACCTTCATGTGTTTAATCGGAAAGTTTGTGGCACCCTTCGGAATCGTATTCGAAGGCCGAATGCTCTGATTTTTAGTTTCCGTTCCTTCATTTATCATTTCCAGCAAATGCCTGAGCATCATCCTCTACCACGGATCGCGCGAGTTCTTTAATATCATCATCATAATCACCATCTTCATCTCCCAATAAGCACTGGGGCCCCACAGAAACTGCGCGAAGTCCTAACCCAACTCATTATTCCTGGCATACATACACATGCGCGGAGGCAAAGTGGACATTAAAAATACACGGAACGAACCCCAGAAATACTTAAATTACTTTTTCGCCATTACCTTGGAAGAAGAGAAAGTGTTACAATTGTGCTTTGGAAATCGGCGATATTTCAGCAGAAAAACTCTTGTTTCCATACCCTGGTAACAAAAAAGTGGAAAATTATTTTTCCAATACACAGTAAATTACTTCCTCTAACACTTTTTGTACTCAGAAACCATGTTTTGTAGATCTTTAGCATGAAAAACTGACATCACGGCAAAAACTTTTGCCGGTCACTCCGTCCGTTTATCTGCGGTCAACGCTAGCAGCAAAATTGGTATTCCCCGATCCATAGGAACGAATTCAAGCATCTGCGAGTTTAAAAAGAATATATGGAGATTTTGTGAGGTTGAACATTGAAATCCTTGTTTTATCAAAAATTATCGGGGCCTTCCTACACCTACAGTATTGAAAATAGAGATTTGTCATAATAAAAATCTAAACTTCAAGGAAAGATTATATGAAAATTTTCGTTCCGCCAGCTCTAATTTGAACGATTCGGACACTGACTTCGTCCTTTAAAAGATTCTCAATAAATATCAAGATCATCAGATAATCCATGTCCCAGACTCATTGGAAACTGATAGACTGGGCCTATACCTCCAATCTCCATGTAAGACCGTTCACATCATGGTTAGGATCTTTGCTAGCAAAAATAGCACTTACAATTATGATTTTCTACTGGCTATGAATCTTGACAAATTCAACCCAACTAAAAAATGTATTATTTTTTTAACATATGTACAGAATGACATTAAAATTTCACCCAGTAATCATCTACCATTAATCTGCACCAACTTGCTTGCTTTGCTTGAAATTTGAAAAGAGACAACTGGCATGTTTATACAACTTGTGCTGACCATATTGCAAACAAAATAAAGGCAAGAACCCCAATTAGCATATCACCTGTTTCTATGTTGCTTATTGTTTTTGAAGAGAAAGTTAAAAACAAAATAACTTACTCAATTGAGGACTACCTAAATTTTACTGTCAAAGTCATGAAGAAGATGTGGTCAAACCAGTGAAATAATCTCAAAGCAAGCGCGACTCATAAAAAAGTATGAATATTTTGCCCTCAAAACGTATGCAAACCTCTCACGTCGTAAACAAGTTACCATTTCACGCATTATATCAAGCCACAACAAATTTCCCGATATCTTTGTACTGGAGAAGAAACGTAAGCCATAACGCACCTCTTGCGCTCGCCCGTTGAACATTAATTACATCCTACAGGAATGTCCCCAAAACAATTCCGCTAGACCTTAATATTTTGATACAGACTTTTAATTTTGTTTTAACTGATGATAAATACCAAAGTAATATCATATATCTTTTATCACAGTAGGTGTTTAGGACAAAATATTTAATCATATTAGAATAATGTTATTTCTTACTCCTTTGTATAACAATTATCATTGATGTAATTTTAATATTAATGTACAGAAAGATTTTGTATCCTTAACCGTAGAACCATAATGTTGTAAAAGCTTATATTGTTAATGTAAAATGTAAAATATTGCATTTATTTCGTCGAGTTTTGCGTCAAATATAAACAAATAAAAAAATTCAAAAATAATTATTTTCTCATAAACGCAACTTCAAATTTCTTTACAGAATTTTCTCTTATGTATCTAAAGACGATAAAAAAGTGGCGCGTGATACATTTCTGGCAAACTCTGAATTTTTGAAAATTGAAAGAAAAAACTGCAAAAAGTTAAATTCCAATAGTGCAATATTGGGAATAGAGATATTTTGCCTTAAACAAACAATTACCATACAGAGTTTCTGAAAATGTATTCAGATAGTCAAGCTACATTTAAATCGAAAAGTTATACAAAGGTCAAAACACTACTCTTTCTCGTTAGACCAAAGGAATTGAAACGAGATATTCAGCCCGATGTGAATGGTTGATCTGGATCTGAAAAAAAACATGTTTCGAGCACGTTCAAGGAAAATAACAAATTCAGTCTTCTGTAATTATACGATATAAATGGTAACTAATACGTTAGTATAATTATTAAAATAAACATAATTTTTAATAGTATTGGTGTGTTAATATGGTAGTTTTATAATAGTGGTGTGTAAACAAAGAATATATACATAATAATGTAAATAAACCTATTGTCCTGTATCAAAATGCAAAACTCAAACGGAAACACAAGTTTTCAACAACTTTCACCGATGGCATACTTATAAATGACTTAGATAAATGTGCAATACTCGTTACAGTTTTTAAAAACATTTCTTCACCTTTGTATTTGTATTTGTGCATCTAAGTTGAAAGTCCTTCCTCAGTACAAACATATTTCATATAAAACGCAATTCATTACGAAATAATCACGCCAACTCCTTGCTCATTCCTATTCGTTTATTTAATGGACTTTCTATTTATTATATTTTCATGTTTTGAATTAAAATATTTTTTATATGATTTGATAGAATATAATTTCAATCACGAGAAATTATGAACGAATATTTTCAAAGTATGAAATTTAGTTCATTTATTGACCTTCAGAGAAGTAACAATTTTAGCTTCCAATATTCATTAGGTATCTTGAACTTGTGAAGTGGGATACTATTACAATCAAAGCTAATGAGAGGTATGTAAGAACTAAGTTTGTAATGTTGCTTCATATATGTGTAACTTTTAATGAAGAATGCATTAATGCATTAATTTATGACTGATCGCAGTGACCAAGGAACGAAACATAAATAGGGTAAGAGAGTCATCGAAAATAGGGAGCTTAGCTGCAGTGTTTGGCTCATTTGATTCGGCCACATATCAACGCATTACCGCATTACGCTCATTAGGACCTAATGGCAGTTTTATTGTTTCTGTGATTCAGCGGCATTCAGTCACTAGTTAGAGAAAGGCTGCTATGCAGTCCTTTGCTAGAAAAGCTTTATTCATTCACGATTCCAGCGATTGGTTGATTATTGCAAAACATACTAGCAAAATGAAAGTGTCACAATCGTATGATCTACTTCAAAGATTGTTGATCCTGTATTTTGCAGTGCAATAAAAAGTTCCTTAATTTTATTATAGAATAATTGAAGGATTTTGTTTAGAAAGACATCCCTAGTCCAAAAAGTGAGATTTTGAGATACTAAAACAATAACCTTTGGTAACCTTTGGTTTGTAAATGTGGTTATTCTTCATAACCAGTATTTTGCTCTGGAAGTTTGATGATAATGTATAAATGTTCTTGTAGCGTATATGTCATTTGTGTTGTGAATCTGAGTAAGAAAGTAACAGCTAAGAAATGTTTTCTACGTCAGATATAGAAAGAACAGGGTGGAAGAGACGTAAACCAACGAAAGAGAGGAAAGATAACGTAGTTAGTGCAAAGAAAGTTAAAGTAGAAGCATATTTTAATCACACATTTTCAGAAGTTTACAGAGAATCTTCAGAGATTTGCATATAAATCTGTCATCAGTGGTTGATGCTAATGTGGAAAACGAAAACACTGATAATGATGTTAAGAGCAGTGGTGAAGAACAATAAATTGATATATAATATTCCAAACTGATTTAGTAAATTAACATGGTGCATTATTCCTTCAAATATTTTATTGTATTTTATATTTTATTATATTTTATATTTTATTTTATTATATTTTATTTTATTATATTTTATTTTATTTTATTATATATTTTATTATATAGGAGCGAATATTTTGTCAACAAAACTCGAAAAAATCTCTCTTTTCTGTATTCAAAATTCGACTAGAATATGGTTTAGGATGGAGACCACAGAATTATGAAAACGTGCACAAAATTCACTTCTCCCCATAGCTCGTCACACGCAGTTTTTAACTGTTTTTGACGTAAATAAATAAATATTGTAATATTACTTCCCCAAAGAAATAATTTTGATATAAAAATTTATCAATGCTTTGAAAAAGTAACATAGAGTACACACGCCCCACTCTATCCAATAATTTCCACAATACATTTCAAGCTTGAACTACACTCAAGCGTTCATCAGTATTTACCATAGCTTGAGACAGAGCACAACAATTTTCCTGCTTCAAAACTATACCAATTTCGTCATGGAACCTTTTTTTGCTCTCCTAAAAAATTGTTTTTGGACAATGGTTTTCTTTAAACCATTCAATTTCAAAGAACTAAAAAATGACACTTTTTAAAAAAATTGTATTATAATGAAAAATATTAACATTGCCATGAGAAATTTTATGTGATTTCTAGTTAACAAAGGTTTGTGATTATCGATATTTGGATATACCCCATATTTGGATATTTGATATACCCAATACCTCAGTACTAAAAGCTTTGCGGTCCTTAATATTTTTCTTTCAAGTGTTGTTAAATACGAATTAGTTTTTACTATCTAATAATTTCTCAAAATGTGTGAATAAGAATTAAAATTCGAAGTACCTTCAATCGTTTTTAATAACAGTCCTACTCAGGACTGTCATGCCTGACATCCTTGAATGAAATATTTAATACCACAAAATCTCTTGTGACGCAAGATATCTCCCTTTTAACGGTCCGGGTGAAAATTACATTAGATAAACAAATAAAAAAAATAATCAAATGACACAAGCCTACCCACAGTCTATAAGAAACAATACCATCAGAGCTAGTGAATGATCGGTGAAAATTTTTCTTTATATATTTGCGACTCTAGATTTCTATATGGGACAACAATAATGTCTAATAAAGAAAAAAGATAAATGAACATATTCAACATATTCAGAGATGAATGCATCCACGGATTTTACTCTCTCGTACTTGCGTATAAAAATGAAGATACGGAGTTTCTGATACCACAGATATGTTTTGTATTCAAAACATTATTTGGTTCCGTCTGTCCGTGAGTCTGTCGGTCTATAAACAACGGTAGCGTCAAATACATATACACAACAGACATTCCCTACACGCTCTAGTTGACGTCGCAACCGCTTGAATTTGAAACGAATCTTTTAAATTTTAAGGGTGCTTTACATAAAAAACTAGGTCGAAATTTTCTCAAAAACAGTTGCAATTTTTTCTAGCTACTGCTGGGGCAAGTGACACGGACACAGCAGCACCGTACCGCAGGTAAGAAACTCCACCTGTTGTCATTAACATAAAACACCATTGAGACAGTAAAATCAGAACTTATATCGGTATACAAGCAATTCTCCCTGATATATTTTTGATGGAATAACATGAAACAAAAGCATAGATAAATGTTGCTTATTTCACTCTTTCGCAACACAGGCACGACTTATGATACAAATATAATCAAATACAAAGATCTAGCTCACGAACTTAAAAATAATGAAAATACTTATTCGCCTAATAATAATTTTAGCCCTTGGAATGAAAATACAATCCACAGGTGAATCAGGAGCCTTAATTATAACGCAGAAACCTGAGATACTTGACACATGTCACGTAGTAAAGAAATTCCTGGAAGAAAAGTTGGAGCAACGAAAATGTAGTTTTATAGTTTTTTGCTTTTGTGAATAAAATCCTTTTGCAAACATAAAATTGCTTTTGTGTTTGCAAATTTAAATTATTAAAAAGTGCTCATTTTATATTAAATATCAATTCTGGTTTGTGTTTCTTTTCCTAAATCTTAAATATCATGTTGCGTATACGAATGACATAAAAAAAAAAAATTTTATTCAGACTTTTTCAAATACCATTTCTTATACAATAGTTAACAATTAAAGAGAAATATTAAAAAAATAACAAAAAGTTAAAGGTTCAAGGAGAGAGAGAGAGAGAGAGAGAGAGAGAGAGAGAGAGAGAGAGAGAGAGAGAAAAGAGTTAATAGCTAAAGAAAAATGTTAAGGAAAATTAAAGTTAAATGTTAAAGAAAGAAAATTCTAGTCCGTGAGGGACGAGTGTGGCGCCTGTGACGCGAGTGCATCGCCGGTACTGCTGCTGCTGCTGCCGTTGGTTCGGTGAGGGCGGGGGGCACTGATCTTGTCAACAATCTCTCTGTACTCGCGCGGGGCGAGGTAGGGCCTGGCTGTGTGGGCGAAGTAGCACGCCGCGCTCCCAGTGATGGCTTCAGCTATGATACGCCGTCTTAGTTTTTTCAGCTGATAGCCATTCGAGATCTTTAGGAGCGCAGCGTCGCTTCCGGGGTACCATTCGCCCAGGGCACCCACCACCAGCGGTATCATTTCGGTGGAGGCGTAACCGGCGCTGAGGAGAGCTGCGCGGGAGGCACTGTATTTACTCTTCTTTTCCTCGTATCTCTCCTGCAGCTTACCGGCGTGCGCCGCCACTACCGTTGCATTTACGATGATGAAGTGTAGCCTCCGCGCGAGAACGAGATCCGGGCGCTAACTATCCACCACTACCTGGTTTTCCTTAAGGACCTTCCATCCGCTCACCACTGCGACCTCTTTGTAATGCTCGCAGATGTTGTGGCGAGCGTGCCATAGCGCCGAATTGAATCGGCACTCGTTGGTCACATGTCCTATGGTTTCGAAGGCGGCTGTGCCGTCTGGGCGGGTGCAGCCCTTCCGGGAAGCCTTGTTCTTGCCAACCACCAGGGCAGTGGTTTAAGGCGGGAGCGGAGTTGAGGCGGGCCGGGAAGAGAAACTTGTACACAGGTATTCTCATGTGCTCCCCGGTCCGCGTGAAGAAACCTGACTCCTTGCCCACCCCCGCCAGAGCGCCCGCGTAGATCCCTTGGGCCTTTTGGGATTGCTATCGCCGCGAGTGCGCCTTCTGAAATAAATCTCGTAGACGCCTCACCAATGACGACCTCCCCGAGGGCCCGATGGTGACCACCTCCGCACTGTTGTCCTCCATGCGTGCCTGGCAGTTGTCAGGGTCCCGGGTGTCCGGCGGCTGCTCCTGCTGGGCGCCCGGGTCCGGTCGTGGAGGGCCCGATCTCTGCTCCGGGGTAAAATAATAATAGTAATAGTAATAATAATAATGATAATAATAATAATAATAATAATAATAATAATAATAATGGCTGAACTACAACTGAAGAAGGGGTTATACATCCAGCTGCAGAAGGCATACTAGACACAGGCAACATCGGGAGGAAGTTTCTAAGCATTGATGGTTGATCCAGTGCTGATTACGACAGATAAAACGTGTATCTCTTCTTCATGGTAACCGAGATGCATGTGTGACAAGAAGTGAAAAGCAAATAAATAATAATAATAATAATAATAATAATAATAATAATAATAATAAAGTATCTAATTGAATTGATAAGGTGTAAATCAATAAAGATCAATAATTTTTGTGGCTTAAAAGAGGAAGAATGAAGCCAGAATCGGAAGCAGTTCTAATAGCCTCTCAAGATAAGGTGCTGAGAACATGACATTATGATAAAGCGGTTCTCAAAATTTCCCAAGTTGATAAATGCCGCATTTGCCAGAAACAAGTAGAAAACATTGATCATTTCGTGTCAGCTTGTCCAATTCTAGCAAAGACTGAATACCTGAAAAGACAGGACAGTGTGTGTAGTTACCTGCACTGGCAGATCTGTACCGCCCTCGAAGTTCCAAACATATGCCCCAAGAGATAAGAATTCTCACCAAAACCGGTGACATCTTTTGGACTCTATAGAATATTGTACGACCAACAAATTCAAACGAACCGCACGATAACGGCAAACAAACCGAATATTGTTATCCAAAATTTGGAGAAAAATCGTGTCTACTTGTAGATGTTGTTGTGGCTTGTGATCAAAACGTCATAACCAACGAGGAAGAGAAACGTCTTAAATACAAGAATTTGGAAATCGAGATCAGCCGAATGGGGGAGTGAAAGCACAGGCCGTCCCGATAGTTATCGGAGCTCTGGAATTTGTTCCAGAAAATTTGTGTAAGAACTTGGTTAAATTTCCAGGTCATTCAAAAAACAGGGAAGTGCAAGAAATTGCTTTACTTGGAACCTTGCCGTACCGAGAGATCCAGCTGAAAAGCTGATCCTAAAAGTTACACATGTTAAGCGTGTAGCGTGGTCAGAGATGGCCAATAATGATGATGATGATGATGATGATAATAATAATAATAATAATAATAATAATAATAATAAATAGAAAGGGGACTGAAAGAACGACGGAACGGGAGTAATGACAAGAAAAAACGTGTGATGCAACTGGCAAGCTTTCCCTCGGCAAAGAGAATTTTCAAAGATAAGGTACCAAATTTGGAAACTAGAATATTATACGACAGTTACGCGTGGTACTGACATCGTCCGCTCTGCTTTCGTGTGCGTTGTTAAGTCCCTATTTCTTCTGGTGTCAATATCATTTACATATCAACTATCATATTAAGTGAAATCTCATAAAATTGTGGCTTCGTGTGCCACTTACCTGTGCGGCACCGTAAACAACATCAGCTTAACCTTAATTTCTCATGTTTCACAAACGAAATTTTACGCTGGAGGCTACTACTACTGCTTTCTTCCCAAACAAGGACCCATCAAACATACTCGAGGCGCTTGAAGGATTGACTCTGAAGGACTATGTGAGTATACTAACATTATACTAGGAAGTGATTATCGTTCGTGTCTCGTATCGCCAACAACCGGATCTCAATGCTCATAAACTCATGCTCATTCAATGATCTCTTAAGCTCAATGAAACTTGCTGATTATTTTACAGATAAACAAAAGTCTCTCACTATCAATGTTATTGAAGTAAGTGTCAAACCCTTAGTTAGTAAACACATCATAGTTATAATATCCAATGTTTCACCTGTTATCCCACATGAAGACATCCAAAATTCTCTTAAACAACATAATGTTCAAACATCATCCAATATTACTTTTATAAAAGCTGGTATGACTGATCCTACTTTGTCTCAAGTTTTGAGTTTAAAAAGGCAAGTATTCATTCACCCTAATGAAATTCAAAATTACCTCTATGTTAATTCAATATTATGACACATCTTATAGATTAATTTTTTCTACACATAACATCACTTGTTTTAAATGAAAAACTCTATTGGCCATATTGCTAGTCAATGTCCAAACAAAGTGGACAATTCTACCCCAGGTTTAAATAATGATTCAGAAGCTAATGGTAGCACTTCAAATGAAAATTTCCCCTTGAATCATTCAGTACTACACACTTCTAACTCACCTAGTATGGATTGTGATATCTTCCCTCTTTTAAACAAGATATGCTGCTCATCAGATTCATTACCCTGCTCTGAGTCCCCTTAAAAAAGATACAAACTATATGGATCAAATTCAGAAATTACCAATGGTCCCCCTCAACCGACCCCATGATCATCCCATGAAACTTCTTCCTTATCTGAAACACCTAACTCTAATGCTGATAATAAAAAATCTAGAAAACAATTTGAAACAACCAAAAAATAAAAAGAAGAAAAACATAAAAATAGTTGAAACAGACCAACAAGATAACAATCCTGAAAAAAATGTAAAAGTTATGCTCAGTCTATGAAAAGATCAACATTCCAAGTCTTCCCTTCCTGTCTTTTCCCTTAAGATACAAACTATTTCAATTATTACTAGAAAATGCCTGGGGCCTAGCTAACCCCCTCGCTGTAGTTAAAGATTATTCTAATAACATTCCAGCTATTATTCACATGCTAAACGAAACTTGCAAGGTGTTAATAGACAGAACTATCAAATGTGAATGAACTAGACTTATGAAGAAGTTGCAGAAAGAGTTGCCTGAATCAAACTTGTCTGAGACTGAATCTAGTGTAGACAGCACTTAATGATCTTTTTTCAAAATCTATGTCTGACACTAATCACTAATTATATCTCTACCAATAAATTGCAACTACAATTATGAAACCCTTCAATGGAATCTCAATGGATATCAGTGCCGTCTAGAAAATCTACACACATTGTGCAACAGTATTAATCTGGACACAGCATGTCGGGAAGGAACCAATTTTTAATGTAATTATTCAGCCAAGTTTAGTAATTATCAGTGCTGTTATAAAAATAGAACAAACACTGAATATGCATCTGGTGGCGTTGCCGTATATTTCAAATCATACATTGTGGCACTGAATATCCAGATCAAGTCAGACTTGGACGCTGTTGTGAAAATAACTCATCTATATGTCTGCATATACATAATAGATATATTACCAACAGTCGCAATCTCGAATATTAGGAACTTATCCTTAAACAACTTCTAAATCATCATTGATCATAGATGATTTTATTGATCATAACGTGGTGTGGGGCTCATATAAGGCTGACACAAAGAGCATATTGCTACAAAACTTTCGTGGAAGATTATATTTTGGTTATTATTTACACGCACCATGTGAATCTCAGGAATGCTAAATTTGGTATCATCGATCTAAACATTGCCTCGATTCCTTTTGCCCAAAAATACACATAGAATGCACTTAAATACCCATACTATGGTAGCAATCATTTTCCGATTATTATCAATATAGACACCCCTAGCCTCAATAACAATTATTTCCAATCCATTGACAGAATTAACTTTAACAAAGCGAACTGGTCCTTGTTTTCAAGAATTATCAGTTCGGGACCTGACCAATTCCCGTTCGAGGATGTTCCTGATGTCAATCATGCGGTCCAGAACTTGACTAATATTGCCATGGTAGCTGCTCTCCAAGCTATTACCTCTCACCACTAATTATCAAATTAAGTGCCACGAGAAAAAGAGTTCCTTGGTAGAACAACGAATGCCGGGATGCCATTAAAGTAGCAAAACATGCCTTTCATAGGTTTAAAAAGAAACGTTCCGAGGATAATAAGATTGCTTAAAAGAGAACGAGAGCCCTCGGATTGTTAAAGAATCTAAAAAACAATCATGGACTGCTTATGTAACATCGATTTAATCATATAACTTGTCGGAATCTTGGAAGAAAATTAAGACCAATGATCACAACAAACTTTCCAACGATATTCAGTGTTTGCAGTCAATACTGATATCATAAATGTCTCTGCCACTATTGCCAACACACTAGCTAAGATATTTCAGAGCTACCACTACATCATTGAGAATTATCAATTTGGTTTCAGAACCGGGTACTCCATTTATTTACATCTAGTGAGTGTAGACACCTTCGTTACCGAAGCCGTTCATAACAGACTTGTCATGGTTAGCTAGACGTTCAAAAGGCTTTTGACGTGGTCTAAATACCTCGAATCATATTGGCTCTTAGGAGCATTGGTATCGGCGGTAATATTCTACAATTCATCAAGAATTTCATAAGTAATCGATCTATTCGAGTCAATAATCAATTGTCGGATACAGTGATGCTAGAAAATGGAATCGCGCAGTAAAGTACTTTTAGAATAGTATTACATGTGTAGCATTCTTTTGGAAGCAGACCTTACATCTAAGCCCTGTAATAGCATTTATCATCATCCTTCTTTAGCAAATAAGATGGGTTTATACACTCTAGTTAAGAGTATAGGTCTTCCTTTGATTCAACTAGAATGTCAGGTAGAAAAATGTGAATATCGTCAAATAAACTGTAATTGTACATTGCTTCTGCACTTAGTTGTTGTAAAATTACTGAAAAGTTTATTATCAAACGAGGGACTGGAGGGAAAATTTCATGTTTTTCATTTTTAGTTTAGTTTTCTAATTTGTTTGTATAAAGAAAAGAATTGACTAGTCTGGTCGACGGACAGTGGACAGGAATCTCAATACGCACTTAACACTCTATTCAGCAACGCGCAAACTTTAAGGCGGCTCCCCACATTCCCTATTCGGCTAACGGCGAGCAACCGCTGGCCGAATCCCGAGTAGTGTGGGTGTATTGCTTGCTATTTGCTGCGTGACGAATATCGGGCGCTCGCCCTACCCACCGCGTGTCTGTCTTTTGGACACACCAAAGGGAGCGAACATTCGCCGAATACATCAAGTGGTTGGGATCGGTCGAGCTGTAGCTCGCTGCTCGGCGAATGCCGAATGTGGGGAGCCACCTTTAGAAGAGACTGGTTATATGAAGGTAGATTCACGCAGTTTCGAAGCAATGTCTCCGTAGCTGCATCATACATTAAATCAAACGAAAAATTATGAGGAAAAATTATGAGAATCCTAAAAAGTAAGTCATGATATTATTTAATTATTGTCAGCTTCATTTGTTGAACTTATATTTTATGATAACTTTTTTAATATAATTTTTCTTTCACTCTGCACAAATCTACTACACTATGCTATGCATTCGAATTATTTTATAACCTAGGAAAAACCTATGTACTATTTGTGGTAGTTTATTTTAAATGCCAAAACATTCATTTATAATCAGCTTCGTGGGCTGATCTGTTTGGCGCCGTTTCTCTATAGTACAAAGGGCGCGGTACACGAATGCAAATAAATATGAAAGACATATTTTGTCATTTTATAAACAAATTACGGTCTATTAGAACTGACTATTTGTAAGATATTCAAAATTGCATATTCCAGTGAGGCAATTTTAATTCATTTTAAGATTAGTTTGATTTATTTACTATATTCCAGAGCAATTGGAGCAAGACTACCTTTCCATAGCTTTCCATGTATACTTTTTCCTTGGCATGGGTTTAGACTTTTTCGTTCCCTCGAATACTTCTGTTATTGATGATCACTCACCATCGTTCATAATATTTCGGACTCCAAATGGCTTTTGTGAAGAATCGAATATAGAACCCACATGAAATTTATCTTCTTAAAAAATTTCACTTGCATGTTATTTCGTATTTATCTGAAAGACATTTTATGAAGTTTTGCAATTTTTAACAGCAAAGTTATGAGTCCGTTATCTCAGTATTTATATTTCACTTTTATTTTGTGTGTTACTTAGTTAAGAAATGTATCCATGGAACGACGATTATGAACTGCTTGATCGACTTTCATTACACTCGAATACGTTCCTCTATCCCGGCATATTTTTTATTGAAATATATTTTGTACTATTACGCTCCTGCCTTCGCGTGTAACTCCTGGCCAGCGTGCTTGCTTTCCATGACGCGACCTCGGGTTCGATTCCCGGTCGGGCAAGATTATAGTGTACGTTTTCCTAGCAATGTCGCAGTATATGTTGCTGTGTGACTAGGAGAAAACTTACTCCTCAGGTTGAGAAGACCAGAATAAGGCGTAAGAATGCGTACGTGCTAAACACACGTTTCCTGGAACCCATGTTTGTCTGGGAAGTCACTGGTAGACCCAGACTTCGTCAGAGGTTGTTGCGCCGAAAGAAAGACAGACAGATAGACAGACCCCTTACGTTCAATGCATTTCTATCAACGAAATAGCAAATCAATGAATACGCACATTAATATTGACTATTTTATATAAAAATAATTATGGCATGTACTGTTGAATATTGTTAAATTAATTTTGCGCATCAATTATCCTTTCACCTCTTTATTTTAAGTTCAGTATCATTTACACTTTCTTCTTGCTTATCCGTGCTATTTGTGGCCGTAGAATATTTTTAAGTACCAGCTAAAATTGACTTGTTCCGTATTTTATTGTAAAAATTTTCGTGTGTCAAATATTACTCTGCATATTCTGAATTTATGTATAAGTAGTTACCGAAGGATAGTTAACGATAGAAACTAATAGTGATATTCGTAAATATGAAACTTGGGAAACAGATGAACCCTTTAAAATTTAGTAAAACATTTCTCTCATTGCCGGTTGCCACTCGCAAATGGTATTTAGTCAAGACGTCTCAATTCTCTACTGAAAAAAATATCATGGCAGATCAATGAAGATAACTCGTATCACTTTACATTGAAGGTCCTATGAAATCATTCAACTTTTCAGATTTCCACTATAACGTATACAATTCGCCTACATCAGAGAATAGATTACTGTTGCGCTGATTGAGAGAACAAAGAGAAAGTAAAATGTATTTTTATTGTGCAAATTGTGAATGAGCATTTTTAATGGCGTATTTCACTTTTTTGAGCTACGTTTATGTCACATTGCTTGAATGCATTAGAGAACATTATTTGTTACGTATGAGGAAAGGTGTTGGTCTTACCGACGCAGATTAGGCTAAGGCTTTTAAAAATTAGCCTAGCACAGATATATCTCTGTGCTTTCACCCATCATTATCGAAAATAAAAATGTATGTCTGCGCCTGCTGAAAACGACATGGATTTCAATATTTTAGAAAATACAGATTACGAACTTTATGTTGAAATTATATGGCGGATTCAATATTGCGATATCGTATTGTACCTTTTGCAAAAAGTCAAAACGTAATTTGAATTTTGGTTATAAAACTTGCTGGGGTCTCTGAAGTTAAGTAAACAAACTTCAGCCCGGAAAATCAAGTATTTTATTGCGAAGTAATACTTTTTATTTGACGATGATAGGAGAGTGCATATTTTAATCGTTTAGAACCGAAGTTTTAAAAATTAATAGTTTTTTAATTAATGAGTTTGCTTCAGCGGAAACACAAACACTTGCAGGCCGTCTTAAAATTTTGCAAACTAAAAAAAATATTTTGGGCGATTCGGTGTTGGTTAGTCCAAAACCTTTGAAAGCCAGTGGAAATCGTTGCAGTAATTACCTACATTAACGAAGCAGTCAACGCCGTCCCGAAGTGACGTAAGTAAGAGCCGTATCTGTAAGATACAGGCTTTTTTTCTTTTTGCACAAACGGTAGGGTTGAGTCAATGCAGCACCTGTTGCCACAGCTGCGCTTAATTTTATAAGCGCACTATTCGAGAAAAAAATCAAAGATACAATATAGAACCGTTTTTGATATTTTTTAAAAAAATTGCACAAATATTACACGCACAATTCCCTCAAAACTCATATTTTTGGACAAATTGCAATTAATCTTATTTAAAGAACTGTCTCAGAAGAACACATTTCATTAAGAAAAATATCTTCAATATTGTAGGTGTAGGAACATTCCCAAAATATTTTCGACGATTGAAATTTTCGAAAAATTCAGTGTTCAACAAAACTATTCTTGCGCTATTTCAAAGCATCTTTTATTCAATAAATTTAATTTAAAATATTGGAGACATTTTTCAGAACATTTTGAAAATATTCATAAGGCTTCATGTAAATTACCCAAGAATGAAAATACTCATTTTAAATTCACAGGGCTTGTAGACCCTCGGATCTACGAAGGACTATCAATTTTAGAGATAATCGTCTGAACGACTTAGACTAGTGTTGCAAACAAAAAGGACGGACTGACAGACAATCAGACTGCGTTTTGCCGTTAGCAAAATTTTCTGTTTCAAGGACCCAAAAAATGTGATTTTTTAGTACACAGCTTTTTTTGCACAGCACAGACTTTTTAGTTTTTGTTAAAGGAAGTAATTTACTTCATTTACGAACTAGAAAACAAAATTTTTCCACTTTTTTGGTACCAGTCTCATAATGCGAGTGTTTTTGGCCAAAAAATGCCGTTTTGGCACAGCATTACGAGACGTTCTTTATATCACGTATGTAGAATGCGAGAAATTAAAATACATGAATGCAACTCATACAAAAGTGTCTTTGACGTACTCATTTTCAGTACCGCACTCTGCTTCTGTCATCATCTGTCAGTCATTTTGTTCGCACGCCTAAAACCCACTTTATGTACTACTCACGTTAATAACTAATATTCATCCATTTCATAAAGGACAAGCCAAAGTACTTTTTTAAGTAGCTACTTTTTGGATTGTGTCGATTCGTGCGTTCTCGTTTTACTCAGGAATGCAAACTAGCTGTTCTTTTCTTGTATTTATATGGCGTTTCTTTTTATCTCTAACTGTTAAATTCTTCACATTTTTTCACAATTATTGAGAATCTGAATCGTTTTTAGATAAATGTTCACAGATTACGATGAAATATGACATGTTACGTGCGTAAGCAATCTCAGGTTTGCGAATTATATTTTGTATTTTCAATGAACTTGGCTCCAGTCAAAGGAAGCGAATTTAAACATAATGAAACACATACATGACACCTTTATCTTCTCCATGAAAAAGCCAAAGAATGTCGTTGAGAACTTGTGAGATGCATGTCCCAAAGAATGTCGCGGATTCAAGGGCAAAATCACTATTCCTGGCAAGATATTGGAACTGAGCATAATTTCAATTGTGTGTTAACTATCTTCTATCAAATACACCATCTCTCCTTCTCTTCGATAGGTGTTCCACTGGCTTTAGTGTTTAAACTAGAAATTATTAATAAAGAAATATTTCAAAAATGATGTTTTTTTTTCAAAGTAAGGTTAAGGAAAATTCTTTTTAATAAGTTTTTACATAAATAAATGAAATTGTTTCAATTTAAATATTTGAAATAATATAGAATATTGTAATTATATAGTGTATAATTTTTAACGTCAAAAAGCAGTAAAACTGTATATTACGTATAGAGGAGACATACATGTAGAAAATGCAATTTTCACTTCATGTTATTACCTTGTCTTACGCTTCATTGAGATTTTCACTATGGAAATACAGCAGAAAGGCCTTAGACCAAATGTCTCCCATTCTCACTCAATTTTTAAAATTGTGTATTAATTTGCTCAATTTAATCAATATATTTCAATGGATTTTTTTTTCGATTGATGTACATTATCTTATACATAGATATTAATTTTTAGTGTATTTTATGACTTTTGATACATAGAAAATCTCCTGAAGGCAACCATGTTTTAAAAAGTGGTAAAAATTTGAATTCATTTCTCAAATTTCATATCTGTTAATTGTGAATTTACTGTCTAAGAGAAAGAAAACTTTTCGTTCTTTCGTACTTAAGAATATGCATCATTTCATCACTTAAATTCTCATTTGAAATTTGTTCAATATCTGATTGAATATAATGTAATGTAGTGATAGTTCATCATGGAGCTGTTTGGAGCAAAAATATTAAATAAATATTTTTTGTGAGAAATAAATATGTGAAACAATTAATATTTTTCATGGGATAAAATATTTTCGGGAGAAAAATATAAACGAGAATTAATCTCAATTGTCAGGTACAGGAATTACGTAAATGGCACTTTCCTCACCTTAATACATTGTGATAGTAATATTCTTATGTTTTTCATTGAGCTCTTCGGATGGTGGATGGAATACCATCACACTAATTAACTAAAACCGAATGTAAGGCGATGCCGCACATGAAACTATGGCCTGGATTAAACATGTGTAGATAAATATTTGAGTTAAATTATGAATCAGTTTATTTTATCGTATTAATATCTGAAGCCATACACTTCTGTAGTGTAAGTGATAACAAGGAAATCAATGTTGTTTATTAATACGGTTTTACTTCTTGAAACATTAGTTACTGTGCGCCAAATAATATTTAAAAGTTAAACAAATAAATTAAAAAACAACAGAATATCTTGACGATTCCCAATAAGTCCGCAAATGCACACACAAAGATTAAAGTGAATGAAGATGACTGACAATTTGAAGGTTGCATCAAAGAGAATTTGGGATTTCAATTTATGAAAAAGTATCGTTGTATTTACGTTAGTTAGAGAAATGCACGCCGCTCAATAACTCGTCCGTTTGCGAGCATTGTACGTTCCCGTACACATCGCTGTTTTCTCACTAACCGGTGTAGTACAACGTAGTATTACAACGGTGAATAACGTATATTAATAGAACTAATATCAATGTAGCAGGAAACACGCTAGTTTACGCCGTGCAGCACGACGAATGTACGCGGTGCTAGAATTGCATTACTTCCATTCATGCGCGCGTGGTGGCGTCGCGCGGTGTCGCGTGGAGTCGTGTGGCGTCGCGTGGAGTCGCGTGCATGGCGTGCGTGGACCGCCCTCCTTCCTCGTCAGCTGACGGGCGCGGGGGAGGGCGCGCGCGCTCCCTTTCCTTGAAGGACTGCATTCCTGCATCTTGCATTCTCAATACGTTTCCCTATTCCGCCTTTCCCTACTCTCCAGCGACGCATCCCATCGCTGCGCGCGCCGCGAAGGTCGCCTGTCCGCATTCCTGCGTGGCGTCGCGGCGCGGCGCGGCGCGCGGGCGCCCGGCGGCACCTGTTCGCAGCCGCCACAATGGCGCGAGGGGGCGCGCGCCGGACGCGACCGGTCCGCGGCTCGAGTCCCGGCGACGGCGGCGGCGCGGGACGCGGGGCAGGCGCTCGCGAGCGCGGGCACCAGGGTGCGCGGGGCGCTGCACACGGGGCTCGCGAGCGCCGTGCGAGGCAAAGGGTGAGGCGACGGCGGCGTACGCCGCTCGCAAAAATAGGTTGTTAGTCTTCGCCGACGCAGATCGGCTCTCAACCTCAATGCGAGCCACAAACAATATTCTCACTTGGACTTCTGTATTTAACGATTTAAAATAACTTTAGCCGATGAACAATTGTTGGGGAATCTCCACCATTGATGTTTTGTATTTGTCAAATTACTTGAGATCGACCATTTTTCGAAAATTATATTAATAAGAGGAATATAATTACCAACACTTAAAACAAATCACAAATAATTAAAACTGAAAGATTTGGTTATGGAATCCTTAAATCGTTGTCACTCAGGATGTTTTCTTAAATATAGTTCAATATTATTTCAAGAATTTTAATATATTCCACAGCTTACTTTTATTATGTTTTGTTTGTTTTTACCACTGAAAAAAATCATTAAAAGACAACATTTTAAATTTAAATTTTCCATTCGCTAATTTATTTAATTTGAATAAGTACCCAACGTTTTGTGTTTTATCTTTTGGAAAAAGTATCGTTAAATCCAATGTGAAATCGTAGATTTTAGTAGTGTCTATTTTCTGTCTCTAAAAGTACCGCAGAAGTGAACGCACAATGGCGAAGTCACTGGACTTCAGACCACCTGACTGTTTGCGTATCAGCCGATTTAACATTTACAGTCCTAAGTAACTAATTTCTCGGTTTTCATAGCGTTCACAATGCAATTCTGATGAACAACTCCACTCTTTACTATATGTGGATGTATACTAAACATATTTATCACGTAGAAAATAATATGAAAGGTATGTTTGATGAAAATGTTTGATATTCTGCAATGTGGCGAACACGACATTAAATAACTTGTAAACTAATAAAACAGTCTATTATTGAAATTTAGTGATAACACGAAACTCTACCTAAACACAGGTGAATATCTGCTTCATATCCATGAACATTCTCTTTGAGTTTTGTTTATTCACAGGTAGATTAATATCTTGTACACTCAATACATTTAAAATGTATGAAATTAATCTAACAAAAAGTGATTTTTAGAAAAAGAACCAAACATTTATTTACTTGCTTATTTTTTTTAAATTTTTGATTAAATAAATGACTTTCTGAAGTACTGGATTGTGAATTTCTTTCATAGAAAATAAAAATGGATTATATGAGTGTAGCATGATGTAGATATTAATTTTTTAACGACCAACTTCTTTCTTATTCTCTCTTCTGTGGACCATAAAAGTGCATATGCTTTCTTGCCGTATATTTGTATTGTCTTTGTCCATTTTGTAACCCATGAATTTGTATTATTTAAATATTTATCTACAATATGAGTTCAATGAAAAAACATGTAAAGGTCATGATGTGTCTTTCATATCCAGAGCCAAATATTGTAATAAACTTTATTAACAATGATTATATGTATGCCATTGTTTCCTTCTACAGAAAACTATTTTTGTTTAAGTTGTTTCAAAATTTGGAATCTGGAAACGTAATTTGGATGCACACTCCAAGTTTTAAATCAACTAGTAGTCATAAAAATGTTTTATAACTTCGACCTAAAAATGTTTTCTAATGTCTATTTTATACGTGCTGATCGGAGGACACAATGAATTTCTGATTTTTCATTTGCCTTACACCTAATTGGCTATAAGCATCATACATCATATAAATAACTAAGATAATTTTCACAAAATATTCTTGGTTTCATAGAAATTTCTACAAAACATATCCGATATAGCGTTGCATGTAGCGTTGTTGTTCTCCGTTATGAAAAGGTAAAATTCTAATTTTTATGTAATATTTAAAATTTTCGGGATATTATTCTGTTTTTTTTACATGTTCGGGGTGAATTTCTTAATCAAATACTTTCACAACATTTGAGGATCAATTGCATGAGTTATAACTGCCTTCTGTAATTGCGCAGAGGTGACATGCCTTACATTGTCGGAAGTCTTCTCTGGTGAGTAGTGAGCAAGCAATCTAAGATGAATTGTTCCAATCCAAGGAAAAGTGTGCTTTCGCTATAAATGTGCGGTGTAGACGGCAATGGTATACTACAAAATCACCATTCAAACTATTGTATATTTTCTTCTCATTTACACATGTAAGAAAACAAAAACAATTCATAAAAATCACGATAAAATATGTGCACTTAGCAAATGTCTTTAACAAATCGAAAAATATAGCATTGGCGTATCCAAAAGAGCAACAATTTAATATTACTACTAAAAAATGCTCTTAGAGAGACTCTTCACAGTGTCCCTAATATAACAACGCAATTTATGTTAGCATTAAAAGCAGAAATTAAGTCAAATAACATCCAAGTAAAATCAGTAACTTGAATCCGAACCATGTTAGTTCAGAACAAGTCCAGAAAAATAAAACAAAACAAATGCATTGTGAAAATAGTAAGAAATACGACCACATCAACTAGAAAGCTTGTAGAGAATGTTGTTTTAAAAGATAACGACTGAGATGTGAACAGCAACAGGGGCTAGTCTCCAATTTTTTTGAGAATTGCTGCTGATCTCACCATGTGTTTCAGCCACAAAATTCAGCATCAGTCGTTTCCTCAAAAATTTTAGGTACTATGTTCGATTTAGAAACTCTTTCCTATTAAATTCTCATAAGCGGTAAACTAAAAATTGAATGTTCGGCCGGTTTAGATGAATTTTCGGATTGTTTATTAAGACCATACACCCGTTAACTCACATATTTAATCCATTCTTATGCACCGGAATTTTCCAGATATTCTCAAATTAGCTAAGATTAAACCGCTCTTCAAAAAAGGCAACAAAAATTATATTCAGAATTATCAGCGAATTTCCCTTTGTCACTTTTTTCAAACATTGTAGAGAGACATTTTTACGTATTAATGAATATCTTTCTCAGTAAACGCGACGCGTTTTCAGATTGCTAACATGGATTTTGAAAATAAAAATCTATGAAAACAGTCTTTTATCTTTTCCTAAAGATGTGATTTCATGGACCAAAACGAAGCTTCTTTCATTTGTTTTTTTTAATTTATTTATTTTACTTCAGAAAGAGGTAAAAACTGTATGGGACATGCTACGGGGAGAAGTGAGTTCTGTGCACGTTTTAATAATTCTGTGATCTCTACCCTAAGCCATATATTAGTTAAACTTTGAATACTGAAATAAATAAACGTTTTTGCAAGGAGAGTAAACAAAATATTCGCTCCAGTCAGTCTTCATACTGCTCGTTGGGTTTCACTAAACATCTTTCCCGTCTGAGATGTGGCGTAATATTCTGGGGAATTAAATCTTATTGTTTTCTGACTTTTAAATTACAAAAGAGAATCGTACTAATAATAAGCAAATCTCATCTACGTGTCCTCTTTATTAATCTAGGAATTTTATCATTACCTTGTCCCTTGATTTACGAATCAGTGGGTTTTGCCAAAAATGACTTACTTAGGGATTAGAATATATTTTCAGCAAACGCCGATGTTTAGAACTATGACACTAGACATAATCATATTCATCGGGTGATAGTATAAACAGCTCACTACAAGAAATTCATATGCAATACATGTACATTATTTTACAAGACTTTGTCAGATGACACTAAACGATTAAATTTGATACAAAAGTTTAAATCCCAAGTAAAATCTTTTCTGCTGCATAACTATTTCTATACAATCAGAGACTCTATCGAGCATAAAAAAGAAATCAATATTAATTTTAACTATGATATTTAATGTATTCTTAACCATGTGGACTGTATAATTCTAAACAACCTGTTATAAGTATTGTCCTCGGCCTCTGGATCAATGACCCCATCTCGATCAGGTTTTTCGTTCAGTTTCCCTGATCCAAGGAAAAATGCTGAGATGGCTTCTTATTTTGGTTCTGAACATAAATGTAACTTCGTTATCTGTTCACGACTTCTAGAGTTCAGTGGGAAATATAGATATTCAAATTTTCATTCTCCATGCTTTCGTGGCTAAAGTATATCCCTTCACGAAGGACATGAAAAGGGACAAGAACCGAATTCTGCAGCCGATTTTGCCTTTGAAAATAGATTTTATTACATCGGAATCGAATATTTTGTTAACAATTCTTAACAAAAACGCTCATTTCTTTCTGTATACAAAATTTAACTTCTATATGGTTTAAGGTAGGATCCTAGAATTAAGAAAACGTGCACAAAATACACTTCTCCCCGTAGCAGAACACACACAGTTTTAAACTATTTTTGACGTAAAATAATTAAATAAATAAATAAAATATAGAGCCAAAAGTTGATGGTTACAATTGAAAGAAGTAATTAAAAGTGTATTACATACATAAATAGTTTTGACGTTTCCGCAACTAATGAAATATTTTTTACAAACCTTTTGGATCGCTTTGCAACAACTCTTGTAAAATATGAGCACAAAACACCCATATTCTCTGAAAAATATTTTAGTATTCCAGAAAAATAGTAATTCAGCATGAAGTCTTCATGCATCCTTGCTGCAAAATGATTCGTAGCTCGACGGGAAGCAGGGTACAAAATTCGAGGGTAGATATTCCAATGACCAGCGCCGCTTTGTACTGGACAGCAATACGAAACCTGTTTGGATCGACAAATGCAAAGGGAAAAAGCAGGGAGAACTCGATGCACAGGTAATGGGTGCAATACCAACAACACAAACATTTCTGAGATTCATACTTTGTGCATGGTTGCTGAAGATCATTCGATTTATTCATACATTCAGTTTTAAGAAAGAAATTTAAAAAAAATATGATTATTTAAAGACAATCCCTGAGCAAAAATGTAATAAAGATACAAAATAAAAAACGCAGTTATTTTCGATTGAGTCCCCATATAGTCCTTTGGAGACAAAAGTGAGATCCATCATAAATATAATTTTGATATACTATAGATCTGAATATTTGAAAAATAGTTGATAAAACAAACTCAGATTCCCATTCGTCAGAAATTTCATATCAAGGCTGCAAAAATATTAACATTTAAAGCAGAAGTAAAATGTTATGGTTTTAACGTTTAAAAAATATCAATTAATTTTAAAAATAACGTTTAAGGACTGAATATTGCCTCTCTTTACAGGCAGAGCTACATTTAGTATAATAAGTTACTAAAAAAAACTTGTTTTACTCTGGATCTACGATTTTTAAGGTTTATAAATTGCGAAGAAGACATTAACATTTTTCATTACTTCGTATACTTGTTTCCATGCAATATAAAAAACACAGTATTTTTATCAAAGCTGGCCGATGCCCACATTCTTGCTGACAATACTTTTATACAATTTTTTTAATTTATTGAATCTCAAAAAGCAGTTTAAAAAATTGTAGGAGACATCTGGGAGCGAGGAGTGCAATCTGTGCACGTTTTCTTGAGCTCCACAATACCTAGGCATGGTCTTTTACTGTGCTTAGTTGAATTATGAATGTAGGTAGAAAGATTTTTGGCCAAATTTTATTTCAAGAAATAATATCTTCCGAGTGACTACCTACTTGCATCAGCAAATCAGGTGAATTTTCACTCTTATCTCTTATCTCGCCCAACGTGAAGCAATTGATTAGCTGACGTGAGAACAATGACGATTCTTTATTTATTAATTGAGATTTAGGAGTTCTTGAAGGATGAGGTGAACAATGAGGTGAGTGATGATGGAGAAATGGTTAAATGTGTGATAGGTTAAACGGGAGAACTCCGAGAAAACCTGCAGAAAGCTTCCTTTGTCCACCACAAATTCCACACTGAATAGCCGGGAACCCATGTACCACAAGAATGATTATCTTCTAGTATTGTTGACGACAAAATGTTTGCTTTACGATCGGTGGCGTGACCAGTATTTTTCTGTGGCGGAGCCGTAAATGTAGTGTACAGCTGAGTTAATTGTCTCCTCGTAAAGAATTTTTCATTTGGGTTCAATTATTTTTTATTTGTCAATTTATATATATTTACGGCGAAATCAGTTGAAATATGGATAGACTTTTGATATTATAGAAAAGAAGTAAAGACTAATTTGTGAAAATGCATTATCGACTTTGGGAAAGTACACTGAAAACCCATTAGCGTTTCCGTAAGACTGCCACTGCTTATTACATATTAAATAGTGGAGATGAATCGTTTCTCCGAGCTTGTGAAGAAATCTTATTAAAAACGAAAACTATAGAAAATATTATTCCTACATTTCATTTGACCTACCAATTACGAAACACTGTTATAAGGCTGTCGTTTCTGCGTGAACAGGAAGAACCCAAAGGCGAAGCCTCTCATACGGAAAGAAAAAAGCTTGGAGCAAACGTGCATCGAACGCCCAATATCGCGTGCAAGGCGCACGTGGAATGCAGGCCCGGGGTTGCGAGGAGGCCAGGGTGTCGCGACACGAACGCAGTGCAAGGGGCTTCCGAAGGGGAGGAAGACGCGCGACGGGGTCAACGGCCTCTGACCCTCGCACCTGCGACCCTCGCGCGGCCGTCGCGGCCTCCGCCGCCCCCTGACGCCCGGCCGCTCGCCGCCGCTCGCCCGCCGGCTCGCCCGGCCGGCGCGTTGGCCCGGGCCGTTGGCCCTCGCCGCGAGGGTCGGGTTCGCAACCGGACTTGGTGCCGCTCCCAGGCTGCGCCCGACGCCAAACGGATGCGCGGCGATTTTTCTATTGAACGCCTCTTGTGCAAGTTTGCGCGGTGCGAACGGCGGCCATAAATATTCTGCTGTAGCCTCAAGATAGAGTCTGCGCGCAGAGGGAGAAGAAGGTATTAAAATTCCATGTAATTAATACGTATTTAGCCATTGGGATACGTGGTGTAGACGTATCTTTGATGCGTACGAGGTGTTACATGTAATGATGTTTTTTATTCTTTAAAGATATAGCTAATTTATTTACCAAGACAATTCTTTCTTGTAAATATTCAACAAATATTTCAACGAGTTTGTAATATAAAACGCTCGAACGAATCATTATAGTATAATAGTAACCAAAAGTACTTTTTAAAATGTAATTATTTTTTATCAATCATGACCATCGTCTTCGGGGATCATGTTTTGAAACGTTTTCCCAGTAACATGAATTCCCTTCTTTCTCATTAAATTATTAAATTAAAATGTACAATATTTCTTCGAAAGTGAGAAAACCTGAATGGTGACGACAAATCTTATTCCTCTATTCACATGGGTTAAAAAAATCCGTCTCTATGTAATTTGGGTGAAAAAGAACTATTTATTCTAAATACGGTACCACAAATTATGACGAAAATTATTATCATCACTAATTTGTATTAGTTTCGTTTGTAGAAAAATTAAGAACTTAGGAACTCATAGCAATAATGAAAACAGGTGAAACGTAGAGAATTTATGTAAATTAAATTTAGATTTTTTTTCTATTTAATCGGGTTCTTTTATTCTCGTCATGACCGTTGATCCTCAAAGGAATGAAAATATTATCATCAACTTTTATATAACTTATCAAAATTATTACGTTGTCTTTACGTTATGGAAATAAAAATGATAATAATTATACGGAGTCACTACGATGCCCATTTCTTAATGCAGTTATCCTGAACATAAACTACTTATATCGCTTAATGATATTACTAATATTCTTCAATTAAACGTTGGATAATTAAAGACAACTAATATTTTTCTAAATCATATCACCAGCTTTTAACTCTTTGAAGTACATTCAACTGTGCGTCTTCCGAAATTTTAGAATAAAATGTACAAAATAAAAGATATTATAGACATTTGATTATAAATTTTCTTCTTTGATAAAACACTCTAAAAATCGGGTAGTTTCCTGTTGTGTAATCTACAACAATGAAATCCAGCCCTGCATTTTGCAGTATATTTGAAAATTTGAAAATTTACGTAATCTTAAAATCTTGCTATTTAGTAGTTTTAAGACTCCGTGCATTCTTTCATTCTGCATATTTTTAGCAAAAATCATAGGAAATATAAAATTTAATATGAATAATTTGCAAAGAAGTGGTTTAACTTCGAATGCAACTTGTGAAGGAAAAAAAAGTTTAGGTAGAGGAAACGTCTGTAATACAGAAAGTGAACCATATACTGCAACTAAAATTTCGTTAAATTTTCGGATAATTAAATGTTACAAATTACTTTTAAATATATCCCGAATTACGTCAAAATAATGAGAAATAGTATGTGACATACGGATTTTCTGAGTAAAATGTCAGAATTACTTAAATAATTTCGTCTTTCAAAATATATTGTTTTCCTTGTAATTTTAACAAATTCCCATACATTGTGCGCCAAAATATAATTTTTTATTTTGTTGATTTAAATAAGCAATTATTTTTGAAATAAAGCTACAAAATTTACAAAAAACTAGAAATTGGTGATGTGGAGAAACGAAAAAAAAATGGGAAAGATATTTTCTTATTAACAAACAAATTAGGGTTTTTAATGTTACATTACTGAAGGGTTTATATTTTTGTTTTTGTTATCTGAATTATTACAATTTTTATTATGGTATTTCATCATTATTTACGGTGACCCGAGAAACATCGTCGTGATAATTATTGAATTGCTTAGTCCCAAGTCATTTATTTAAGCATTTTACTTCAACTTTAAAAAGTTGCAGGAAAGTTGTTCTGTTTTTCTAAATACTCTTATTAATAACATGTATACCTCAATACTAGTTTTAAATATACAATATTTCTTGTATAACAGTTGTCTTTCTTCTATATACATCATTTTAATATTGATGACATTTAAGAATATGAATTCTTAACTAATTACTTAGAATTTATTATTTTTTGGTTGGCTCATTTTAATGTACATTCACACATCATTCTGTTTAACATTATTATTGATAAAGTGAATTCCTTGAAATGCTTGGCAACGAAATGGACGTTACTTGTAACCGAAATCAAACTTTACAGTGATAACACGTATTCCCTGGGAAGTCTAACGAAATAGAAAAGTGCCAGAAGCAAGCGAGCGTCGTCGAATTGCGTGGCCGCGCTGAGAAGCGTCCGAGCGCGTGCGGTGGGTCGGTCGGCGCGGGCGCGGGGCGACCTCTCGCGGTCCTCTGGGCTAGGGTGGCGACAGACGCGCGGCCCCGGGCCCGGCTCCAGCCCCGGCCCTGGTCCCGGCCGCCGGCCTCGCTCAACTGCACCGCACCGCGTCGCGTCGCGCGAAGGCGCTATCAATGCCCACGAGTAGTTGCAGGTAAACATTTTTTTTAGGAATGCTATAAGCTAATTATTACAATCTCTGAGAAAGACCGCATCTTCTTAAAATTTTGTAAGCAATTTTTATCCTATATCTGCAGCTTATAAAATGTTCTGGTGTCTTCGTTTTTACCTTCCGCGGGAAAATAATAGTCAGCAAATAGGTTGACCTCTTTGCATTTTAAAATCTACTCGAAATATCATTTAATCAATATGAGTGTAACTAATTATATATTTCTTCTATTTCTCATCCATATACATCGTTGTACCAACTTACTCTTAGCCGCTGTTTCTTTCACTATAAATATTTACGAAGTTACAAATTTCCCTTCTACTCTTTATTTCTCTTTTTGTTTCTGAGAGATTACCGCCATATTGTTTTTTCTTTTTCCTAATATCTTCACTAATTGTACGTCTGTATTTTGAATTACGCGTACATTCCAAGTTACTACGCTAAGTACATTCGTTGTTCCCGTGTTCTTCAACCGTTTCATTTTGCTATGGTAGTTATCAAATCCTTAGGCTTCTTTCATTGAGAGTTAACTGTAATCACTTATTACCTCTGGCCCTGTTCCGGGCGGTAGGCAGAAGGAAGAAAACAAATGGAGGAATAAGGAAGAGATTAAGTCCAAATTACACGTTTTATGATAAAATAAAATAAAATGCGAACAGCTATTAGTGAAAAATTTGCAGAAAATTCCGCAAGACAAACTTCCAGTACATGCTCTGAAATTTAAACGAAGAGTAAAACTAAACATTGGAAGGCACAAAAAGAGATGGAGTAAGGCTGGAAGACGCAACGTGTCCAATTCGTAAAATATCACTGTGTGAATTGTGAGAACTTTGTTCATATCGTCGCTGCTCAAGAACAATGCAATTTCTGAAATATTGATACTTTGCAGGAAAACAGCTATTCAAAGAGATATTTAATACGCGTTCAAACAAAGTATTTTACTCCCTATGCCAGATGTCTTTTGATCTATTAGGAAATTTTACTAATAAAAATTCGCTATTTTCTGAACATATTTCTTCACTAAAATAAAACAGAACAATGTTTTAGATGTCACTTTTCTTGAGCCTCGTCAATATGTAAGCAAACGAATAACTTTGTGTCAAGCGAACTAGAAAGATGAGCTTCTTCTTTTACACATTGCCATCACACTATGAATGTGAAGCTTTCCACACAGAACATACTGCTATTTTTTTACTTAAATCCTTAATAGGTTAGAAAATGTTAACTACAATGATTGTTACCATTCCCCATTCAAATAAATTTTATAAAAAAAATAATGCAAATATACGCATACATAAAACTACGTAATGCAGTAAGTATTCATTTATATAAAGAACAAGTCATTGATGAAAGAAACACATCTACAAGAAGCTATGAATGAATATTTATGAAAATTATCACAATATTGGATTATTTATTTGACTGAAGAAAGTGTCCAATAGTTATAAAATGTCAGCTGTTTCAAAATGCTATAATTTTAATACCTACCTCCCATCATACTTTTTAAACAATGAAGAGAGATAAGAAATCTAACCACTCCAATATTTTTTCAATTTCTTCTCAGTTTTAAGAGAGAAGAAAATTTCTGCTTTTGCAGAATTTGACATTTCGTTGGTGCACAACAAAACTGGAACATTTACAAAAGAGGCATTTGTTATTTAAGTGAAATGTGGGTACATTCCACGCAGAATTACGCAAAAGTGACGAACATTTTCAAAAAATTATACAATATTTTATTTAAAGATCTTTTTAAGAACAGATTTCATTGAGGGAAAATCAATACTATAGTTATAGAAAGTCGCCGAAAAAATTTTGACCTTTTACTGTTTTCGAAAATGTGAGTGCTTCTGACAAAATATAATTACATTTCTTTTCAGTATTACAATATTTTCTTTATTAACATCAAAAACAGAAAACAATCTGTCGTATCACTCTCATACTGTATATTAAATTATTTTGGCCGTAGGGTTCATTTAGTTTATTAAAACATTTTTTTAGAATTTCATTACAAACAGTTTTATTATGCATCAAATTATGATTTGCTGTGCGACGTTTCGAAGATAAGCATTTTCTTCCATCTTTATGCAACAATGTGTAAAGGAGAAAACTGCCTTGCTACACTTGCGTTTGCATGGTCTGCTGTACATATTTATTTATGTAGCAAGGTATTGATCTTTTGTTGTTCAAAATGATGAGTCTTCATGTTAGTTTATATCGTGTGCTATGTTTCATTATAATATTTCATTGATATTATTATCTTATTTATATTTGTTATAAAATATTAATAGTTTTCTCCTTTACATATTGTAGCCTGAAGATGGGGGAAAATATAATTTTATATCCCCGAAACGTTGCCCAGCACATCATAGTTGACGCATAATAAAACTTTTTGTAATTTGATTCTAATATTTTTGTTTTTATAATCTGTCTATATAAGTAAACCTCCATTTAATGCTTTCTTTACGAAGTAATTTCGTCACTCCCGCTTTCCACTCCTTGCGTACACTAAGAATGAAAATTGTGTATTAATTTTATTAGAGGTAGTAATATTCGAACACTTTTCAAAGTCTTCATAACTTACTTTCTTGTAGTATACGTAATTCTTAAAAGGTAATGAGAATCAATTTTTTTAAACGGCACACTTCTACCAGAAACTTTTTGATAACGATTCTCCATCATCCATTCTTTTTTAATTGGTTAATATTACTGTTTCATTAATTTATAACAAAATCATCTAAATATTTTGTTTTTCACGCCACACTTCTTAGTAATTTTGTGTAATATCTTGAAAACTTTCTCAGAGAGTACACAAAATTTTCCTTGTGTGAAAGTAATAAATATAGAATGATATAGGAAAACTGTGAGTATAACGATTTCTAGATATGCAAGAACGTAAAGTTGTCAATTGAAGAAGTCATAGAAAGATGTTAACTCATAGTTTGCCTTGGTGTTGAGAAAATAGCTGTAAAGGTTTTATACTGCTGGCGCGTAAAAGCAAAATACATTTTCTAAAACAGGAGTGAAACAATTTCTACCAATTTATAATATCTAAACTCCATGAGTTAACATTATTAAAGTTAGATCTAAAAAGTTACTGGAACTTTGAAACTCAACTTATATAATTGAGTTAATATGTTTTTTCTATTATCTATTGACTTGTATTACAGAGGATTAACATTTATCGTGTGATATTAAAAGTGAGTAAATAGAAAATTTATTTTTGATCTCGTCAATGCTCTATATCTCAAAATTTCCATGGGTCCCAAGAAATATTTCATAATATAATAATTCATACTTTTAAAAAGAAATGTATTTTTTGATGCGACGATATCTATTAATCTCTTAGAGATAGAGGATGACAAAAGTAGACTTAAGCCCTACCCCTTTACGTCTTTCCGTTTCCTGGGTAGGAGGCCACAGTGGTGGTTCTGTTCAAAATCCTTCCAAGGTCCCTGTAATACTAGCAATAAATAATTTCTTTACCGTTTTGGCCTAAGAAACTTAGAATCCCCTAGCAAGTTTTTTTGTAATTTTCCAATTCAATCGCATGGAGTACGTCACCAGAACGTTTTGCGCAATTCAAGAATCCAAGCTGTTCTAAGAGGTCATAAGAGCAATTTGCGAACGGCGAGTGCACTACAATTCAAATGGCATGCTGGCAGGTTAAGGTCTTGACTGCCGAAAATCAGGTGCGATCGCCAGACCACGCGCCATACAAGGCTGTCGTAATTGGCAGCAAATTCGGTCAGCAAATTTTCGCAATCCTTAGAATTATCTGCGGACCTTCGACTCACTGAAAGTACAACCTTCTGGATGTAATAGAAGAGAAATTGTCAAGAAACTGTTGTGCAATAACAAGGAGTTTCTAAGCTAAATGACTAAAGAAACATTTAATCATCTAATTGAAGTGAAGTTGGCAAAGAGGTTTTTACCGTCTTAAATGACTTACCTGCATATTTTTGAGATGAATGAAATTAGGAAGTGAAATAAAACAAAAACTTACCCGCTAAATTAAGGTGTATAACATCTGAAATACGCAAATTTTAAAAATGTTTTATAACAATTTTCTTATAGTTGTTGAAACGATAAGCCAACAGTCATTTCAAAAATATTAATAAAAAATATTTTGAGAAATAATTGAAATTTATATACAATTTTTTTATAAAATTCAAATTTTATTCGATCTAGTGCACGGACAAAAACAGTTGTTTCATGTGTCTTTGGTTATATTTGGTTATATTTTTAACCATTTTCCTAATAGTTAAAACATTTTTTAAAATTTTTGAACCCCAAATATTGTTCCTAAAACAATTTGTCAAAAGGTGCGATTTTCGTTCATGCATGAACTTTTTTCTATCAAGTTCCATTTACAAAGAAAGTATCACAGAAGAAGACAAGGTGTTTCAGCTTTTCAAAGACATTCAAAGAGTCACCTTTCTGGAAAACGGTCGGGTTAAAAGTTATTCATACGCTAGAAAACGCCAGATTTACACGGCCTTTTTCTATGACTTCTATGACTCCTTCTATTATATTCTGATTTAACCTATTTTAGTTTAGTTTTATTTATTTCACATTTTTTTCAGTACTTTCATTTCGAGAAATAGCGCACAAAGAAACGCAGGCCTTCGTAAATATCAAAACATAACCAAAATATATGATAGTAGAAAAAAGTTTTACCATATTGTATAACGTAGACCAGTCTCAGTTAAAAAAGAAAAAAAAATAATTTTACACAATATTCGGTTTTTTTTGGGGGAGGATATAATATCCATTAATTATTCTTATTTTTTGGAAGTTTTGAAAACCATGACAGACGAGAAGTGGACAATTTCATGGTTGCCCGAAAATTCAAAATTAGGAAGGCGAAAAAATACCTCAAATAAACAAATTGAGAATAGTAGCATATTTTAATTTTATTAAATTATTGTTTCTGTTTACTTATTTTACACGTTATATATTGCTGTCAGGATAAGAAAGAAATTGAGTAAAAAAATAAATAAAATAATTTCGAAACGTTTAACTCAATTCTTACTAGCCACCAAATCCATCCATCCCCCGCTAAAAATTGGGCTTCACCGAAAATATATCTACTCAGCTACTAAGAATCACATATGTCCTATACTCCTCTCTCTAGAGAAAAATTAACACAATAGGCGTCATTCGACGGAACATGGCATTAGGCGCTTCTATTCAAAATAAAGAAAATAGGAACCCTTCATTACATCATCTCAACCATCCGCAGTTTTCTATCCAATAGGACATTTTCAGTTTTTGTCAATAACCACCACTCAAATCCCAGGAAAATAAATGCTAGCCTTCCCCAAGGATCACCATTATGCCCCATACTCTTCAATATCTACGTGGCAGACACAATATCTACACTAAATTCAATGAAAATTGGGAAATTTCTTCGCGCCTCTTTTGCAACGTGAGGGAAAGTGAAGCTCCGTGAGATGACGGGTGCTGTGCCGTCGCCGCCCGCCGCCTCGCCACGACCCTCTCCGTGGCAGCCCCGCGTAACGCACCGCGACGTCGCCGACGCGTCGGCGGGCTGGGCGGGCTCGCTGCCGCGGCGACGCGCACCGCCGCGGCCGGGGCCCAAGCGCTCGGTTGACTATTCCAAAATGAACTCGATTCTTCTTCTTCTTCCATGCAACCACCACGTTCGTAAATACAACGGGTCCTAATTGTGACATTTGATTTTGTAATATAAAATAACCAATGTCCAAACAAGTTAGTTTTTTCTGTACAATCGAAAAATTGAATGTTAACATCATGAATTTATGTTAAAGCATATTAACATACGGTGATTCTTTCCAAAGATATTTATGAATTTATTTTAGTATCGTAATCCATTATGTGTACGTATCGTTATTCCCTTATTACAAAATTCGTCGTTTCCTTCGACCCCAGAACCGGCCTGACCGTGTCGAGACGAGCGCTTGCTGCCAGCTCGGGGGGAACGCAGGTTAAGGGCAGCGTCTTAGTTCTCTTGACGGCATCGGAGGGGTAGTTGCAGAAGAAGTTTTTCTGCTCTCCCGGTTACCAGTAAATTCTTCATTATTAGTTACTGTTTACCTGTGGTTGAGTTCTACATACTTTTGTGAGCAGTTGTATTCCAAATGAACTTGAGAAAAACTGCCAGAGAACGCCTGTCTAATGATTTATTAAAATCAGATCTTTTTCTCCCTATAGACAACGCGAAACCACTGTGTAATTGTAAATAAATGCATAATTAGTATTGTACATAGTTATTGTGTATTAATGGAATAGTAATAATTTTGCCCACTAAAAAATACATTACGTACAGAGTAGGCAATGGGAAAAGTCGATTGGGTACAAAATATATTATGCAAAATATCTTAATTCCGAAAGCTACAGGCATTCACATTTTTTAAAAAATATTTGTATTATTCATGAACTAACTTGAGTTTATTTGTTAGCATTGAACGGAAATTCATTTCAGGAATGCTAGTACTTCCTTCTGTTGTCATACAGCTCGTGCCTTACGTCTGGACCTGAATTCTCCCTCCCAGATATTTCCCTATGCGTTCGCCGAGGAGGGAAGGAGGTCTTCCGATACCAAATGTCTTGGCTCGGGATAAAACCGTTCTGTTGCAAATCGAATATTTCGAGATGTGTCATTTTTCTTGTACACCAACGACTTGATTTTGAAACGTGTTTTATGTGATGATCTCTGTATGCTACATTATCACATGATTTTTCATTTTATTTTATATTGAACATTTAGTGGAAAAAATATAATCGTATACTCAACTCATAGAATCGTTTTTTTTGAAAGGTTCTTGAAATCCTAAAAAGTTAAATTGATCTTTCTGAAAAGCAAGCATCCGTGACATTATAAACCTTTCATCTGTTCTTGAAACGAAAGGTCGTAATGTAGTTTCTAATTGGCCGGGTCTATGAAAACATTAGAAGTCCCACAACATAATATTTTCAACATTTAGAATTGTCTGCATCCAACACAAATTTAGCAAGTATTTCAAGAAATGCTTTTTTGTTTCTTTTAATACTAACACAAGAATATAATGCTACATTATTGTAATTACATTTTAATTCAAAGAGGATTTTCCTCTACACGGTAATAAAATGTGGGAATGAAATATTGTTAGTATTTCTCATGACAAGTGAAATATTATTATCAAAATACTAATTTTAAAGCTAATGTGTTTACATGACGACGTAAGAGATTTTTGTTCTTAGTTTTAGAATTCAGTCAATTAACCATTCTGCTCCGAACCGTGCTAGAGCGAACGCTTTTACAAACATGTTACGCAAATACAACTTCAGAATGAAACTTACTGTGAATGCGTTTTGAACAATGTACTAGTTTAATTATTAGTTTAAGGAAAACGAACGAAATATATCCGTCAGCTAACGGTTGATTCAAATTAATTAAAAACGTAAGGCATTATCTTAAAAAAATTACGTCGTCAACTAACTGAAATGCGAAAAAGTGTTCTGCTGTGTCCTTCCGAAACACAACATTAAGTCAGAATAAACGTTGAGATTTTGTCAATTGTGTTAAATTTAATACTCGTTTTAAAATTAAAAAAATGCTATTATTAAATAAATAATATATGTAAAAATTATTAAGTCATGAAATGCCTTTTCAATTTAAAAAATAGTGTATTATTTCTATTTGTAAGAATTTGCTTTTATTCAAGAATAGTTTCTAACAGATATATATTAAATTTTATAATTGTACAATGTATTGATTGTATTATATATTGAGATATTTCAAATGTTCATTATTAACGATTCGTCATTTATTCTCATTGATAAAAAACTATAAAGAGGGATCTAGAAATTTATCTTCTTGATGAAGCATCTACAATCTACTTCAAAATGTCGAATAGACGACCCGTGGCATAAGAATCGTGATAGTAATTTGTATGATGGTTAATCTTCATATTTCTCCTCTTTTACTTGTCGCAATGGACATGAAATGATATTTTTCCTTCTGGTGAATGACTTCATAATTTTTATGATGGGAAAACATCATAAACAATAGTAAATATTTTTACCTTTATTATCCGACAGTTGTAATTCACATTAGGTGAATTTTGTACCCTCCGTTGCTACGAGAAATGAACGTTTTTTTCACGTTTCTGCAGATATTTGGCTATCAGTGGTTCTCAAAGACCAAGGCTACAAATTGATGTCGTCGATTTTTGAATCCAGAGAAGCTAATAGGATCCAATACAATTATATTTCTAGGAAATGCGCTATTCCAGAAACACGAGCAAACTCTCTCGTAAAGTATACATTGAGTGAGGAATAATATGTATATTTCAGATATCAGTTTTTTTACTGCTGGTATTGAGGAATATTTTCTGGAAATCGTAGACTAGACGTAGAAACCAAGGACCCCGGAGCACACACAAAAATAACTTTTCTGTAATGAATGTTCATTAGACCATTCTTGGTATCATGTTATATTGACAGATGATGGGTATAAAATTTCATTCTAATGTTCATTACTAGACGTTTTAGACCTATATGTCTTCAACAACTTAGAAAAAGTTAGTGTCTCTTGTGGGATAGAATTTATTGTAATTTTTGTGTATGGTAAAGAAATTCGTTGCCTTAAATTTGATTTGAAGATACAAAATTATTGACTTAGTTGGATGATTAGAGAGTTCTTGATGGCTGATTTCGCTCGATTCGTTCTCATAATTTTAATTTCGGAAGCCTTCATTTATGTTTCCTGTAAGATAAAATGTTCAACAATTATTTTTTAGAATCAGAGATAAGATTGAAAATAAATAATTGTAGTTCTGCAAGTAAAAGAATGTTGTGTAGCGTTTCAAATATTATGTAAGAGATATGAATTTTCGGGAGCATGTTGGCAGAAAACATTAATGAGTTTTAATCGTCGTAAGTGTAAACGAGGTCTCGCTTCTGATAAACGTTTTGAGTGCTAATTTATTAATGGGTTAATTAGTCAACTATTATTTATTTTTCTGGGATATTCATCGGTTCCAGTTCTGTCGCCTAACTTCTCCAGCAATGAAATGGGAGCTGCGAAACACATCGGAGACTCCGAACGACAGCAGTTACGCGTGTATGCGTCAATACTTGAACTTGTTCCTAGGTATCACTCTTGTTCATTGCATAATTCAGAAGAACACGTAGTCTTCGTTCTGGCAGAGTTACGTGTGTGCTTGTTTCGTGACGTAGCGCGGAATGTTGTTCCTTTCATGTTGTGTTAGTTGATTGGGATCCAAATTACTGTTGAATAGGTCCTAATGTAGGGAAAGTTTCGTGAACTTGTGGGTAAATATTTGTAATTTATTTGATGGCAATTTTTACGTAGTAGTAAGACTAGACAATTATTAGTACAACGGAACAGACAAAAAAAGAAATATCTACCTTCTGTGATAGAAAACTAAGGTCGGAATTACTAAACAAACGAGAGATTTTATTGGAGAATTTATTCTTCTTAATGTTATCTACATTTAAGGAAGGTTAATGGCAGAGATGTTCCTTCTTCTGGTTTTGCATGTGAAAAACTTCCAGAAAATGTGTTTGCATTTCACATACTAATGGAAAAGTGAAACAGTAAATATTCGTAAATAAATGAAACGTCACTTATTCCAAATCCAAATATATGTGTCAACCAAAAGTAACCTACTTTTTTGCTGCAAAATTCGCACCTTCAATAAAAATTGGGATTTCCATTTAAAATTTCAAAGTTGCTTCCCCCTCACGCCATCCAAAGAGCAGGGGAAATCTGTAATACAGAAGTATTTACCTTTCAAAATATTAACTTTTTATTGTAAGTTTTTTCTCGTACGATGCAAATTTCACCCTGAGTTCATTTTTTTCTCACAATAGTTTTACAAAGAGAGGCATTACTTACCCTGTGAATTTCTAATGTTCTGAGCATGTTACGACATATTTCATGTTTCATTTCAATAGTAAATATTAAAACGTTATTTAGTCTAAAATAATGCATGGTTTTCAAACTTTGTTAAACTTTGTTACACAACTGACACCTACCTTATATTCCTAATTGTAAAATATTATTAATAATTGTAGCTCGAATAATTTGTGCCGTCTGAGTATAATTGTGTAGCATTTCTTTGAAGAATTATTGAATGATATACATTTTTGTTTTATTGGATGATAAACATATTTTAAAATATTCACATAGTCAACGCCATATTTCCAACTTACTTTTAAATCTTCAGAGTTTACATTTATTCGGCTCGCGCCAAAGAAATTTGTAGAAGATATTAGGGGAAAATAAAATGCTCTTTGCGATGCGTCTAGTTGATGGTTTAAACATACTACGTACATCAAGTTGTCGAATTAGCTGATGGACAAATAAATCATTTACGTGGGAAAATTTGCTAACTTGGGTGTTTCCATCAGCTCATAATTCAGGGGAAAGTGCGCTTTCTGGGTGAGGAAAACCTGCGAGTCCTTCTCCCACTGCGATTCCTTCTGAGGAAGGATAGACAAAAAATAAAAATTTTATGAGGGAAAAAGCGAAAACAACTGGGAGGTAGTGGAGACCCAAAGGTGCCGAGACGTGGTAATATTTATAGTCATGGCGATCGTTCGCGGCACGAGGGCGCGCGAAACCAATATTACGAGCCAAAGTCTCATGAAAAACGTACCCGTTAAATTATGTGCTAACATAAGACAATGTTCTTACCCCTTAAACTACTGTTACAGCATTACGATTTTAACTCTCGCAGAAAATCTATTAATTCTCCGGCCTCCGAATATAGTGTGCAACTTTGCATACAACAAGAAGCAAAAATCATTCGTGATGGTGTTTTATCTTAGTGGGAAAGAAATCATATTTAATATTTCTGACGTACTAATTCTATTGCATTTTAAAGCAGTGATAATAATATTACCGCCGTAATAATTCAATTCAACGAACTGATAATTGTAGCGCTTGGTATCAGACAATGGTAAGCAAAATCGAAAGCAAAATTTACCTTATTTCTTTCTCGCCTTACGAATACTTCGTAAGAAGAGAAAGTTATGTTATTTGTTACTGCTAAAGGTTGGCCATTCACTACCTAATAGGTGTAATATAATGCAGTGTGAAGTATATGGTATCTTTTAATTCAGGAAAGACGTGTTTTGTGTAGATTACCTGATTAAGTGAATTCTTTGAAAGCTCAAGTGCCTCTACTGAAAAACTCCTTTGAGGTAGCATACCATCATCTAGTCCCAAGTGCCTCTGTCGGTGAGGAAGATTCTCCCGCCTGCAACGGAGTGTTGACTTGCCTCACTCGAGGAAATGCATCTCACCGGACTTCCGGAGCAGGCGATTCACCACCACTCTCTCCCTCCTTCCTGCCCAAGCCCCTAACCGGGCCAAAAAAAGAAAGTTGAAAGCACGGGCCGCCTGCCCCGCGCGGAGGGTCCAAACCAGTTTCGGCAGGGTGGAAAGGCGTCGCGGCCGCCGCCCCTGGCCCGGGTCAAATCCACAAATCCCCCGCCGCGCCACGTGCCGCCCTTCCGCGCGTGCGGGGGAGCCGCACCTGGCCCTGCCAAAACCTGCCGAAACCGCGCCTCGCTTTCAAAGGCCCCGGCTATCTCCGCTTCCGCAAAGGGCTTTTGGGGGCCCAAACCCGAGGAGCAAGTGCCTCTTTAGAGCAACTTGTCTAAAGAACTGGGCGAAAGGTCAAAATCGTAACTACCTGGTTGGTTGGTTGGTGAGGTCAGTCTGTTTTTTGCGTGTTGGCTAGGGTGCATTGTATTGTGGGTTTGACGACCATTCACCTACACCTGAGTTTTTTGTCGTGTTTTGATCTCGCAATGTAATGAACTTCCGATCTACTTATAAATTCAATGTTGATTTGTCATTCGGCATTTCCTGTTTTTCTAGTCTCATTAGCGTTTTGGGCAGAATTTGATATTTCGTGTTCTTATTCTTGTATGTTCTAGAATTACTTCATCTTCTACCAGTGACACAATTTATTTCATAACTTCACTTTCTTTTCCTTATGTAATTCACTGCTTCATTCACGATCCTAAAATCTGTCTAAACGACGAAATCGCCTAAAGAAAACAAAAATGACGTGCATGTTACTGTCATCAACTTGTGAAGACCAGAGAAATGTAGTGCAAAATTTGTGGACCAAAGGGCTTAATCCTTGCGAAATACATATAGACATGTGTGTCATGTATGGAAACGACTGAGTGGACCGTAGGAATATCCCCAGGTGATGTGCATTCTTCCAAGAGGGCTGCACTCCAACCAAACCGACTTCTACGAACAGGGCATATTGAAACTGGTAGAAAGCCTGCAGAAATGTGTTGATAAATTTGGCGACTACGTAGAAAAGTAGATCAGAGATGTACGTTTTTTGGTGCTTTTTGGTTTTGGTACCAATTAATTTATTGGGCAAAAAATTGTTGTGCGTTACTTTCCAAACTTCCCTCGTATTAAATGATATGAGATTTGAAGAGATCGTATAGTTACTCTAGAAAATAATATAAACACTAAATAATGTCAGAGGACCATCATATTTTTTCCCTAAAATTCTATATATAAATTACAATGTTCAATTGCTTTATAGCCACAAACGTATTCTAGGTGTACGGTTTTTAAATGTTGAAAATGATACGGAAAAATAAAATAGGGGAGTGATATTAGGATTCAGTTATCAGATACTAATATAATAAGTATAAAGTATATAATAGTATAAAGATAATAAAATATACGTATTATTAACAATATGGCATGGCCAAATCATGACAAAGAGCGTACGTTGTACATATTACAGATGACTTATTACATATAACAACCATGAAGAACACCGAGTAAGGAAGTGATCGTGAGCCACGATGCACAAATATTCTCCATTGAAATATCTTTGAAAATATTTTCTTCCAATGCCTTGTTTCATTAGTCAGCAATTTCTGTCACGTTACGAACTCTCAAAATAAAGCTGTTGGTGATTTACATCATATAGAATTTATATTTATTTTGACGTAAGTCTCTTTCCTAATGAAGAAAATGAATCAAATGATTTCAATGATAGAAACTTCCGTGCAGATAAAAAATCTAAATTTTCTGGGAATTTTAGTAAAAAGTTTTAAATCATGCTGGTCTTTATATACCAAACATTCTTGTCTTGGAATAGAATGAAATATTCAACAGTACGATTCTAATCACAATAATTCAATATATCTTATGATTCTTGCGCGAAAGTTTAGAATATTTACCAAGTATAAATATTTTCCCAATAATTATGAGTTTTGCTCATAATTATTGGGTACAAATTGCGCTTTAAAAAAGGTAAAAGTTAAAAATTATCAGACATTTCTATGATAATTTTAAGGCCAGACATGCTTTTTCTTTATTGTTTGCACAAATAGATGTCGATTTGCAATTGTCCGATTTAAAGCATAGAAAATCCTTCAAAATCAATTTTGCAGTGAGTTTATCATTAAAGAAGTTTTAAAAAGTACATTTGAAGTTAATTCCATATCAACCAAAGATTTGAAAAGATTAGAATATTATTGACATAATTTTTTCTTTCTGTTTGATATACGAGTATATTGTCTTTCAGATATGTTTGCAAATGTCAATGTATTTATTTAAATTTCAGAAACAAGTATCCTTTGGATGCACTGCATTTTACATTAGCTTTTTTTCTCGCTAAGGAGTAAATAGTAAGTTATGTAATCCTACGAGAAAATGCAGATTTTCGGCAGAAAATCTCTTATTACTGGGCTCTGGAAATGAAAAAGTGGATAAATCCAGTTGCTAAGGGAGAAAAATTCTCTAAAACGTGGTGCAGCCAAATTCCAGGTTTTGTCGGTCCTTGATACCAAAAAATCCAATGACGGCAAAACGTCTCTCTGTCTGTCAGTCCGTCCGTCTGTGAACAACGCTAGCGGTTAAATCGATTTGCTCCAAAATTGATAGTTTTCAATCGATCTGTCTGATGTAGCGGCACCTTGAATTTGAAACCTATATTTTAATTTTGAGAGGTACTTTACATGAAGCCTGGGACATTTTCCAAATTTTCAAAAATATGGATCCATTGTTTTTATTAAATTTTATTGTTGGATAGTGTGAAGAGAATGGTATAGGTATCATGTTCTTTTAAAACCATAATTTTTCGAAAATTGCAAAAGTTCAAAATCTTTTCAGAGTTTTCCTAAAACTACAATTATGAAGAAAGATATTTTTTCTTACTGAAATCTGTCCTTTAAAGATAAATTTTGAAGTATGGTTAGATACAATTTTTCGAAAATTCAAGTACTTTTCGCGTAATTTTGCGTGAAATTACGCGCGAGAAAGTACGTGGTGTTTTAGCACCATTAGTTTATAAAATACTTACAATATACAAGGAATTGAATTAGAAGGTCCATTTTATTGAATCCTTATGAAAAAAATTAACCTACTACTACTACTAAATTTAAATTTGAAAAAGAAAAATCTTAGATGTTTCAGTTTATCTTTGGAAAGCGAAATTGTAAATAATTATTAAGTTGACCAAACGTTTACGGCACGTTTTTGCCCAGTTTCAAACTTTTATTTTAAAAGTAACATGCCTTTTTTGTAGAATAGTGAGTGCGAGAAATTTTCTACACCTTGTTAGACCAACTCATCGACTTAGATCAAAATTGCTATAATGGAAGTGGTGCGTTAAGAAATCAATGTACACATTTCAGCTGAAAGATAAGACATGATCCAGCAGTTTTTGCCTTGATGGAAAACCTGTAAGCCTGTTGTCTTACAGACCAAAAAAATTCGCTAATCAAAATAATCTAGGGCAGACATACTAGAATTTTTTGCATTTCAACCATCCCGAAATACATTTGCAAATTTCATTGCCTTTGAATGAGAGACCCCTAATATGTGTGCATTCTTTTACGTTCAATGTTTTAGTTTACAAGATGGATCTTAGTCCTGTCGAAAGAATGCTGCTAGCAGGTCTACTAGGCAGGTAGGATTATACATATTGGAACCTGGTGTAAGGAAAGATGGGTTCACCCAGAGATTGAAGCGAAAAAGGTGAAAGGCAAACCAACATGTATCAAATATCGTCTAAATTATTTATCTTTTAACAATGTACAGTGAATACAAGTATTAATTTCTTCATTTGTTGGTGACCAACAATCTGTTAGTAATATAGAACTAAAAAGGATATGTTCACTTTACAGATGTAAAACAATTTGCATTCGATATGTAAATCAGAAAGTTAAGACTACGATATTGTGCCGTTGGAGAACGTATGTGGTGGCCCTATGGTCAAGAAATCTACTCATAAAATTATTATAACGTGTGAGTACTGTCCAGTCGTCCTTGACACCAAATGATATAGATATTAATTTTTATGATTTTCTTGTATTTGTGGTATAGAATAGGTGTTCAATATTGCAAAAACTCGATGTCCAAGTTTTGAAAAAAGTCCGTAATTTAGAAGTTCCTGATACAAAAAGTGATTCTTTCAAAAAACTTGTCTGTCTATGCGTCCGTCCGTCTGACTGTAAACAACAATAGCGGCTAAAGTCGTACATAATACGTATTTCCTGAGCGTATTCGTGAGTGACCTGGCAAAACCCCATGTTCATGTAATTTTTAAATACATGAAGCCCTTAGGACATTTTCAAAATTTTCTAAAAAAATTGTTCAATTTTTCTTTACACTTTTCTCAGAAATATTAATTTTTAAGGTATAAGTGCGATTTTTATTCAAATTTCTAAATTTTCGAAAATGGATAAATTTTGTGTTACTTCAGAATTCACACCTACATAATAAACGAAATATTTGTGACATTTTCCTGGGCGTGGCAGCACTAAAACACATAGACGCTTCATTTTGCTGAGGGATCATTTTCTTTACGAATAGGTATGTGAGGTATAGCGGGTTTTCATGTTACAACATACAATAACTTCATAAATGAAAGTACTTAAGTGATTGGTCCAGATTTAAACGTTGTAAATATACTACATTATCTTATAATCTGTACCATTTCCATTCGCATGCTGTTTGATGACGACAAATTTGCGAATATTCAATTTTTTAAAGAGAAATCATCCGCATTCTTACAAATAAATTGGGTCGATTATCAATTTAAATACACTAAAATACTAAAACTTGTTATTTTATTATTAATCCATCATTATTTGAGAAATTTCTGATACATTTAGTTTTGAGAGCAATGACTGTTACGAATGTCAAAATGAATTGATCGCATTCAGAATAAAGTAATTAGTTGTATATGCTTTTGCATGGTTTTCTTTAGAAGAAAAATTGGCCTTGATTTTAGAAAATTTTATAAGACACTTTTAGGTTTGATGTCAATTATTCAGTAAATACATTTATTGTGTGGTCTAGCTCTCTGTGTTGAATGTGGTCATAGTAGCGAGTACGATTACTTTAGTTAATGTACATTTTAGTTGTCAAAGCATAATTTGCAACTTATTCTAAAACACTGCAGTAATTGCAATGTTACCAACATCTCATTGTGTGGATTTTAAAGATTCTTGAACGTTTCCCACATCAATCGTTTCTGACACACTAGGCCTGGAAATTCATGGCTTTGCTTCTCTGTGGGATTCATGACCACCAACTCTCTAATTTTGCTGTGATAACGAAGTGCTCTGCTGCTTGTACTAGCAGAACTCTGATTGCTAGATTTCCTGATGTCACTATATCCAAGTGCTAAATACGCCTCGGTGTGCCTCCACTTACGTAATTGCGCGTATCTGATGTTTCAAAATTGGGCCTGACCATACGGGATCTAAAAAGGAATTACGTTTGATGTTGGGCAGAGCAGACAACCTAGCTAATTAACATTCTTAGCACATTTACGCCCAAACGTTATCATTATTAATTGAGAATAAAGGAAAGAGATGTTGTAGTCAACGCTGAATACGTTTCATTTCTAAACAAAAACTCAATCATATTAATTTTTATGATTTTCTATTAATACTTACTGTTGCACAAATTTTGAATAGGTATATGATGTATCATAATTACTTGAGGGAATCATTGATGGACATGATCCCAGTAATAAACTAGTGGTGCTACTACTACACAAACAAATTCAAACAACAGTTTTCAACATCAGTTTTCAACAACAATTCAAAACTTGCGGGCATCGACTTCGTCCAGGTAGATCGGGGAATATCAATTTGGGAGTAAATCGCTCGAACGGTTAAGGCACTGGAAAATGTTCTTCACAATTTTGGTGCGTTTTTACAAGTGGAGGTTTACCTCTTGGCACATAATCAACTATACTTCCTCAATATCGCGCGGAAACAAGGAAAGCGATAAAGCAAAAAGGGAGCACAGATGACTGTGTGCTTGATATCGCTGTTACTGATAAAGTAAACGAAAAGGAAATGCGCACGCAGGTTTTCATAGCACTTGTTGAATTGTTTAGTGATTCCGGGCTTGTCAACTGCTATAGTCATTAGTTCTGTAAGTGTAAATGCGGGAGTTGGCGGTGATTTCCCCCCGCTGGCTGGCGAGATCCGGCGCCGATCTATTTCGACTTGCAGGAATTTTCTCCAACCAAGTCCCACCAGTGGGGCATCGCCTCAGCCAGAACAAGCTCAGAGCTCTCGATTGATCTGAGAAACGTAATAGTGTAGTGCCTCTGTGTGTAAGTAAGGGGTGAGGATAAAACAAGGAAGAGGAAGTAGAAATCGCGAGCGTTCCTTGGCCCGTTTGTTAAGGTACTGCTCCGGCATTCGCCAGGTGTTGACCGGGGAAACCACGGAGAACTACCGATCAGAGCAGCCTGCCACTAGAATTGTTTTTCAGTCAGCGACTAAATTCGCCGTAACTGACAAGGTAGTGTCGAAAATCTGTCAGAACTCGAACCCTAAAATCTGACTGTCTGAGGCACTGCTGTGACATCTGTTGATGCCCTGTGCCTCTCTTGCCGGTGCATAGCACTTGTAATCCTACGCCGTGGCAGGTGACTTCTTCCTCTTTGTGCTTCTCACCCCTTAAGAACGTCATTTGTTCCAACTTCTTGGTTCTATTCCCGGGCGGGACTCCGCGGTGATCCTGTAGGTCGCATATCCTCTCGTAATAGAATTCTTCATGAATGACAAATTACAAACGAGTTTCCTTCGTTCCATACATCGCCTTATATGAATTGCATCATACATACCGTGTGACACACATTGTATATGTATGTTGGTATTTTTCTGCAAGACTTCTTGGCAGGGATCTTACAAATATCACTACAACCTGTATCTCAACCTGCACCTTTCCGTATATTTGTAATTATCGTCAGCAATACCTTTTACTTCAATTTGGCTCAATAACTTGTATCCAGGGTGACTTGATCTACTGTATTTCTTTTTATTTGTAAGAAAGTGCCACAACATTTATCCTTTCGAAAGTCGTTCTTCGTAAGTGATCTACGATTTTATTGTTTTCTGTGATGACTGATTTAATTTTAATTCTTATCCTTATTTCATTTTTTATTCTTTTAATTTCGACGCAAGTCCCTGCAAGTTTAAATTAGAAAATCCATCAGTACTGTGAATGTTTTATTTGGCTTTTGCATATTATAAAACTGAAGAAACTAAAACAAATGTGTTAAAGAACAAAAATTTTAATTTTACTTTTTTAGTTTTCAAGTGCACACAACAGGCGTTAATCACAACTCCCATTTCACCGATAAGTGTCCTCCAAGCAATTTTCGTTCTTTAACATCTTACGTCGTGTAACAACTTTTGTTACGTAAGATGGGGTTACACGCGGTTAAGTGTCGGAACGTAGATTGAAAGAATTACATAGCAATGGGATATGGGTTCTTTTTCGGCGATATAGAAAGTTGGATCCACATCCTCTTAAATTGCTATACTACCTAAACCTCGAGAAGAAATCAGTGAGAATGGGGAACTATTACTTCCGGCATTAAAACGTAATGAATGTCCACGACATTTTTAGAGATAGTTTGCAAATAACTAGGGAAATTTCTACGAAATGTTCGGACTACTAGGGAAACGGTAAATACGAACTGGGAAAATGGCGCTTGTCAATATTATGAGTGGAGCTTAGACTGAGGAAAAAATACGTAACTAATAAATAAGTTAATCAGTAATTAAATTAGTAAGTTTATTGATAAATAATTTATTATGTAATACGAAAAAAAAATTAATTGAGCAAATTAGGAGGTTAATTAGAGTGGGTGTGCGAGATGTAAGTGACGATCTGATGGGCTGCTTCATTTCAAATTCTAAGGAAGGAAAAGTCTGGAAGGAGAATATGCAATGTCCTCCCTGGAAGGAGAATATGTCATGTTTTAAAAAACTGGTTGATGAGTATGTAGGTTAGTGTATTGATTGATTAATGTAGTAGTAATTCGGCAAAGTGGAACTGTTAAGCTTGTAGCAACAATATAGTGTACATTAAAAAATATTGATACAAACTAACATGTAACATAACATGTAAACAGTCTGTGCTGCTTTCAGTAGCACCGATTCTCATTTCTTAACCCGGCTGCGGTCCTAAAATTTACTCCTTCTCAAAATCCTTGGGTCCAAATGGACCCATATAATTTCTCTTGCAGATTATTTACTTTTCCAATGATCATATTTAGTATTCTTAATAGGACGTTACAATTAGACACCGAAATGTTAATTATATACATTTATTTCATTTATAAGGTTGGGCAATAATGTAAAATAATGGTCTCTGAACATGCATGATAGCAAAGTAATGAAATGCTCGTATAGAAAAATTGTATTACACATGTGTAGTACAAATGTGATTGATATAATTTTTACCTGTAAAAGTTTTTACTTAGAGCAACAAAAAGATTTTTTGTTATCAGTTTTGCAACACACTCCATTTTCCCCTTTTTCGAATAGAATTAAAAAAATATAATTTTGAAGACGGTGAATTTTGCATCGGATTTCTAGTTTTCGACTTCTATTGATGACGAAGGTTGTGGCATGTGTGTTATGCGCTCAATAACGGCTTTACAAAAGATTCCCAAAGTTTTCTATAAAATGTGTTATTTTTATAACATTTTTATTAGTAATCCGAATTTGCCTTTGTGAAAAAACGTTTGAATTGATCAAAAATATTTATTTTGTCAGAGAACCACAATAGGTCACAAAAATGTATTTTTTTCTATGAATGAGAACTAATCGTATCAATAGCTCCCTTTGTAGAATTATAGGTTGCCATTATTTCTGGTTCTTTTCTCCAGATTTGCGGCCTCTTGCATCATTGTAAAGGGTGCTTTGAAGGACAACACACTTGTTCATTCGTGGCACATACGATAATAACCTCCCAGCGGGCGCGCTGTCGTAAATTTTACAATAGCAGATTTTTTGAATTTTCTATCAACTCATTGTTGCCAAAGACTTCTACGTTCTTGATATTCCTCGCAGATATCTCTAATGATGCTTATCTTCAGCCATTGTTTAGTTTGCACGCAAGATTCAGTTCCTGTAACATTATTTTCGGTGCAAGTGTAGTGTCAAAAATTTTACGCTGCGCGCCTGCTGGTGTTCTAAAATTGTCATATTTTGATATAAACAAAATTAGATGTAAGCAAGAAACATTCTGAAAAAGAGAATTGTCTGTGTTCAGTGTTATGAGGATGAACATATTTTGATACACGAAAGAAACATTCCGCAAACAAAAATGTCTGTATTCAGTGTTATGAGAATGATTTTGATTTTGACTGAGAAAGAATATCAGCGAAGAAGACAATCTAATACATACTACATATGTAATGCATAAAACAGTGGAATCGAGATTCCAAGTGTCCTTTGTTTATTTGATGTGTTTTCTTTATTTTTCTATAATTTGTCTTGTGAAAAGCGTGATACACTAAACACTTTCGCTATTTTTCATGGTTTTTTATTTTCATTGTGTTGTATCGACGAAATCCTTACATAATGTACGTAATACATGGAATATATGTACTATATCATTCTAAGATATTACACATGGAGATAAAATTGCATAGTTCTACAATTTATTGGATTTATTCTAGAGTCAATGAACGTCGTAAAATTTACGACACGCGCCCGCTGGTGAGAAATTTTAGGCGCGCCCGCTGGAAGGCTAATGTCGGGTAACTCGCAAAATCGAAAGTAGAATATTAGGTTTTTGTGCCCTTTGCCTGGAGAAGTTTTGGCGGTATAGAAGATTCGTTTTTGCGTATAGTTCTACCGACAGTGATGTCCCGTTTGAGAAGCTCCTGACCCAACTGGTATGATGTAAAGAAATTGTCAGGAGTTATAATAATCTTTCAGAAGTGAGGATAATTGTAGTACAACTTTATTCCCAAATTTTGTTTTCTAGGTTGCCCTTCTTATTTGCCAGAGGTTGTGCATTCCATATGTAATGTGTTCCATTCAAAATTTCCCTCCGTATTTGCCAAGTCTTTAGCATGTGCTGCCGAAATGGACAATTGACTCGGAAAACGCCTAATTATTCAACATACAATTGAAGCTTCCACAATATCGGAAGAGGAAGAAACACATCAGAATACTACGTTCATGTTTTAGAAAAACCGTCTATCTGTAGTTTAGAGAGCTGAGATTGCTCCCAGCTGTTCGTAGTACTTCGATAGTGTTTTCGTAGTTTGATAGTATTATTCGAAAAAATATTGTCATTGAGAAAATAAAGTCTCCAATGATAATACAATCCTTCCATAGTTGATTTCTACGAATTTACCGAGTTATTATATGAAATTTCTAACGAGAGTTCAACATAAGAAATGTCACGGGTCCAAACGTACCCGAAGAACTTATGTGTAAAAACAATTATAATTCCTTTCGTATTGAAAATAAATGAATGACATTTTATATGCGGGTAGAAAACAGTCAAAAATAATTGTCATGTAATATCAGAACGATCGCACCATTTTCTTAAGTGGTACAAGAAATTAAAATTTTATTTGGGTCGAAATGGACCCGAGGACCAAAGCAGGGTTAAAATTTTCTCAGAATCAGCATTTGAAAATTATGTAAACCACTAATTAATGTAAAATATGTAATGAATATAATGTCTTCTTCTTCGATGTAGGTGGAACCTGTTATTCTTCCCACATCACCTTCGTGATGAGTCGGGAGATGTCGATGCCCAGCTTTCGATCCATCTTTTCTTCGGTCTTCCTGGATCCATCATGCCATAAACCTCTTGCCATCCTGATAAGTCTGGTATTATCTGCCCTGGAAACGTGTTCATCCCAGCCTTTCTTCTCATTCTTATGAATTTTAGGATGTCCGTAACGCCACACTCATTCCTTATATCTTTATTGTTTATTCTATCCCACCTTGTTTTTCCAGTTATTGCTCTTGAAGTAGTCATCTCTGAAGTTCTTAGTAGAGCTTTAGTTCTTCTAGTATCAGCCCACGTCTCTGCTTCATAAGTCATGACTGGTCTTACTATGGGTGTATACATTTTTACCTTACTTTCTGTAGCTCATTTATTACTTGTTCTTTAACTTCATTATGTCTCTTATGCTTGAAATTTCCACTTCTAAATATGTGGTTTTTATGACTTGTTCGATTATTTTATCACCACTAATTTAGACCTTATTGGATCTTTTGAAATTACCATTGACTTAGTTTTTTCAGGTGATATAATCATGTGGCATTCTTCTGCAGTTTTCAATAGCGTGTAGAGAAGTCTTTGTATATAATGTAAAACACAAAATAATGTGTATGACTTTTTAAAAAATCGTATACTGCTGTAATGAAGATTTATTTTATCTTTACGTACATAGCTTATTTTTCCGATTTTTGAAATTTGTTCCTAAGAAGAAATTTAGGATCTCTCAAATACGATGGTTGTTATGATGGCTGCTTTTTAAGTTCTGCGGTTGGACTTCAGTGAATTTTGACCTGCTCTTGGCACAGGAAGAATTGTTCACAAGAAACAATCAGGGACGGAGATTCTGCTCCCCCTCTCAATGACAAAATGACTTGAGTTTTCAATGTAGCTTCTGAATATTCTTCAGGTTGACAGTTCACAATTTGTTGTTACTTCTGGATCGAAAGCATCATGAGAAAATATTTGAGGGCATATCCCTGTGTTTCTAAAGAAATCATTCTGTGTGTGGCTGCTCTTACAAATTCTTCTCCAAAGAGAAAACTAACTTCGTGTAGAGTCACCACATTGCCCGGGTAATTTCAAAGTCAGTTCTTAACGAGTTTGTGAGTAAAAGGTACTGAGGGGTAACGTAAAACTCACCTGCTTCTAAAACGAACAATTGTGGTTATATAATATGCAGTAAAAAATGAGTATAATGTAATAGCATTTTTTTGAGGAATCCAAAAGCACTGAATCATAAACTTATAAATCTAAGGTATTAATACAATACTTTAATACTTCTGCATTGTTATGTCAAAGACAATGTTTTTTTCATTACTTACGTTTTTGAAAGGCACAGAGGATATCGGAAAAATAAAAATAATTCGCCCTTCTTTTATGCTTATCTACTATTATGTTTTTATACACAATAGTATATATATATATATATGTGTGTGTGTGTGTGTGGGTGTGGGTGTGTGGGTGTGTTATTGAGTTACCTCCAATTTCCCTTATATTTTGACCATAATTTCTTGGGAATTTTGCAGAAAAAACATTTCCGACGTAAAAAATTGTGTTGTGGTTTCTAGACAGTGAAAAATTGCATAATTCTTGTAATGAGTGTATGCTATAAACACCTTTATCTAACACGCTGTGTGGTCAGAATCCACGTTTTGTAAGTCCTTGGTACCGAAAAATTCCATTACGTCAAAACGTCTCCGTCTATCTATGAACATCGCTAGCGACAGAACCGTAGACAATATTTTTGCAAAATTAATATTCTCCGAACGATATGGTTGGTGTTGCGGCTCCTTTAATTTGAAAGGGATATTTTTATTTGGGGGTTGGTATTTTTGAGGACACTTTCAAACTTTTCTCAAAAATTGCTGCAAATGTTTTCTTCTTTTTTTCCGAGATCAAGCAAAATATACTTACAAAAATCACACAGAACATCTACAATGAACAACACCTTTTGCAAGGGCTTCCACTAACAACAGAAAACCGATTCCAAGAAATATTTTAAATCTAGTTAAAAGTAACCATAACCTCCGACGGTTCGAGAAACCAACCGCAGACATGTTCTTCAAGCGAAAATAAATAAACTATGGAGAACCATCAGAAACAAACTAGATCAAGTTCGAATTAACAACTTTCAAAGATCCATAGCTCAAATTCACTCAAATAGCAGACCACTCTTGTCAATCATTAGAAGACTATGCAGAGAAACTTTTGACATTCCCATCCTTAAGCACGATTCAAATGTAGCTCATACGGATCACATGAAGGCTGGTGTTCCTCTACTCCAAAGTACCTTAAGCTTTTGTATTCCTCGCGCAGTACAAAGGGTTAGGTAAATATCTGGAAAACTGTTTTACTACAAACCCAAATACAAAGTCTTCCTTTAGTAATCATATAGCGAGAAACCTCCAGTTACCTAACTATAATGTCCCAAATCAAATAAAAATTCTATCCCCATCAAAACTTCTAAAATTATTAAGCAATTGGAAGCTCGAAAATCGACAGGTCACGACCATACTAACAACAGAGCTCTTAAAGAGCTACCCAAACGAGCAATAGCCATATTAACCCCCTGATTTAATTTTTGTCTAAGATTGGGTTACTTTCCAAAAGATTCAAAGTTTTCTATAATTATACCCTTTCGCAAACCAGGCAAAGATCCTCGCTTTCCTAGAAGCTACAGACCGATTAGTCTCCTCCCCTCAATCCCAAAGGCATTTGAAAAATTAATCCACAGCAGATTATGTTCATACCTAACAAAAGTTAGCTCCATCCCGGACTTTCAGTTTGGATTCAGAGCACAACACAGCAACACCCACCGGCTGCTCCGATTAACTGAATGTATAGCAAACTCATTTCAGAGGAAAGAACGCAAAATTGCAGTTTTCATAGACATTGAGAAAGCTTTTGATAAACTCTGGCATGAAGGCCTTTTGTACAAACCGCACCAACTAGAACATCCCAAGTATCTACTCCACCTAATAAGTTTTCTAAGAAATAGATATTTTTCTGTTCGTATAGTTTATACGAACAGAACATCAAGGCTTTCAAACAGATTTGAAATTAATGCAGGATTCCCTTAAGGCTCTTGCCTTTCTCCACTTGTTTCTGTTTATATGTCAGATTTACCACAGTCAGACTACACAGAAAACTACCCTTTTCGCTGATGACACAGCACTTTTTACATCTCATTCTGACATCAACTGCGCCTTCGACAACATGCAGATCGATCTAAATAATTTCACCAAATAGGCCACGAACTGGAAAATAAAGATAAATGCATCTAAAACTCATGCCAAAATTTTCACTTCACGTCTTCAACCACCACTCCTATGCTTTCAAAACACAAATGTAGAATGGATGAATAGAAATACACCAGCTAAATACTTAGGAATACTACTTGACACCAAACTTAACTGGAAGTAACATATCAAATCTATAGCAGATAAAGCTTATGCAAAAATATCTAAATTATATTCATTAATAAATACAAACTCCCCACTTTGCTCTGACTGCTGCTTAATCATCTATAAAACAGTAATAAGAGCAACCTCACATATGCCTGCCCGATCTGGAACACTGCCGCACGAACCAACCTAAACAAAGTAGAATTAATACAAAATAAATGTCTCAGAAAGGCCATTAAAGCTCCTTGGTTCATAAGTAACATGCAAATCCAAAACGAAGTAAATATATCATCCATTAATGACTACGTAAATCTTACGACCTATAAATTCTTCTCATCTCTCCCCCAATCGGGCAGTACAACAATATTCCAACTTGGTAAAACGTATAATTCACCACACAGAATAAGATTACGATTCCCTAAAGACTTCCTTCGACCACCTTAAATCATTTACCCATTTCCCCTAAGCTCCTTCCTTAAGATTCCACCCACTAACGCCACCCTTTAAAATCTATCACGAATAATTCCAAAAACTGACCTCTGCAGTTTCCATACTCTGGTCAATAAAATGATTGATCAGACCACTGAGAAAGGAAGTAAAGCATGCGGATATCCATCGCTAAAATTTATTGTGTCAGATTGTTATATTATGAACCCCCTCAAGGGCAGAAATGCCGATCAGGCAGAAATATATTAAAATAGTAATAATAATAATATTAATAATAATAATAATAATCATAATAATAATAATAATAATAATAATAATCATAATAATAATAATAATAATAATAATCATAATAATAATAATGTTAGTCTGAATCTTTCTGTCAACCTGACATATTTCCTTAAAGACGGAAAGCATTTGATTACGATTTCTACGAACGCAGAAATGCGCACAAGTTACAATGTACTGCTCAATATAGGCAAATAGGGTAAATAGGAATGAGTAAAAATGAGTTGGTTAATTTCATGTTTCCTGAGTCACCTGGCGAGAATATTTACTGGAAGTTCATCTAACCAATGACCATTACATTTTACCCAGTCGCTACTTTCTTTGACATACCAATGTGCAAGAATGAATGAAATATAATTATTTTCTATCGGAATTTTAGATGCAGAACGTGTCTTCTATTCTGTTATGCTTCGAATGACTACTATTACAGCGTAAGTAAATTACCATGACATGTATTCTTCATTAAAATACCTTTCTGTCAAAGAAGGAGCGAGTGCTCACGCAGAAAAAAGGGAAATTAAACTTGATGTTGGTCCTAACCCAATTTATAAGTCGCAGGTGAACACGGCGCTCACTGCACTCTTCATGTTATATTATTTGGAAAATATATGAATCTAGAAATTTAATTATATTGAGTTTTTCTTATTTGCATAAATTGTTTTGAGCAATTTTTGTGAATAGGGAAAATAAACTAAAGTCACGAAAAAGATGCAAAAATATCATGTTTTTTAAATTGTGTTTGTTTTCTTTGCTGCAAATAAAGCAAAAGCACAGCTATTTCTCCAAAGACGGATGATTTTGATCTATCACGATTGCAGCTTCTTTTTTGTATCATTCAACATAACTCTATCATATTTACTGGTAAAAACAGTTAAAACTGTGTGTGACGCGTATGAGAGAAGTATATGCGAAAGTTCTCTTAAGCTCAAAAATATATTGTTTATCACGAGACGAAAATATTCCTCCGCAACCCCGTCAGTTGATCACAAATCTTGAACTTCGTTTTCACAACACCGATTATAAAAGATATTCATTGATATTTTTTCTTGGTTAATTTGTGGTCCTTGAACGTTGCGTCCACAAAAACAGTAATATCTTGCCTTCAGCAACCGTTTATTTGATTGTATTAGCAATTCCATACTTCGAAAATGGTCTGCCAAGGTTTGAAAGCAATTTGGGCATGTTGAGATTTATTAATTTCTTCACGAAAAATAAATAATTTTATCACTTTACATCTATTACGTAGAACTGAGTAAATTTTTCAGTCCCAGTATTCATAGACACATAGTGTAAATTGGCTGTTCTGTGTCGTGTTCTACCTAAATTTGGATGTAATTTCGAATAGGTTTTCTCCGAAATACTCGATTTCAATTAAGGTGTCACAAATTCCTTCTTCGCATAAGTTAAATATCCTTTCTTAAACCTTTCTTGCACCCTCTTATTCTTAAATTTCATCAGTGTATGTTGCTGAATGTTATACTGTCATATGGAAAACAAACGAAATACTTATCGTTGTAATGTAAAAATATACAACATGCTACTATCCTCTCTTATTCAGCCATCAAATGAGAATTTGCGCGGATAAGTTCCATTGACTTTGAATGAATTTGAATTTGTTCGTCTGAGTCTCAGAGTCCCCTGAGACATTTGTGATGATGATCTAATTAAATAACTTGAAGTTTATAAGTAATAACTAAATGAACAACTGTAAGTTGTCTTTCATTTTTGTCTGCTCGCACTACAATATACTCAAACATTTAATTCTCTCGAAGTCACAAAAAAATAATATTCCCAGCATTTGTAGGATTTTGTTTGAGAGAGGGATACATATGGGTGTTTCTGTATTTTTAAGTGCGTGATATTTTGTTTCATTTATTTATCAATACAGTCAAGTTTTATAAATTAGTGGACTTGTATATATTCATGTTTGGAGAAAATAACCTGTCCTTGATATCTAATGCTAAGTACTATTTAGATTTACTTTTACTGAGGATGGTGGCCTTTTTCGTATATATGGTCTTATTTTGTCAAGTCCTCGGGCAGTTTCCTTCAGAGAGTTCCTTATTACCTCCATTAATTGAATTTCAGAATTTTTTTGTGAGGCATATAGAGGTGCGGCAATTTGTAGAATCCTTGTGGATATGATGAAATTGAGTGTTATTGGTGGGAAAGGTGATTTGCATGTGATTTCCTAATGCTTCAGTTTTGAATTCGGGAGAATGTATTTACTTGTATTTGTTGACAGACGTGGAATGATAACCCTCGTTTTCAACATTTTTGTTGTTAAATGTCATAGAAGATAAGTGTTGTTTCTGGCGCTAGGTATGTAGGATGATTATACATGTCTTGCGTAGGTATTTGAATTGTTTTAATTAAAATTATTAGAGTATTTGATAGTATTCTAAAGTTATTTTATAAAATTCATTACGTTTATTTTTTTAGGTAGAGGTTTGTATATTTGGAACATGAAAATCATTTATTCTTTAGATAAAGGTTTTTATTTCAATTTTTATCCTATTGTTGTAGTTGAATGATTAACGTTAGCTAGGATTTAAAGGTTTGAAAAGTTGGAATTGAATTATTGATTTTTTGGTGAAGGTTTCTCAGGTATAGATATTTAGTGTTTGTAAATAAGAAGATTTGGTAAGGGGGATAAGAAGCCCCGCAGAAATGATGATGTGATTTAAGTTTCATAGTCTGTTAATGATTTAAGTTCCGATTTATAAGATGTTAATAAAATGTGAACAGTCGCAAATGAAAGCCATTCTGGTACCCGAAAAAAACTAACGGGAGAGGGCAGCGAACTCTAGAATAAATTGCAATATAATAGAAGGAATAATTTTTAAATTTAAGAAATAATACTGTAATAATAACTAATACCAAATAAGAGTGCATATAACAGTATATTACAATTACATTTTTCAAGTTTATTTTCAAATATATTCAGATTTTGAGATTGGGCAAGTGTACAAGTATATACATTTTCGATCTTCTATTTGTCTTCGCGGGGACATTGTCATGTCTTTTTTAAAAATAGAGTGCATTAAACAGAAAAATCTTTATAATTAATATTCCAGGTTTTGAATGTTTGAACATTTTGAAAACACAATTAATCAAAAATGAGATCTGTGTCATTTTTTGTTTTTTGTTTCAGTACAGAAAGATTAAAGGAAACGTTTGGAGTTCTTGAAAAATAATATTTTTACATTATCTACGCTTACATATCACGCAGAATTACAGGAAAACTACTCATATTTTCGAAAAAAGTACATGACTTGACTTAAAGATCTAGGTTTGAAGAGCAAATTTATATTTGCTCTTCAAACGAAGAATATCTTCAATATTGTAGTAGTAGGAAGAAGGAAAAAACATTTGAACTTTTGCAATTTTCGAAAATTCTGGCAGTTGAACAAAAATTACGTATGAGCCATTTTTTAAAACGTCCTTTGGTTTCTTCGAGGAATAAGTAATTTAAAAGTTGGAGCAATTTTTGGGAAAGTATTGAAAATTATATTAAAATTCACGTAAAGTATTCCAGAAGTCAAAATATCCGTTTCAAATTTTAGGGCCTGAAGTTCACGCAGATTTTGAATTTAAAGTTTGGATGAAATCACCTGAACGGTTTAAGCACTAGCGTTGACCTCAAACCGGTAAACAGGCAGACAAACGTTTTGTCAACAATTTTTTCGTTATCAAGGACACGGAACGTGGATTTTTTTACTACACAACGTAATAAATGAAGTAACTTACACAACATAAAGGAAAAATATTTATCCATTTTTTCGATATTAGGTCCCCAAAATACGAGTTATGCTGTCAAAAAAGGCCTTTTTGCCGCAGCATTACAATACTGTCCCTGTATTACGTAAGTTGTATGCAAGAAATAGAGCAAGAAAAGATACATTAGTGTCCGTCATTGATCTCACATTAGCATGTGACTGTTGAGAATCAGAATTTCCATGTGATTCAAAAGAATAATAGTAATGCTTCGAGTGAGTCTGTATTTTTAAATGCGATTGATTACTTTAAGATGTGATGGCAATTGTCAATAGAGTTTGCTGTACGACAGCCTCATAAGTGGTGCTGTGCATAGAGGTACTGTAGAATGGTTGTAAGGGTACATGATTACAGTAATGCAGAGAGATTACTAGGAATGATATTTGTGTTTGGCAGTTTGTTGACTAAGATTATGGTTAGTTCTAAATTATTTTTGTGGCATTTTAATTACTGTTAATTATAGACTTACAGTGGGAGAAGGCTGATAGTGGAGAATATTGTTTGACTTTGAATCCGACTAACCATGCAATTATTTAATTAATAAGTTTGTGTTCCTCGTTAGAATGGATAAGTTTTTAAGGTGAAAGTTGGCCATAGATATATTAATATCAGGTTGCTGAATCTTTAAGTTGGCTATACTTTTTATAGATTAGGGAGGTGATAATTTTTAAGAAATAAATTGTAATGAGTTATGATCGGAGTTATGATCAGATCTGATTTTGATCGTAGAAATCAAGGAATACTACCGCTCAGAGCAGCCGGCCGCTAGAATTCTCCTCAAGACAGCGACTGAATTCTACCTACTTTTGTAGAATGGACAATCATTAGTTCATAACCCTTTCCTATGAGTTCAATTGCAGATTTAACAAATGGGTTTTTTTGGTTTTTGAACGGTATTGGGCTATTAAATGCTCCTTGGCGCTGTATATTGAATAGTTGCAGTGGTTAGAGCCATAGAGTGATTATGACCGTGATCTCAGTACCCCAAACTTTGTATTGGACCTTTTGATTATCTTCATTTTTCAGGTCTTACATTTGAATTGCACATTTCGTTTAGTAGTAGAACTGCTTCTGAGTTTATGAACCATTTACTCTATTTTTACTACTGGAATGGGAATATTGTCTTTTGTAAATCTAATAAAATCAATGACTGATTTGAAGTAAGTTTAGATATCTGTAATTATTTTGTTTTCTATGGTAAATTAATATATGTTTTTCATCACTACTGAAATTTGTTTGCTGGAGGGGATCACTCTATGTATTAAATATTTTGTTTGTGAATACCAATACAAAAGTCTTGATTTTTCTGCAACTGATCATTCTTACTCTTATACTCGGTTGTAGGATTGAAATGTTTATATTTCACAAATTTGTTCGCTGTAATTTGTATTAAGTGTGGATTTTCTTCAAGTCTATTTCTTTTTCCTGTATCTGTTCTTGTAAATAATTAAATATGTTTGTCACTTCAACATTATATGAGTTCTTTTATCTGAATTGTTAGATATGTTATTCTGGATCACCTTGTTGTGACCTTTTGTTATCTCTATATTAGCCATATTGAACTTATCAACTGATAAAAATCAACATTTTAAATCGAAAAGATCATTCTTTCGTTATCACATTTATTTGAGAATGCATTAATTGCCATTAATTTCCTACACTACTTCCATGAGTTCTGGTAAGGAACAAATATCCTTATCTATTAAAGAAGCTGCCCAGACCTAATGTTCAACGGGGTAAATCGAAAGCTTGGTTTTACTTTCGGAAATGGATGAATAGAATCTTGTTATAATATATTACTATGTACAACAAACTATAACAGAGTTATTTTAAAAAAATATAACACAAACCGAACGCGGGCAATACATTTTCTATTTACATACACCTGGCCTTCGACAAAATTATTTCGCGAGGCCGAATTCAAAAAGAGAATAAATATGAAATTAAATAATAGGTAATAAATTATATATACAAATTTCAAATTCGTCTGTTTGATAGATAACAACTGGCAAACGTATTTTCGCAAATCGCAAAAATTCTTTGTGATATTTTGAGCTCGTTTTGTTTTCCTAATACAGCTTGTGTCTTGTTGTTGTATACCCCTTTCTGAATTTGGTAGGTAAATGCGGGGGGAGAGAGGGGAAGTTGCTTGCGCCCGCAGGAACGCCGGGCATCCCAGGCGGTCAAGTAGCTCATTCGAGCGAATTTTTGACTCGCTCGCCGTTAACCAATTAGGTTGTATCAAGAACCCACCAGTCGTGTATTATGCCTGCACAACCTAATAGTCCTGTCCTTTGGCTCGACAGCCCGCTACGGGCCTTGGCCGACTAGCGTTGGCCCAGCCTCTCGACCATAGGATAAGGGGTTTATGTGGTTAGCACTAAGACATTCCACCACCGTGGACAGACATTCCACTGGCTTTCATAACTTAGGATGTGCTTTCCCATTGCCACACAGCGATGACATAGCTACTGGGTCAATTGTAACAAAAGCGCATAGTTTTAATTTGGCCCCGGCGAGGAATCGAACTGTGTTGCGCCGTGGAAAGCGAGCACGCTAACCAACGGGCAAGAATTATCCACTTTTCGGTATTCTGTCGAAAAATTGCCTCTCGTTGCTGCTGCAACACTTCTGTCTCTGTACTACAAAAGAAGTATGCAAAAAGTAAACATAGTACTGCGCGCGTTAAAGATAGATTGAGATCATTGAATAGATGAACACATTGTCTACACGCTAGTAAGGAATAGACCTGGTGCCCTTTTTGCATTTTTCATGATCTCCCCGCGTCAGACTGGACTATGCAAGATTCCCCCAGCCCATCCCCACCCAATCGTAGAGCCAACGCAACTGAACAGAATGGCCTAGCGGCGCGGTTTCCGGGCAGTTGTGGCAGTATACAAGAGTATTTAAGTTTGTTTTAAGAGTGAGCCTGGTCATACAAACTCCACGTTTCTCCAAAATATTGTTATGTGACATAGGAAAATATGCCAATGTCCTCTGTATGCTCGTTATCATAGACAAACGAAATGTGTAGGGATCTACTTGAAAATTGAAGCTGTGTCGATATTTATTTTTATAAAAAGCTGTAGTATAACATTATACAGAATCATGTGCCCCTCGCATACGTGTAAATTCTGATTAGTAAAAACCGCATCTCAATATCAGCAACGAATAAGAAGGTATTCCAAGGGAATATCATAAGAGAGCTCAATTGTATATTATATTTACTTCGAATCGGATACGGAATCTATGGGGTTAATTTTGAAGCAACAAAACATCCCTTATGTATATAAAACACCTAATAAAGTAAAAATATCTGCTATATTTTTCCGTGCTAACCCTGAATTAAGCAGCCCATAGTCTGTCTCTTAATCATGTGCCATGAATTTCTCATTAATTATAAGATTAAATATAATTACGACAAATTTATTCTAAGCAGGGTGGCCATTTTATGGAAAACCTGGAGTAGTAAGGGAATTTAATTTACTTTAAGAAATGAGAGAAAGAAAGAGAATTATTTAAAATACCTGTAGATGATAGGGACATGTTTGAAACAGTTATAAAATTGGGAATCGTTCTTTTAAATAACAGGTTGAACAGTTTTTGGGCACACTTTTATTTGTTAAGTAACTATTTTCGATTTCGTCCGTTCAAGACAACTCAAAGGGTTTCAATTTAATAGTGTGAAAGACTTCAAATTTACATCGGAAAAGGAAGAAAATATGTACTGAAAATCGGGGAAAAGTCAGAGAAATTTGTTCCAGAAAAAGAGAAGTCAACGTGTTAAATGTTCATTATTTGATTCTAATTAAATACTATACGATGTAATTTCACTTGTCTAACAAGTGTGATGCGTATCAGAACTCTAAATGAAGTGCTACAATGCTAACAAACAGACTAACATGGAAATTTCATTTAATGTATTCGTAAAAAACAGCCAAAACTTTATGTGGCGAATGTGACAGAAGTATTAATTACGAATAACCAGATTACATTCAGTGAGAGTAAAGTAGAGTCTTTCATTGATTTTTAATAATAATTTTATCTTATTAACATTATCCATTAATTACTTCGTTAGAAGCAATTTTTTTCGCATTTTGCAGACAGCTTTCTTCTTCAGAATATATTAGTCTGTGAACATCACTATGCTAGAGCTAATAATGTTCACTGTCAAATTTATAATGGTTTGCACGATTTTCGTATAGGAAGATAATGAAAGAATTTTATTTATAGTTTTCCCTATGTTAATAATATTACGAATATAAAATAATATTTTTATATAAAAGCATTTGTATTAATCTTTTATAAATCATTCTTCAAATGGTTTTCTTCGTAGAAAATATCGGCTATTGGAAATGGAATTATTACTTACGTTGATAATGTTGTAATGGCGTATTTAACGAAAACATGACATAATTAAAAGTATTACTGCACATATATACCAAGAAGTAGCATGGTGGGCATTTGGTCATCAGAGGACTCAAAAAATTTGACAGATAGTTAAGTTAAATGTTTCGTCAATTGCAAAATCTTGACGGAAATATATTTTTGGATTACAAAAAACTGCAGGAAATTTACAATAGTCATTACACACTGTTAACGCTTGAATTACCACCAAAGAGCTAATTATTTTGTTTCTCACTAAATGTTGAAATATTTGTTAACGTAATGTAGTTAATAGCTATATTGATGTTTGTAAAGATTTAAGTTAAAGAATGTTGTAGAGGGGATCACTTAATTTGCATTTTCAAAAAAGTATTCTTAAACATCGTCTATTGTGTATGTTTACCTATCTTACAATAGTCAAATGTTTGAGTTGAGTTCATCACGGCTGCCACTAAAAAGTGTTTCGCTGCTACTACCAGTACCGCACAGAAATCTGCACAATAGCTCTTCATAGCTCGTAAGCAAGCCGGGAGGACATCATTCCACATTCCTAGACAAGGTCGCCAGCCTCCCCCGCGCGACCTACGCCTCTAAGCAGCGTTGTAACCGGAAGCCCCCACACCCCTCGCGCGGCAGGTGCATGCCTCCCAGCAGCGCCCACTTCTCGGCGGCGCGCGGCCGTGCGCGGGCTTCGAGCGCGGACTCGAGGTCGCGGCGCGGGAGCCGCGAGCTGCGGCGGGGTGGACCGCGGCGGCCGCCGCCCAGCGCCGCGGAGAGCGAGTCCGGTTCGCGACCGGGCGCGCCCGGCGGAGGCGACGGCGGCGGCGGTTGCCCGTCCCTCGGCAGTGGCTCGGCGCGCCCCCGGCCGGAACGGGAAACGAGTTCCCCGAGGTGCGGGCGCGTGCTGGCTGCCGACCGGGGCGCGAACCGGCGGCGTGCCTAACGAGCCTCTCGACCCATCGCACCTGGTGCGACCCACCCCGCCCAGCTCCTCCCCCCCCCTCGACCAACCCATCCAGCCCCGCCCAGCACCGCCCAGCACCGCCCAGCCCCTCCCGCCCGACGCCCGGCCGCGGGGCTGAAGAATCCGGACGGACATCTTCGCCCTGCTCCTCTGCGCCTCGCAGCGTCGCCATTCGTTTCTCGAAGGAAACAGGACCTTTCCAAGAATTCGGTTTAGAATGATTTATTTAACAGAAAAAAACAGTAAACGAATATGAGATGTATAATCTGCGCACGTTTTCTTGAGCTGCGCAATTTTTATATGCATAGTTCAATGATAAATAAAGCTACCAACAAAGCTAAGTAGCAGCATTTGAAAACTCGAAATATTTGCTCCCGATTAACAGAAAACTTATTTGTATGAAAGAATAGAAGAAATTACCCATTGGCTTCTGGTTTGTTCCAAACCAACTGTTACACTAAAATTCGCATATTTACATTCTAGGAAATTGTAGTTCACATGTGTACATTTGACACCGAATTTCATAAAGCAGATTAAAAAAGGATTAAAATGCCTTCAAATGAAAGCGAGTCATTAAATTGAACCTTGGTTGAAATTTTTTATTTCTAATTTTAAATATTTTAGACAAAATCACTAAAAACGTTCAAATATACATACAACAAATATTTCAAAATATTCTAAATCATTCACTCTTTCCTATTGGCATTTTTGTTGAGAATCCCTTAATCCATTTAAAAATATTGTTATTCCGTTTTGACTTTGGACTGTAACTGTATGTTTTTCTTCAAATATCATGGATAATTGTGCTTTTTTATAAGTAAATAAATAAGTTTATGATAGGACTTGTTGCTGCCAGTTAACTTGTTTTACAGAGTGATGTTTACAGTCCCGGCTGATAGGACGGGACTACTAAAAATCACTGTCACAATATTTCACTGTAATCTCAAAAATATTACACAAAGTTTTGTTTTTACAAAAAGTTTTCGTTATAATTTGAAAACTGATTTCTTGTGTATTTGATAGTCTAATAGCTGCAGGTAATGAGGATACGTAATTTAGAATTATTGCTCCAAAGCGAAAACTTTCAGAATGTATCAACTGCCTCTAAATCATTCAATGATTTGATGGTATATTCTCCACAATTTACTCATCTCGCCCCTCTACCCTTTGAATTAATACTTTTCCGTAAAATCTCTCTTATGAGAATATTTATTTACTTTTACTGCAAATTAGGAGCATAATGGCACGGGAGATAAATCAAACAAATACCGATTGTTATAGTTGTCGTAACTGTAATGAGGATCTTGCTATTTTACTTTGACGTATTAATATATATCAAAATATTCAACTCTTGAAATGTACGTGTAATTATATTATTATATAAGAAATATCAACGCAAATTTGGTTTCTTAATATTCCTAATACAATTGAGCGTATGGATGTTTTTAACACATATTACTAAAGAAATATTTTCCTTTTATAAATTGCAGGTTCCATTGAATATACGCACATGGAGACATGCATTGGTCGAATTGTACGTAAAAAAAGACTACACAGAGATGAGTAAATTAAAATAGCAACGATAGTAATATTTTCTTTAGAAGAAAATTCGAACTTATTGCTGTCACGCACTAGGGCTGAAAAATAAAATACTAATGTCGTTGAAGGAGACAGGAAGAGATGACGAAATATAACAACTAGAGAAGTGAGAGAGACGGAGACAAGAAGTGAGCATCACAAAGAGAGCGAGAGGCCCAAATTATTATTAATACGGTATCTTTATATTATTACTAAGTTTTTACTGTTATTAAATAAGAGGAAGTAGATCATTACGGGCAGTATCTCGAATTCAGCATAATCGTACAGCCACTGCATACCATACATTGTAGATCTCAACTGTTGAGATTCAAATTCCACTTGTATTGACATTCAGACTACAAATTGGAAAAAACTCATAAATGAATTTCACGATGTAGATGCGGTCCTACGCCATTACGTTTGTTTTCAATCGTTGGATATCAGAGCTCGGCTCAACATGAAACCTGAACGACCAATCCATGAGCAAAATTTCCAAGGATTCGTAAATTGTGTCCGAGATGCAACAGCGGAGGGGAGGACTGAAACAGAGTGGTAATATTTTTATGGAATATCACAATTGTGTGTAAGCTCCCTCGCCATGTTGGAAATATCGGTTCCCGACAGCCCACCGGAATTAAGTGGCATCCGGCTCGACTAATATTTGATTGGGTGACCATCCGGGGACTCCATCTGGTGCCGTCGCTTCGCAAGCCTAGCTAGTACAGCAAGCGGTAGGACTCATCACTAGCGCGCTCCCTAGGGTAATGTGTTATTTGACTCTCTAAAGGACGTAGGTACATGCTATCAATTAGAACTTGCTATTCGCTACAAATGCAAATGATACCTTAGTTCAGTAAAAAGCTGTGAACTGCCGTCGTGACGGGAATATTTTGAAGTAAACGTTAGTCATTAACATGTGGTACTTACTTTTAGAGTGAAATTCAAAGTAAAATTTTCAACCCTATTTTTAATAAAATATATTAATTTATTTATATCAGGAAAAATAAATATATTAAAAGCTTTAAAATAAACATTTGAACTATCTCCAATTTCATATTGTCTTTTGTCACTTTCTAATCTGACTCAAAAATAGTTACCAATAGCTCAATAATTAAGAATCGATGCCAAAGTTACATATCCCGTCGCCTTGCGAGTGGTATGATATAATCTTTTCTTCACTTCTTATACTTTTTTTCAAAAATACTCTTCATTCACTTCCTCCAAGAAATCTATTTTAAATGGCCAACACCATGTGACTGTCCGTGCACAGCGGAATCAAAGTGACAAACATAAACACGCTCCAAATTTCTTGTCTATGAAGAGGTATTAAACACATCTCCCTCGTATTTTTTGCTGTACTATTAGAGATATTCATTAAGTTTGTTCAAATATGTTTCACAAAAGAGTTTTGGGAAAAACGATATTTCTATGAGAAATGATTAGTAGGTGAAAATCGAAACAACTTAAGCAATGGGAGAAAATAATAAACCTTCATTGAAAAGTGTTATAAATTATTGTTACATCTATTGTTATCATAAATTATTGTTACATCTATTGTTAAATATATTATTGTTACTAATTATTTCAAACGACCGTCCGTGTTGTATAAAAAGCAAATGCTCCTCTTTAGCATTAAGAACAATAACATTTTATAAATTAATGCTGTTTATTCCATAAATTATTTTTAAATTTACATTCACAACGTTTCAAAAGAACTCGTTTTCTTCTCTGGGTGATCTTGAAGCTACCTGTTATGCAGTCTTTTGCGGCACAAAATCAAGAACTGGCACATTTAAATAGCGGGAATGAGAAAGTAAGAGGTCAGTTATAAAAGTGATCAAATTATGACGCTCTTTTTTAAATATGATCGAAAAAAGAGAAATAAAAGAACTGTAAGTGTAGCAAGAAGTGATGTGAAGAAAGCTATGAAAGATATCCAGAAAAAAGGTGATAATACTTCTTGATAAGGTAACATACACAAAATGATAGGAAGAGCCGAGAGAGACAAATCACTGAATATCTACAATATCCAAAAATAATGGGGAAGGTGTAGATCAATAAACGCCAATGTTTCGTGTAGCTTAGAAGAGGAAGACCGAAGAAAGAATGGGAAGCAGTTGTAATAGCTGCTCAGGATCAGGTATTGAGAACACAACGTTCTGAAAAAGCTATTCTCAAAATTTTTGAGGATGGTGAATGCCATATTCAACAGGCATCGATGGAAACCATTAATTGTATCATGTTAGCTTCTCCAATTCTGGCAAGGTCCGAAAGAGGCACGTTAAGGCCTGAAGTTGCCTCCTTTGGCAGATCGCTAGCGCCCTCAATGCTTTAATCAAACGCTCCAAGTTATATACTCACCGAAATTTGTGACTACTTATGTATGATATCAACAAATGTACAGATGGTACGATAACAGCATAAACAACCGTATATTGCTACTTCAGATTTAGAGAAATGTATTGTATAGCCGTGTCTATGTATAGACGTTGCTATAAGATGCAAGAAGGCCAAGAAAGACGCTGAATACAAGCGTATAGAAACAGGGATAAATGTGGGGCGTAAAAATATAGGTATTACCGATAGTAATCGAAGCTCTGGGATTTGTTCCAGAAAATTAACTCGCCTGAATCGATTTTATATTTAACCAACACATACCGTCGTAAGTCATAAATTTAAATAATAATAATAATAATAATAATAATAATAAAGTAATAATATAATAATATAATAATAATAATAATAATAATAATAATAATAATAATAATAATGATAATGATAATATAGATCAATCATTTATGTGGCTTAAAAGGGGAAGAATGAAGCCAGAATCGGAAGCACTTGTAATAGCTGCCCAAGATCAGGCCTTGAGAACACGACATTATGATAAAGCGGTTCTCAAAATTTCCCAAGATGATAAATGCCGCATTTGTCAGGAACACGCAGAAACCATTGATCATATTGTCTCAGCTTGTCGAATCCTAGCAAAGACCGAATACTTGAAAAGACACGACAGGGTGTGTAGCTACCTCCACTGGCAGATCTGTACCGCCCTCGAGGTTCCGAACACATGCCCCAAGTGGTACGAACACTCACCGAAACCGGTGACGTCTGTTGGATTGTGTACGATGTTGTACGACCAACAAATTCAAACTGATCGCACGATAACGGCAAACAAACCGCATATAGTCATCCGGGATTTGGAGAACAAATCGTGTTTACTTGTCGATATTGCTATACCTTGCGATCAGAACGTCGTTACCAAGGAGGCAGAGAAACGTCTTAAATACAAGAGTTTGGAAATCGAGATCAGCCGAATGTGGGGCGTTAAAGCACAGGTCGTACCGATAGTTATCGGAGCTCTGGGATTTGTTCCGCAAAATTTGTGTAAGAACTTGTCAAAACTCCCAGGTAATTCGAAAGACTGGGAAGTGCAAGAAATAGCTTTATTGGGAATAGCCCATATTTTGCGCAAAGTATTGTAGAGGCACCGACAGTCCCTAGATCTGCTCCTTAGGTTGCTGGTTGCAACCTGGAGTAGATATTATTTTGAGCCGACTCATAACATCTTTAGTCGTGATATAGTGGAATAATAATAATATTAATAATAATAATAGTGCATAGCTAACCTATAATTATTTCAGTTCAAATTTATCAGATTGAATTAATTTGAGTGATTTAGCAGGATACATCATCATTATTATCATGATTTTTTATAGTTAAACGAAATCTTTTGCAGTGAAACAGTCTCTCTGTATAGTTTATGAATTTTAGTATCTGTATAGTTTACGATGATCAATGCATCGTCTGTAATGAAAATATAGTTTAAAAAAATGTGTTGATGGTACGTAAAGTGCACTTTTTATATTTTTAACCTATTTTGTAGCGCAGCTATTCCATGGAAAAAATTGAACCCGCTGAGACATATCGCAGTTGTCTCCCCGGCGACGCTTCCCTGAAATACTTGAATTTCTCGTGTCGTAGCTGCGAGGGCGCTAACCCAGTGGAAGGGCCTCTTTCGTCCCCTTTCATTATAGCCTTAGAATTAATAATATCTTCTATGGAAATATTTATGTATCACATTTACATATTGAAATTTTCCTTGGAAATACAAGGTAAATGCTGTCACTTCTACCTCCACCTCACTTACGCTTTGAGAACCGTATCCATGCTTCATGAATTTCCAGTATTGAAAACATTTTCTTCAATGATATTTCAAGGATTCGAAAAATTAGGGGTTTGTTATTTTCTTCGAATGCCAGAATCTCTTGAAATTAACTGTATAATATTTAAAAACTCAAATTAAAAATAATAATTGACAATAATAAACAATAATAATATTTGAAAACAGTTTCAATAACACATTGCCATGAAAATTATTTTGTAGACGACATTTTGCAAACAATTTTAGTGCCCGTTGAATGAACTTACTTTTTCTCTGCCAAGTGTACATATAATCTGTTCCTAAGATCACAACAGTTATCAATGAGAATATTTTCCAATATTATCAAGGGGAATACACGAGTCCAATTTAGCGTGTCTCGTTTACAAGAAATCACGGTATTAACCTTTACAGTAACGTATGCCGTTTTATACATCATTTGTAATGTACACTATTATTGGCGTGCACAAGAGTATGACAGGTCTGGTCGCCGCCATACCAAACAACCCGAACAAAAAAAGAATTCTTCCCAAAGGGCCAAAATAGTCAAACATATGTGTTGAAAATTTTTTCTGTAGGTTCATTTCAGAAAATTTAAAAAATAAAAAATATAATTTTAATATTACTTTGCAATCCGCATTTGGATTCTATTACAATCACTTTTCACCGCTAAAATGGTATGTTTGTAATACGCGTGTGATTTAATAACTTTTTCTAAAGGCGCTTCGTGAAACTAGAGACGTGATGTCGATGCACCTCATCTGAAATATTACTTGAGTGTGCGCACAGCACAGACGTATACTCTGTTTCTAGTAAAATAAATGAAAAAGACGTTGGCAGGGGGGGTTCTTGAACTGTCACACGGGGACGCGCCTTCCACTGAACACCACCGTTGGATGGTAGTGATGATAACGTGTTCTCTCATGATCGAGTGACATCTTCCAAAATGCGAAAACGAATACCGATAAGAAAAAATATCGGGATTCAAACGTCAACAAACTCAATGACGTTAGAAAGACAGGAAGAAGCTAAATCGAGCGCGAGCATCACAATGTATATTAAACTGCAATATGATATGTAAGATACATTTAAGATTTCAAGAATTTATCCTTCTTTACCCTAATATATTTCTACATTTGTACTATACCGATAAAATTCTAACAAGTTTACCAAGCATCCATTGTATTTTCTTAGTAAGGAAGTTTCAATATTGGGCGCATAATATTTCTCAACTGAGAAACTGATAACTACAACACAACTAAAGAATATTATTACTACTAATTGAAAAATATTAACGGCAAATTTGGTGTTACTGCACGGAGTTTTTTTCTTTTTGCTTGTGGCATTTCATTGTAATAATATTGCACATGTTATAACAATTGTACTATAATATTTTATATAAAATAATCGTGCATTGAAATTGTGTACTTCTTCTAAGAATTAAACTAGTAAGATTTTTCTAATTTAACTTATTATCGAACATAACGCTCCTATTACGTATTCATTAAAATCTATTTTGAGAGTACTATTCCCAGCACTTCAATCTAGTTAATTACAGAAGCTGATTTTAAAAAGATGACAGTAAATAAGGCAAACAAAAGAAAATCTATTGAGATCAAATATAAACTTGTCCTATATTTCTACGATAGGCATCAAATATCTTCTTAAACAATGTTTTTCCTTACCCATGAAAGACAAACTTTTAAATACAAATTCACAACATTATCATAATGTACAAATTCTATGAATAGGTGGTTGTTTATTGAAACATTCCTTCAACACTTTTTGATATATTAAAACTTCAAAAGAACGTTCGTAAACGCAATAGAAATTAAACGTATCTAATTTTTCATGTGATTTTAAGCAAGAAAAAATAATTTTTAATACCTTTACTTGTAAGGGTCTCGATAACCCGGAAGACCGGGGCGACGATGGCACGAAAGACTTTAAATCTAATGAATGGAACATGCCTATGGCGTATTAAGAAGTCGACGAAGAAGGTGAAGAAGAAGTAACATACTTTACAATTTCTTGTGCTTAATTAAATGTGCCTTAAAAGTGATGTTAACTTGCATTTGTTAATAATAAGTTTAGACCCACCATTATGCAAAATCATCTGCAGATATTTGTATTGGGTTTTGTGGATCAAGACAAATTCCAAATAAAATTATACATTAAAAAATATCAATCATTCATCAACTATTAATAAAATTACACATATTTATTAATTTATTTTTAATCGTAATAAAATGTATATTAATGTTTAAAAATCTTAAATAAATACAACGAATATTTTGTTAAATTTAATTACAGTCTATACAGATTTTTATTATTTGAGAACATTAACATATTTTAAATTTCTTTTTTGCACTCCCAACGGCGTTGGCCCCAACAAATATGGTTACTGGGAACACCACTGTACACTATAAAGGGAAGACATGCGTTTCAGGAATATACGAATTGGTATTTGCTGCATCCATCATACTCAGGTGATCAATATCATGCTGAATTTTTATTTCCGTGTACAGAAAATGAGGAGAAATGATTCTGCTTAGTACATTGATACTAAAACCAAAAAGTCAATATTCAAATTAGATTACTTTCATACATTCGTTAAACAAATATACTTTTGAGTGGAAATGCTTTGCATTAATATATTTTTCATTACACATCTTTCCCGTAACGTCAATAACAGTTAATTTTCCATGTGCCTACTGGTTAGATCTCCTCTTTAATCCTCTTTGCTCTGGTTACTCTCTCTTTCTTGTTCCTTCCGGATTTGTTGGTGGGAATTCGGTGTTGCATTTTCTAACAATCTCTCACTGAGACTACCTGCATTTAAAAAAATGTCGATCTCTCTCTGAAACGGAAAGTAGATCTTCTGATGAGTGATACTTATCTTTCTCTACTATAATTTCTAACTCTATCTTTCTCTCTATAATTTCTAAAATACGTAAATACAATTTCCACTTACCAATATTACAGACGTGTTGCACGCCAACACGTATTTGAAAGCAAGTCAAAGGTTTTCAGTACAAGAACTTGCAGTTTTTATTTATTCATTTACTTTTTATTTATAACATAAACTTTAATTGTCGTACTAGAATGACACCTTTTTTTACACAAGTAATTCATATTATATTATTGAAATGGAAATATTTCATAAGTGCACTCATAATGGAAAATTTTTTAAATCATCCAAATTTGATGCGATTAGATTTGATTTACTTTGTCAATGAACAGTAAAAACTGTATCTGGCATATGGCGGAGAAGTCCAAATCGCTAACATTTTCTTGAGTTCTGTAATCCCTTCCTCGCCTTTAACTCTGAAAAGTTGAATAATGACTAAAGGTACCAACAAAGAAGTGTTAGTAAAATTTGAAAAGAGACATTTTCATTCCCGAGTTATAGAAAATGTTTGCATTGGGAAACGAACTACAAAATTGAGTTGTTAGTATTTATAAGAAAAACAGTAAGAAATACCGCGGCTCTAATACTACCAATTTTAGCAAAAGGTCAGCTCAACTAAACGTGCGCATACTGAAGCTACATTTACGTCCAGAAGCAAAACATGAGGCCGCCATCTCAGCATTCACTCAATGGATAAGGAAAAGTTGCTAAACCCTGATCGAGATGTGGCAAACCAAACGTGCCGATTTTCCACGGAGGAAAACAAACATGTCGATGCGAAACTAATGTTCGGGTTTCATGTTATTTTAAGTCTCTGTAATAAATATAAACACTACATGCAGCAAACAGTACATTCATTTTTGAGCTTGGCTATGTCAAGCTATATTATTTTTTTATTAAACTTTTAGCATTTTTTTCTAATCGGTTAGTGGCCAAGTTAGTGCACGAAGAGCTACCCGTAAATACATTTCTTGATAGGGGGCGAACAGGGAAAATAAAGAGGTCTGGAGCAGTAGATTCATGGGTACCCCTTTTTTTCAAATACAATTTCTCCTCTCATCCAATACACAAGCAGAATTCATCTCTCGATGCTACAGAAATAATATTTCGCGGCTAAAATGAATTATAAGTAAATGCATTTATTGCACAGTTTGAATGAAGAAAACCGAGATGAGATGCACTCCAGTATATAAAACAAATTTGGTAGAATTTTCTATTGGAAAGTCTATTGTTTCTCAATATTTATATTTAAGTTTGAAAACCCAACTTTGTTTTATCATTTTCAATGACCCAATATTAATGCATAGGACATCATACAGCAAAACAATTTAATGATTGAGAATTTTCAGATTGTACACTAGGAAGTAAATTTATATTTCACATTATTTCAACAAATATAAAGATTTAAATATGTCTGACCTTCCCAATGATGTAAGAACCCAAAATATAGACACTTTGTGACAATTTAATGTTTGTGTGAACCGTAATTGTGTAATAGAACAATTTTGAAAATGTATAATCTTATGTAAATTGTAAATTGTTACTCGTGGTCGCTTATTACTCTGTTGTTTAAAAGTGACCTTAAATAAAATTAAAAAGATGTTTATCCTGCACACAAATAAAGAACGCGAACTACTTTTCAATTTCATCGTTTTTATTGAATCTTAACATTACTTTCACGGCCTCTAATTTTGTTCTACACTACTTCATCTTCTCTAATGGATAGAAATTTAAATAACATGTTTCAGAGACCAATGATGTTTTCCCACTACACTACAGAGAATATGAGAAAAAAATGGAGATTAATCAGCGAAAATAGATGCAACTTCTTTTCAATAAATGGGGGAAACAAAGTTTGCTTTATATTATTATAAATGTTCTCATCGTAAAAATACAATTGTCGGTACATTTTAAACAATATTTTATTTAGACAAAATACTTAAGAAGTGTTCCACTCGCAACAAGTTGCAGTTGAAACACGAGGAACTGTTATCAGAGGAGCGCTCAACATGCATCTTTGCCGCAAGCAAGCAATGGCAGGGAAGAAGAAAAATGTACTCTTATTACAACTTTGAGCAAAAATACACAATATTAGTTACATAAATGTAATTAATAATACTTTGAATAATGTATCGCTTGTGAGCGACGATTCTATGGGAAAAGCAGAGCAAATATGGTATAGCAAATGAATTCCGTGTCAGACTCTTTGCGGTAATACCAGTGGCGTAGCCAAAATAAGGAAAAAGAAGCATGAGGTTTTCATTTGATATTTACTGAAAGTTATTCAAGAACATATTAGAGAATTAAATTTTATGTTTAAAATAGTTTCCTTTTGTCCTGGAGAAGTGTCCATGTATTTTACAGTACTTTATCCTTCTTAAGAAACATTATAACGCGTGCGTATTTTCTCTTTTCTTTTCTCTTTTGGCAGTTCAAAGTGAACAAAGAAGTGATTATTATATGAAGTTACCAGAAATACCTCAAGCATGTCAAATACAAGCTAGAAAATCTGGACAGCAATGAGTTGAATTAATTAATTTGAAAATTAATAAATATTAGAGACTTTTGCGATGTCTATCCAGCTGTCACCTCTTGCTGAGGGAAACAACTCATACTAATTTAATGCAAAATAGGTCACGCCAAAGTCATTGCTGAACCAACAATGCTGAAGCCTTGTGCAACAAATGCTATATGGTCTATTCAGTTGAACGCTTATTCACTATTCACATGTCCTGAATATGACACCATCGGACTAAAAGACAACTCTCATCTGCTGAAATGCTAAAAGACAGGGAATTTTATAATATATTTATTAAGTTTATGAAGGAATAATCTGTACAACAAAATGCAAAGTATTGCTGTAACAACAGTGTTTAGGTTATAAGTTCTATTGTAATTGTAAGCAAACATTGAATTCCACCCGTAAATATAACTGATACCATTAATGTGTAATGAAAATGAGTGTGTAAAATGATTTAAAATGAAATGAAAATGAGGTCTCTATGACCTAAAGAGAGGTTGATGCGACCTAAAATAAATACATTACCTACCTATCTATTCATTCATCCATTAATCCATCTATCGTTATAGGTTGTTTCTACATTCATTTTCTTTATTTCATCATTTCCTATTTTGTCTAAGTGAGAAAGTTAAAACAACGTTTTAGACATGTCCGTTTCTTGAAGTTTGCCTCTCATCATTTTGTTAGTGTCCACGCTTCTGACCCGTACACTATTGTACTCTCTATGACGGAGATAACCATTTCTTTGCCTTTATTGAAATAAATGAGTTCCATAGCACGGATACAACTGTCTTGTGGCAACATAGATGACTTTTGTTTAGTAATTATGTAGTCAATTATTGACTGCAGTTTTCTAGTGGACTGGGTCAACGTGAATTTATGTATATCTTTATGTGGAAAATAGCCATTCAATGTTTTAAGATAACACAGTTAACATGCCTCTATAAGGCTTTCTACATTGCCATATACTACATTTTCACCACATCGTCCCATTATGCACCACTTTTTCCAACTCGTCTGTTAATATCATCTAAAAGCACCACTTCTTTGCCATTTTCTACTGAATCTAGCAGCACAGTTAGTTTCTCTGAAATTATATCTTTTTCCGCAACACTTGCATCATCTGTTGAAGCATAAATTTCAATTATAAAAATTGTGTTCTCTTAGCACAAGATCGAGACATGTCATTCTCTTATCAATTGTTTCCCCGCTATGAATATTTTTCTCCCATTTTTCATATAAAGCTATGGACCCTCCTGCTCTTGTTCGCTCTTCTTTTCCCACTCCATTAAAAAGGGTAAATAATCCTTTCCTTTCATTTCCTTTCATTTTTATTTAATTCAATACCATGATATCCTTCTCCTTCCTTCCTTATTATATGCTTCTTATCCTTCTCTATTGCGTGTTCATTTATGTCGTGCGAATTACCCAATAAAAAATAACGTGTATTTTTTATCGAAGACGTAGTCTTTTAAATAAATAAACATAAATTGCCGACATAAAGACGAGTACTTTTTTATTTTAAAACTTTTTTCAGCTGTAAGCTCACCTCACAAATGTAAGGTGTCAAGGTGAGTTGCTTTGCGATCTTCGAGTCAGTGCCTCAACTTAGGCTGTTTAAGGCGAAGTTCCCATTATTTTATTCCCCCTATATTAGTGGGTGATCTAGTTGGACGCCAAGAAAATCTTTTTTCTTACTTGAAGTGAAAGCAGAAGCACTGGGTCACAATATCCGAGAGTTTATTTCTCAACAAATCATCTATTCGTTGAATGTTTCGAAAGAAACGCGAACAAACAGAATCTATGAATTCTGCTTTAAATAATGACATCCTTCCTTTTCTTACTGTTCTCCGATATTGAATACTGTTACTAGACTTCAATGTCAGAAAATCTAAGCAAGTAAGAGTTTCATTTGGAGACAAAATGTAGCTCATCAATGTTTCAAAGTTACCAAACGCCTCTGGTAAGGAGCAAGCAGAGTCAGTGTTGTCTGGTAGGAGCTCAAAAACATTGTGAATATTATGTTTTGTGACATAACTATCTCAAACACTGGTTCCTGTAATAGAGCATGAGTCATCTTCAAGCAAAGATTGGAGAGAGAGGTATTGTTTGTCTCTTGCTGTCATCATATCTACAAATAAATTCTGCAAACGATATTTGAATGCACAGTATGACAAGCAAATCTCGCATTCCTCTTTTCGGCATCTAAAAGAAAAATAGTAAAGTATCAATTATACCAATACTACACTATTTATCCTCCATTCTAACGCTCTTAAACAAGAAGAATACAAAGGCGATGACCAAATTTTGAAACACGCACAAGGTTTAATATAATAGTATTACCATATTTATCTGTAGATGATTTCTTGGACACTCAAATACGCTACACACGCAATGCCTGGAAAGTGAATTATATCAAATAATTGATAGAATATCAATATAATCAGTGCTGGTGACCTGCAGCAGCAAAATGCTGATGAACAAAACCACATAAAATGGTTTTCCGAAAAGTTGCACGCACGCTATTCAAGAACAACAGATGAAACACTCTCTTATACCAATGCAATAAATGAAATGTTTTAACAAAAACAGTATTCAATAATACTGAAATTATATATATATATATATATATATATAAAATATATAATGTATATAAATTATATATATAATATATAAATTATATATTTATATATAAACTATGTACAGTACAACAGCACTTTATATATCAAGAATATACAAAGCATGTGAGTAGCAAGTATTTAATGTCGAGCGGCCTCATCCTAGGATCATTGCTGTCGAACGACGTCAGCTGCATCGTAAGCGATGAGTATGAAAATTCAGTTGGAAGACGCAATATGCCAATAGTTGTGACCACAATCAAATATTTGCCTTTTATCGGTAAAAATTGAAACTTTTTTTGGATTTTTCGCGAGTATCTAACAAAACTATAGACACCTCTGACATGTACGAAGTCAACATAATTTTCTTTCGGTTTCTTTCAGTTTCCCTGCGCTTTGGAAATTAGTAATACAGAACTAAGCATATTGGAGTAAAAGTAGATCTTCTTCCAACCATTGAAACAATTTCGATGAATATGAGTTAATAATACGCTTAGTGAAGATTTTTATTTAAGGTCGCATCAACTTCTAGGTCATTAGCGACCACTATTGAGTTTAACGTTATGATAACTGTGAAGATGACATGAAATGTTGATGATAGGGGGTGAAAGGACAACTACAAATACAACCATGCCCGAGGCGGGACTCGAACCCGCGATCCTTCGGTCCGAGATCGCTACGACACTACTGCTTTATCGATCTTGGTCATCAGGGGTCTGCGCTTAATTAAATTATTTCTATGTTAAAATACTTTTTGTCTCTTACGTAGTATGCCAGATTGCATCAGGCTAAATTCCTTGTAGGCAACTTACAGAATGTGAATCGCGCTGGCAAAAACGTCCCAAGGAAATAGAAAAGAGTAATGTTCAATTACATTTACGTTCTTTTTGTCGTACCTGATCTTTGCTTTCACAGAGAATTTGGTCTTTCATTCAGTTTGCTCTCACTCTGAGGTGATCCCTGAAAAACAAGGAATTGTTAACCAACATTCCCCTGACTACCTACATTTCTCAAGTGTTGGTTCTGTTCTCTCTCTTCTGCCTAAATAGTTTACGTTGTCAAGAAAAATGAGAAATGCAATCTTCTGATATCCAATTTGGTGAGTGAGTTTTTAGCACCATCTTCGTTTCTGAGATTCGCCACTTGTCCTGTCGAGTCTTATTAGTCCGGTTTCTCCACCTACGATACATTTTCATCAATGTTTTTGAAAACTTTTGCTGTGTAGAAAACACAATTGAAGATAGTGGTCATTTTAAGCTTGTATGTGTGTGTGTAGGTTGCATAGCAAATATTTCTATGGTTTCATTGTGTTAATATGTTCCCTATGTGGAAACTTCATATAAATCATCTGTGTTTCAGGGAGTGCCTTGCGGATGAGTAGACCTGAATCACCGCTCCTACAACATTCTCCACTTTATTGTTTGTTCCCATTCATTGAGTGAAAACAATTTTATGCATGGTGAGTGTTTAAAGAAAGAAAACAGTTTTAGTACATGTTTTATATCTTATTTTGGGAATTAGTAAAAGAGGTAAATATTTTATATTAATAATAATTCCCATGTATAATCTATTGTAAATGTTAATTTATATTCGTATATTACATTTTATATAGTTTTCAAAGTTTTCTAAATCTTCAAATCGGTACGAGAACAAGATGTATGGCTTTATTTACATTTTTACTGTTATACTATTTTATACTTACTGTGGAACTTTGGCAAACACAATCTATATGAAGCAAGAACTAGAATTCTAATAGGTTTGCGGAAACGTATCTTAAGTGAAAAGTTTTTGAAACGTATCTTAAGTGAAAAGTTCTTAAGTGAAAAGTTTTTGAAACAACAGTAGTACATCTTACTACGCTCAAAATTATCTTACTTTGCATTTACAGACCTCCAACAAAGCGAGCTTCAGATTATTTCACTTTCTTGGAAAATCTAGAGATAATTCTGAACAAAATTAGTAAACTCTCTTTTAAATCCATTGTTGTATGTGGAGATTTCAATATTGATTTTCTGAGCGAATCCCACGAAAAAGAGCAGTTTCTCAATTTACTTCATTCTTTTAATTTAGACATTACTGTGAATGTACCTACACGGAATACGCTTAAATCACAAAAAGCATTAGATCAAATTATAATTAACAAAACCACAACTACATATGAAATAATAACGAATAATCTAGGATACAGTGACCACGATGCACAAATTCTTACAATTACTAAGAACATAAACACTGACACAATAAATAATACACGCATGTGCAGAGCATTCACTAAAGTTAATATAAAATTATTTACGGACTACTTGATGAAGGAATCATGGGACAAAGTTTATAACGCTGTTGACACAAATGAAAAATATAATTTATTTTTCTCCAAGCTTTCAATTCATTTTAACGCGTGCTTTCCTCTTAAAAAGAGAAAATTAAATATTTCAAGCAAAAGTAATACTTGGATCACACAAGGAATTAGAACATCGTGTAAAAACAAACGTACGCTTTACTTTATTTCTAAACATCATAACGTATCACCCGGTTTCCATATATACTTCCGAGAATATAAAAGAATTTTAAGAAAAGTAATAGTTCAGGCAAAAATAATGAAAAATAGTCAGGACATTTTGAGCGCTAGTAACAAAACTAAAGCAATGTGGGATATCGTAAAAAATACAACCACATCATCTCGATACCTTGTAGAGAATGTTATTTTAAAGGATAATGAAAGAGAAACGAGTAATCCGGAAAAAGTTGCCAATCTCTTCAACAAACACTTTTCCAGAATTGCGTCTGATCTCACGAAGGGACTAAAATCACAAAATTCAACATTTTACACTTCCCAAAATATTTCAGATACGATGTTTATTCCCGAAACTTCTCCCAACGAAATCCTCAGAATAGTCAGTAAACTAAAAAATAAATATTCATCTGGTTTAGATGAATTTCCGGATTGTTTATTAAAAACTTGTGCACCTGCCTTTATACATCCGTTAACTCACATTTTCAATGCTTCTTTATGTACAGGAATATTTCCAGATATTTTCAAAACAGCAAAAATTAAGCCACTTTTTAAAAAAGGGAACAAAATGATATTCAAAATTACCGGCCAATTTCTCTTTTGTCAGTTTTCTCAAAAATATTAGAAAGGCTTTTCTACTTACGAATGGAAACATTTCTCAGGAAAAACAGAGCGTTTTCAGACTCACAACACGGTTTTAGAAAATCAAAATCTACGGAAACTGCCATTTTTTCTTTTCTCAAAGATGTTGCTTCATCAATAGACCAAAATGAAATACCCATTGGAATATTCTTAGATCTCTCGAAAGCTTTTGACGTTATTGACCATAAGATCTTGCTCTCAAAATTACCTTCGTATGGAATTCGTGGTATTGCCCTAGATTGGATAACTTCTTACCTTAAACATCGGACTCAAAGAGTAGAAATACCATACTGGCAGGAAAGGACATTACATACTTATATTTCCAATTCTTTGCCAATTGTGCATGGGGTCCCGCAAGGTTCGATCTTAGGTCCTATTCTCTTTCTGTTATATGTAAACGATATGCCCTCGTCTATTAAAAATGGAAGAACGGTTCTGTTTGCTGATGACACGAATGTTCTTTGCAAAAACGAAGCAGTAAATAGTACAATTTCAGAAGTTTCAAATTGGTTTAATAATAACAAATTAATTGTTAACGAAAGAAAAACTGTTTCAATGCATTTTTGCATCTCAAATCGGAAATCGCATGTTCCATTGAAAATGAACAATATGCAATTAGCTGATGTTGAGGCAACAAAATTTTTAGGTCTTTCAATTCAATCAAACCTCAAATGGAATGTACATATAACAGAATTAAACACTAAATTAAGTTCATTATGCTATGCATTCAGAATTCTTTCAAATTCTGTCAGCCTTCATGCAGCTCGTTGCGTTTATTTTGCAAATGTGCATTCCCGCCTGAGATATGGCATAATATTCTGGGGAAGCTCATCCTGTAGTATTCAGACCTTCAGATTGCAAAAGAAAATTATTCGAATAATGAAAAAATGCCTTCCACGTGATTCCTGTAAGCCTCTTTTCATTGAGCTGGGAATCCTACCATTGCCTTGTCTATTTATTTACGAATCTGTAATATTTGTCAAAAATGACCTACTTAACGGAGGGAACATATTTTCATGCAATATTGATATTTATAATTACAACACACGCCGTAGAAATCACGTGCATCAAGTGTCAGTATCAACAGCTCAGTACAAGAAATCAACATACAATACATGTACGTTACTTTACAACGCATTGCCAGATGACATAAAACAATTAAAGTCGGTATACAAATTTAAGTTAAAAGTAAAATCTTTTCTGCTGCAAAACTGTTTCTATACAATTAGAGACTATACTGATCGTGAAAAAGAAAAATAATGTAACAAAACAAAGATAAATAATGAATTAGTTTATGTTTGCATTGTATACATTTAAAAAAATATTTAATACGCCTGTAACAAGTAATGTACTTCAGCTTCCGGGTCAATGACCCCCATCTCGATCAGGTTTTTGTCCAGTTTCCCTGATCCATAGAGCAAATGCTGAGATGGCCCCTTGTTTTGCTTCTGGACGTAAATGTAGCTTCACTGTGCGCACGTTTTGTTGAGCACTCCTTTTGCTTGTAGTTCATTTACAGTTGAAATTGATTTTCTATAACTCGGGAAAAAACATTTTTCAAATATCTTTATTTTTCTAAAATAATTATTTTCTAAATTAATTTTTTCGTTTTTTTTTTTTTTTTTTTTTTTTTTTTTTTTTAAATAAAATTCTGGCCCTCAAGAAAATGTGCGCAGATAAATTTCTTTCCCCACACGTCATACACAGTTTTTACTGTTTTTTGACTAAATAAATAAATAAAAAGTGTTCGCAAAAGCACGTCAATGTGTTGGCAAAGGCACAGTACTGCGCGGAGCTCGTGATTTTGCTGACGAGCTGAATTAATTATTACCTTTGAACTGGCGAATGTGAAGTTATGACTGATAAGTCACTAGAGATTTTTATTCGCGCGGAAACATTATCAAAATGGGTTATTGTGACCCTCTCCGTTGACAGATATTTCTGCAAATATTCCGTAGTTTCTGTACCTAGTGTATTCTAATAATCTCTCATAATAACGAAGTGATAGCTATCTCTTTGCTGGATCATCAGGAGGTGTCAGCAGCTGGTAATAAACTCGCAGCTTCTATGTATTCTGCGACACCAAATTAATTACTGTAAGTGAAATACTTCAACACATACAAGCTATTCTGATTGAAGCGCCTCTTTTTGATCACCCTGTACATTAGCGTTATGAATCGCGGACGTGACCCTCATTTCTGGAAATGAGTAAAAGTGTACGTCGTGGATGGAGTACGAATAACGTAAACGAACGTACAAGATTCTGATGCGCATGCACTCTGACGTGGGGTGACTGCGTCTTCCCCTCTCCGTTCGATTTCTGCACCCTTTCCCTACTTCTAGTATTTACTTTTGCGAATACTTTGTCTTCTCACTTGATGAAGAGTTTCTACCAAACAATATTCGGGGTATTATGAGACGTATTTGGCGTCTTGATTTTCACTAAATTAACACTTCAGTTTGCGCGGGGATTATCAATGCTCCAAGATCTATGCTGTCTTTTGTATTGTTACTTTTGGAGATACTCTTCGTGCAAACAGGTTTGTGTATTCTTTAATTAAGTTGGAAGAAATACATTTTATTTTGTTTCATTTGCGAAAGGGAAAAACATGATTTTACAACATTGTTTGGAAGATCAGCATACCTTTTGCGGATCTCTGTCACTTTTGTCTTATTTCATAGTGATGAAATGATGCTCACGTTCGGCAGCTTTGCTCGTCCTATACACGGAATCACCTTACAATATTAGGGGGTGATAACCATTCTGTGGTCACAGGGTAAAAGTCCTTAAGTCAATATTTGGAAAAATTGGATTAAGTACTGAAACTGCGAGTTTAATATCTATATTTTATTTTAGTAAAACGACCGAATTCAAATGTTGCCTACTTAACGAGAAAAAAACATTAAGAAATAGCGTTTAACGTAGGAACAAGCGGAGGCTCAAAAATCTAACCCTTGTTTTCTCCAAACTAAGATTTTTGACTTAAGAACTTTTACCCCGTGATCATTGTCTTCGGGATAATATTTATCGCTGTTTCACTTCGAGACTTTCGCAGAAGTATTCAACGTTCACGTGACACTATTAACACTTGCGGTAACCAACTTTGACTTGAGAATTATAGCAACTGCAGGAGAAGATTTACGTAGAAATTGCGTGTATCACCTCTCAGAAAACATTATTCTCTCTCTCGGAACAAGAAAAATTTTCTCGAACCGTTAAATTTTCTGCTAGAACAGGCGCCATGCAACTTTATATCCTTATATCCTTTATAGTTGGGATTCTCTGGTGAATTTTTACCATGATGGCACTATGTGGAGTGTAGAGTCTACTGTACATTTTATTCTAAAAGAGACAGTTATAAACTTGTATGATTTTTTCTTATTTAAAATTTCTTGTTGTTGTTGTTTTTTTTTGCGTCATAATTTGGCACTTGTCGAGAAAACATGTTCTTGACCCAAATATTAAATAAAAGTATTATATTGTACAGAACGTTATAAAATTCTTTTTTCTAGTTTCCGTAATATTGTTATAATCTAAGGCTGGGGTCTGCGAATACCCCGTGTGAATAAGAACATCCTTCTGGTTACGTGATTAGCTTGTTGAAGTGTTTGTAGTATACGATCCGCCCTGACGGTTTAGCGTATTGGTCAGCGTGCTTGCTTTCCATGATATAAATCCGCGTTCGATTCCCGGTCGGGAAATACTATAGTGTGCGTTTTCGTGGCAATATCCCAGTAAACGTTGGTGTGTGTCGATCAGAAAATTCACTTCTCAGGTTAAGGAAACCAGAATGGGGCGTGGAGGTGTCTTCGTGCTAACTACATGTGCCCCCTTATCCCATGGTCGCCAGGCGCCTGCTCTTAGGCTGTGGTTTGTACATGGGCCGACGTGCAAAGTAAAAAAAGAAGTATATGATATGCTAATTTAGTAAATGTGGTTTCTAATTGTATATATAGTAGTATTAATTTGACCATTTTAATATTGTGCATAAAATATGAAATGATTCAGAGACTAATTTCATCGGGTATGTCTTCCTGAGGTATATTGAATTGTATGGGAATTGTGAGGAAGAGACTATGGATTTCAGTTACGAAATAGGAATTTTAGGATTTCCGCATTTTAAAAAAGTGAGACTATGTATGATCAGCATATTTTGCACATTTTAGAATAGTAGATTTTGAACTTCAAAGTCAACAATTATAATACAAAAATTCTGTATGCCCTCAAAATTCAACTTAGAATTTCTCATAAGGGGACAAATATCAATTGAAACCTATGTAATAAAGACCCCTTTACGTTATTTTTATTAATAATTCATGTATTTCCTCAACTGAAGACGTATTGTTTGATTTTGTTATGAGATGAAGCTTATTTTCCGCATCATTTTACCACTAGTAAAATATTTTCTTGAGAATTTGTAACCAAGCAATTTCATATTAGCGTCCACTTTTAGTGAGAGTTTTGCTTTTTGTGTTTGCATGCTTTCCTTCTTTAACGATGAAAAGAGAACATACACATTATTTCGTGTGCACATTCGGCATTTTGTATTTGCTAAATAAAAAGTTTAAAAATCCTCACATGTGTTGCTGTCAGTAAACATGCAATGATGTTAGATAACATAACTGAAATATTTCTTACCGAATTTCAAGGTCAACAGTGGGCGAAATTTTCTTAGTCATTTTCATAGACGTACAACACTACTCAACAACATGAAAATGTAAATATCCATCTCACTTCGTGCTCACATTTACCCAGACTTACATTATGCGCTCGCACGGACTCCCGCACATCGTGCGTCATAGTCTGCGGTTCCAAAGCGCAAAAGTGCGCCTGCATTTTATTACAAACAAGAGCATACAGGGGGGTGCATACGAGGTGCGATGGGGGACCGCTCCGCAGGGAAACTGCTTGCCCAGCCTACTGATCACACTGCTCTGAAATTCCCCATGCAGTGTAACCTGAGCTCTACCGTAAATAAATGCACATGTTTAATGATTATAATTTATGCGCACCTGCACACAACTTACCTACGAGCTACGAGAGTCGTACAGTCATTCTGAAATTATTGCTTGCAAAAATATAGTAAATGAATGCAAATGCTTGAGATGATGATACAGGTGGTTTCATAAATAAAGCCGTCGAATTATTACTTCTAATTATAATGTTAGTATAACCAATAAATATTTGAGCCATCCTACGAGTATGCTTATTGCGAGAATATTCTATACACAGCTCTGTATAATCCGTGTTGTTTTACCACTATTGATGATTATTTGAGATTAAATATCTATTATTTAAGTATTCATTATATCAATATCTACTTATCGAACTTTTTACGTCAGAGTTCAATACGAAAGGCTCATGAGAAACTTCCGTCAAGGTATATCAAACTTATCATTAAACGAGAAATAAATGACATATACCAAACATAGACCTTGAATATAAGTTTCTTTCTCGGAGCGCCGCAGTGGAAGCAAAAGTTGGGAGTCCTTCGTAGGAAATCATTCACCACATCTTTTCCTTAATAAGTATGAGAGGTATGTCAGTTTCTGGGTATTATTCATGTGGAATATAAAGTATACTGTCAAATATAGTGTCAGTTCTAATAACAAGAGAATAACATGTTCTGAACAATCCTCTTCCCTGGTTTACACTTTTTTTATTTGTTGCATATCGCAGTGAGACTTGGAACATTTTTTCGACTTCGGTACTAATTACCGGAAAAATCTCTCTAAATATTAAAATGAATACTATTCACATTTAAATACAAATTACATTTTTCTGGATTAATCTGCTTTAATTTTTAAACAAACACTACATTCTTATTTTTCTAATAATTTATCCTAATTGCGTTTCTTTCAAAATATGTCGGGTCCATAGTTGGTAAGATGTCTTCCTTTTATTTACAGTAAAATGATTTACATTTCACCTCGTTGGTTGAGAATTCCCTTTCTTTACGTGTAATGGAACCTTGTAGCCATTAGTTATAATAATACAGGAATTACCTACAAGCTACGAGAGTCGTACAATCCTACTGAAATTATTGCTTGCAAAAATATAGTAAATGAATGTAGATGTTTGAGATGATGATACAGGTAGTTTCATAAACAAGGACGTCGCATTATTACTTCTAATTCTAATGATAGTACGACCAATAAATTATTGATCCTTCTTACGTAATGCTTCTCTTTGGATTTTCATTCCATTCTTCATTTGATCTTTTGAATAAAATAAAGATCATTATCTGTTATCGTTCCCTTCCTTTGTTTGTGAGCACTGCACAAAAGTTGCTTATCTCTCTCGATGCCCAAAGTCATATTTAATTTTTTATAGTTATTGGTGTGAAATATAACAAAAGAAATAAAATAAATGATTTTCGTGGGAAACAGCTAAATGTAAAGATTTGAATGAAAAATTCCACTATTCAAAATACCTAATGAGAAATTATCGTCTAAAACTAGAAATGAGCGTGAAAGTGAACACGTAATCAAATAGTAAACATCTATTACATTGAACATAATATTTCTATTTGTGGAGAAACAATGTTTTTCTCTGTTATTAAAACTATCTAACTTGCTAGTTACAACTATTTTGTCGATATTTTCTACAATTACCATGTTGCAGCAAAATGGTAATTTACATAGCATTACAGAATTATGAATACCTCGTAAAATAGTCAGAGACTTTGTATATTGTGATGATCAATTATCCTTCAATAATCTCTTTCCTGTAAAAAAAGACTATACTAAAGCTCGCTATCTAGTCATATAGCGAACGACTTTTAGCCATCTTGATCACATTGCTACTTCCAGGTAGGATTTGTTCGCCATATATTCATGCGGGTGCACTAGCTCCAGTGCGTTGAAAAAACTGTAGGGGTATGAAGGCACGGTGTTACGAATCATACAGTCCCAATTCCACTTTTGAATCTCGCAGTTTATTTTCCACTGCAATGGATTCGATGTTTCATGGCAATATTTACCGGCAATTTCGTTTTCGGGTAACCCCCACTGCCACGCTCTAAGTGTTCGGTGTTACGAATCACTCCCTCCAAACTCCATCGCGTGAGTTGTGCATATAAAGGAAGACGGCCACATAAAAATGCTGCTAGAGGGGTCGCTTAGAGGTAGTTTCTTTATAAGGATTTTGTAAAATGTAAATATGTAGGTTTAATAAGAAACTTTTTTTCGTAAACATTTCATTTGTTTACAACGCTGACACTCTACACTCAAGACTACTGACAGAATCTCAACACTAGATCCGGTAATTCAACGTTCTAAGCATATCCGGGAGAACTAATAGATGTGTATTTTTGTTTGTCTGCAAGATTGCTTAATGAACGCCACAGGGAAGTTATAAACTGATCTAAACACCTTTGTACCACAATTACGTGTATTTTGAATATTGTTTACATTTCGTAGAGGTTAAATAATTTGTAAGTTTTATCTAAAAAATAGAAGAAGGAAACGGGTTTTCATACATGGAGGCCTTATTTTAATAGTAGTACTACTCCATGTTTAGTCGTTTTGAGCCGTAAAGTTAAACGATTATGATAAAATCGGGAATTGAAATAGAAAAAATTCAGAGTTCCCTTTTCTTACAATAGATGAACTTGTTTGTCCGCAAATTTGATGAGTAAAAATACTTCCTGTATCTCGAAATACAGAGCAGTAAAGAAGGTATACCACTATAAAAACTAGTTTGTCGTGCCAAATGGTTGAATATTGCAACATTTTAAAGAAAAAATGTAAATGAAAAAAATCGATTTCTTGAACAAAATTAAGTATGAATTTTAATGTCACTAATTTACATATATTCCTGTCTCATCAGACACATTCAGTCTTGCTCAACTTTAAGTTGATCTGATCTTTTTCTGAGCCTCAGTTTTTCTGAGATGAAGTTTCTTTTCCAAGACTAAGTCTCCTTTCTGTTTATGATTAGAGGCAGCTTCAATTTTGAAAAATAATTTATCGCAGAAGCTGCAAGTATCCTTACGTATGAAAGGAGAGATCAAAGCCATCACTAAAAACTTTACGATGAATATTTAAACCTACAGAGGGTTTATTTTCACTGTGGCATTTATCTAAATATAAACTAAACATTTTTGCAACATTTAACTCAGGGTTTAAATACTTTGTTTTAGAATTATCCTCTCTAGCATAAGGGTTTTCACATCCTGGAGAACTTTTGATATGCTCTTTGACATCAGCAATCAGTGCTTCTGGCACACACTTTCTTGATTCACGTTTACCCTTTCGATGAAGACGATCTGACCTTCTTTTCCGCTTTTGATGTAATTCTGCCAAGTCTTCCATTAGAAGTTATGAAAGTATGTAGAGAGAATGCTTTGCAAACTTTTATACTTGCGTATTCATAAATGCACCCTTTCCTATTTCTTGAACCGTTCTTTGGTCGACGAAATTTAACAGAATGATATGTACTGAATCCATTTAAATAGCTATTTCGGAGATCAAAATTTCCGAATGCCCAAAAAGTTTCTTCGCATTCTGTTACCATACTTAAACATTTGCGAGTACAGGAGCAGTCGAGATTTTCGAATGTTTTCTGCAAAATAATTTTGTTTTTTTTTGTAATGTACTCTTTCCCACAGATTCTTTTGCGTTTTCAAATATTTTGTTCATACATGACTTCTTTTCTTTGGCCCTTTTTTACTTCGAACGCGTTTTAGTTTACCACTAACAGCACTATAGTGCGATTTTCCTAACTCTGCCCCTCAAGCCCCAATGACCACGATGGAATATCACACAACATTTCGCGTCTTTCGCGGTCCTACCGCTAGAAGTCGCATGATCACAAGTACTACTTGATACGGTCGCGATCAAGTGATATCTGGCGGTACGACGGAGAAAGGCGCGAAATACCGTGACATATTTCATCGTAAAGACGGGCCTTGAGGGGCAAAGTTAGAAAAATCGCAGTATAGTCCATTTCCCACAATTTGATGGACATGCAGTAGGATCTGGAAATTCATATAGGCCTGAGATATCAGCGTTTTCTACATCAGAACTGCCATCTAAAAGTGCAGCAAGATATCTCAGTCAATGCTGTTGTCGATTAGTTTGCATTATAAGAGTGTATGACAATACAGTACATAAATACACACAGATACACACACACGTCCATCCTACAATAGATGCCGGGAAATTATTCCTACAATATGCTAGTTACAATTAATAAATAGCCACTTTAAAATGTATTCATACATTCATTATTTCATATTAACAATAAATACGAAGTCTGTAAAAACAAATGTTTAATAGTACTACGTTCCCGCGCAACACGTAACCTACATGCATACTTTTCTTTCACTGACGAAGACATTTGCGAAACAGTGATCTTATTTTAATTTACCTATATCTATTAGAAAATATGGATTAAGATCTTCATCATCAATATCGCTGCTGTCGCTAGAAACCTCTCGAAAACACTCATGACGAGACACTTAGAACTCAATGGAGTTGCACGACTATCAAAATAAACTTAATGCGATCTCCAGTAATTTGCCTGCATTGTGAGCCTTTATTGGCCACAGACGAAATCTGGATTTGCACTACTTTGTAAATAAGTGCAACCCATTTTCGCATCTGAAAATGGAGTTAACTCCATTTGTCTAAAAAGTGAAGATGGAGTGGTGAAAATGGATTAAAATAACGACTCCATATACTTCTTTGAATTGTTTTCAATTGTTCTGCAGCCTTGATTTACTGATATTAAGATTTCTTACTGTATTCACAGGTCAAGCCATTATGTTTTGTTTTCTCGTACTCGACATACTGTAAATATTACGCATTTTGCCAAACAGTTTGATTCAAGAGAATATAGTGATACAAGGAGTTTGAAAATTCAAATGCAATGCAAACAGATTTTTCCAAGTGGAAATTTGTTAGCAATGCATGATGCATGACGTATAACAGTAATTTGAAATCTGCGGCCACTATTAGAGTTGATCCGTAAATTCATATAGTTAAATTGTATTTTTCACGACCCCTTATTAACAAAGAAAGTCATTAGTTATAAAAAATGCATATAAGAAAAAAGGTCTAGCTAAAAATATCCTAAAATTTATTAACACTGTACAATTTGCTGCACATTCCCCATGAAGTATGACAAAATATCTTTTCATTTTGCCTTTTCCCGTTACTATGGGATCGGCGTTAATGGGTGTGGGCTCATTTTTATTAATTTTCACACACTTTATTTTTATACAGATTTGAAGAATGTTTTACGGGCGGATGTGCCACAGGGGACACACAAGCACATTTCACGTAAACAACACACATAATCACGAAAGACACACAACCGTGCCTGAGGCAGGAATCGATTTCAGGATCCTACGATCCAAGATCGCTGCGGCACTACTGTTTTGCAATGTCGAACACCGGATCGGCAAAATATAATGTCGTACATTAACTATGCTTTCTGTTGACCAAAAAGGTTTTATGATAGTACGCCAGCGACTTGAGGCTTGGGAGCACAGATCAATCAATCAATCAATCATATTCGTTTTGTTTGCTGCTATCGTGCGATCGGTTTGAATTTGTTGGTCGTACAATATTGTATAGAATCCAACAGATGTCACCGGTTTTGGCGTGTTCGTACCACATGGGGAAAGTGTTTGGAACTTCGAAGGCGGTACAGATCTGCTAGTGGAGGTAACTACACACCTGTCGTGTCTTTTCAAGTATTCGGTCTTTGCTAGAATCGGACAAGCTGAGACGATATCATCAATTGTTTCTACTTGTTCCTTGCAAACGCGGCATTTATCATCTTGGGAAATTTTGAGAACCGCTTTATCATAATGTCTTGTTTTCAAGGCTTGATCTTGGGCAGCTATTACAAGTGCTTCCGATTATGGCTTCATTCTTTCCCTTTTGAGCCACCTAAATGATTGATCTTTATTGGTCAGCACCTTGTCCATTCTTTGTAGATATTGTCTTTGGAGTGGTTTGTCACTCCAAGAATTCTCTAACATTTTTGTGTCTCACATTTCATGTTAAGAAGCATCAGAAGTTCAGTGTCTGTGTTATTCGGCGTGTCTTGCATTGTTTTCTTTGGAATGCTTCTTGCTACTCTAACAATGCCGCTGTTTCCCATTCTTCTGTCCGATTTCCTGATGACCTGACTCATTAGAGGGTCATCTTGGTGACAGACTACATACTTTCCCATTCCAACTATTGCATTGTGTCAGGAGGCGTCAATATGTCTGAGGCCTTTTCCTCCTTCCGTACGTGCACTTATTATTATTATTATTATTATTATTATTATTATTATTATTACTAAAGATGTTATGAGTCTACTGAATATAAAATCTACTCTAGGTTGCAGCTACTTAAGGAGCAGATCCGGTGACTGTCGGTGCCTCTACAGTACTTTCACGACAGACAGCATTTGGGAGAGAATCGCTTCATTCTTAGCAAACATTTTATTGTAATAATAATAATAATAATAATAATATTTAACATAATACGTGGGTGAGGGCTTCTTGATAGCCAGGGTAGCTTACATTGAAAAAAGGTTCTGGAACAGCCACTTTTAAAATAATTATTAAAATTACAAGCATTCAATTTATTCTTATAGGAATACTCTTTGAAAAAGCTACTATAGTGAAGATGGCTGAACGTATTTTCAATTTCAATTTACTTAAGTCTTCAGAAATAGTGACTCCTTGTTTTTTGACGTGGTGTCCTATAACTTACACTAGGTCGATACTTTAGGGACGCTTTGGTGTTTCCAGCAGTTTCGCGATGAGAAACAGAAGTATATTAAATGCAAATGTAAGAAAATATAGGTACCTCTTAGTTTTGATGTCGTCGAAAGTGCTCGAGAAAGCACGTTGCGAAACTCGGATTTCAAGCTGTGTAGAAGAATTAAGGCAGCTTTGATGTAAAAGCTCATTATCGGAAGATCACAATATATGCAGTTGTAGATGGCTTTGTTTTGGAACATGCGCTGATACTTAGTAAATGGAAAGGAATGAAATTTGCCTATGGGGATGCACGATTGAATACAATTTAGTAAAATTTCTTAAACAATTTTACAATTTATTTTGAATTTTAAGTGTATGTGTTCATAAATTCCAGCCTCAGCTTTAGGAACAGAACTGTGTTAGCTTATTTCACTTTTAGAGTGTTAGAGCACTTTTCTTCTCATTTCCAGCACTAATATTATCTTGTTATCTTGTTATCTATTATCATGACATTCATGTCTTGTATGAACAATTTCTTTTTGACATACGTAATACATAAGAATACCCTGCTGAGGACCTATGCCTTTAACAGGATTTATAACAATTACGAAAATAATAATACGGAAGAATATTAACTACATAACAAATTTCATGTCAACTCGATATTGGTTATTTTCTGTTTAACTCAGTGATCAATGCAAAATAAATTATATTAATATTATCTTTTATGATGAATGCTTTTATGCTTTTAAACTGAATATAAAATTCTCATATTTTAAAGATTCTCCACTACTTAATATAAATAATTAAGAACGTGACAACATTAGACGTAATTTTAGTAACGGTCTAGACCAGATATTGAATTCAGATAGAAACCGATGAAAGAAATAAATACATAACTTCAAAATAACTAAAGAGATATTTAATATGTAGCGAGTGTCAGAATGTCAAACACACAACGGTAGATTATTGTGAAGTAACAACCTGAACCTTATAATGTTAATGCATTATCTTAATTATTCTTCAAATGCACGCTCAAATAATTTACTGTTATATTACACGGGACTTCTAACATTGGTGCAATGAAGGAATGAAGAATTCGACGAAATGTTTAAAGAAGAGAGAAAAGCTTACGAAAGATTGTTGTCAACAGGATGTTATCAAAATAGACAAAAATATGTTAGATGCAGAATAGATTTTAAAAAAAGTGTGCCGAGAATAAAAATGAACACAGGAGAAATTGGTGTATAAAAGGTAGTAAATTAATGGAAACTACAAAATCAAGAGAGGCGTGGAAATTTGTCAAATCAGTCCTGAAGAATAAAAAAAGAGTACTGGAAAGTGAATCGAATAGGCCTGGGAAAATGGAAAAGCTACCACGCAGAGCTACTAACTGAGAATAGACCAGAATACATGCAACTTTTGTATGAAACTCAAGAAACAGGAAAATGTTCCACAAATAACATGGGATGTCTGTAAGCCCCTCATGGAAATGAAAAGTGACAGAGCTCCGAGACCTGAGCGTATCGCAATTGAATTAATTAAACCTGATCCTTCAATATCATAAATATCATTGCACGGATTTTCAATAAATGCTTGGAAGAAAATTTAACTCCGCAAACATGGAAAATGGAACACATTTCATCTGTTTATAAGAAAGACAACAAGAACGAATGTGAAAATGATAGGGACATTAGTGTTACCAGTACAATTGAGAAACTGTTAGGCCGAATATAAGGGAATGATCGTAAACAGAGATGGACGAAATGGAGATAGAGTTGTTTTTGCGCAGGGAGATCATTTATTGACAACATATTCTGTCTAAAACAAATTATTGAGAGAAGAATCGGTGTAAGCAGAGACATTTATATGGTATTTGTAGATCTGAGAAAAGCTTTTGACTTGGTACCCCTAGCTAAATTGTGGGATACCATGGAAGGTGAAGATATAAATACGGGGTATATTAATGTTATAAAGCAACAATATATGAATTGTCAAAGCTGCGTAAAAGTTGGTTCAAGTAGTACTTCAGATTTTAAAATAAAGTTCTAAGGCAAGTATTATCCCCAACTTTATTTAAAATATATATTAATTTTTTTCTTCATGCCTAGAAAAAAATGTGTAAGGGCATGGGAATACTTATTAGTGCAGATTTCTTATACACGATGATATATAAAGGCAACCAAGTGGTCCTATCCTGTGATGAGGATGATATCCACTCCATGACTAGAAAATTAATTGAAGAATATGAAAAGTGGGAACTTGACACTCATATATCAAAAAGATAATGTATGGTAGTGAGAGGATATGGTCAAGATTGTTAACACATGGGGGCATAATTGTGTAAAGGAATTCAACTATCTGGGAATAACTTTAACAAATTATGGTCATGATAGCGATGATGTTCTACACAAACAAACAGAGGTACGCAGGTTATAAGATCTGTACATTCACTGACATATAATTCAAACATAAAAAACAAACAAAATGTATAAAACAGTATTTGAGGGTCTATTCACATATGCTGCTGAATTGTGGTCTATTAATGCCAGGGATAGAAGTAGAATTCAAGGAACAGAAATAAAATATTGAAGTCGGTGTTGTCAGGTTACAAGAAAAGAAATTAAAACGAAAGAATAATAGAAATATTGAAGCCTATAAAATCAACCTTAGAACTAATAGAAACACAGGCTCTATTATGTAAGGGCATTTAAGAAGGTTGTACAGTGAGGACTACCAAAGGTGTGGAAATACCATCCCGAAAAAAGAAGATATATGGGAAGACCAAGAAGTGAGAGGAAGACGTAAGATCAGTGATGGTGGCATGAGATTTAGAAGATGATATTTGGGAAGATCAAAAGATATGGAGAGTAGGCACGAGAAACAGCGACAGCTTTGCAACACTTGCTTTTCAACTTACTATTACCCCTTCTAACATTTCTCAGAATACATTTTACGATACTGTTAAATGATAGAACATGCATTCTAACATTCTTAAAACATTCTGTTGGTCAAGACTCCATATTTTTATTTAGATTTTTTAAATGTCAATTTCCCTTCAAATATCCCTGTGAAATTTTTTTTAATGAAATGGCTGAAAATATGCATGGTATATAATAAACTAATATAACATTTAATACAATATAATAATATTATTCATCAATTATTTGGTGCATCGTTATCTCGTTTAGATATGAACAGGTCTCATTTACAAAATAAATGCGAACTTGTCCAATATTCCAATCGTTCTCGTAACAATACTTTCTCAAAAATAGAACGTCTGACGCTGGGGCCAAAATTTTCCTCGAGGTTCAAGTAGTATTATAATAATACATAATCGTTACAAATACCATGAAAGTATGTGCTGTTGTAGCATCACAAGTTCCTTGCTACAGTTCTTTACAATGCAATGCGTTACAAATACTTGACATCTCATTAATTGTTCTTTCTAACTCTTTGGCAGCGAGAATCAGTTTACGTGTTGGCTCGGGTACAAATTAAGCTTTCGTCAGGTATAAAAAAGAACGTAATTCAATAATGTTATTAAGATACAAATAACGTATAGCAATGCAACAAGAATCTAAATGCATACAAACAATGCTGAACTGCGATTTTCATCGACAAAAATCAGATAACCAAATATGAAACGTAAAGATAATGGATGTGTTTCAACAGCCACAACTACTAATATCACTGGTCTAAAGTAAACTTGTGTCAATTTAAAATGAATCGAGTCTATTTTGAGGATACTGAACATGAATATTACAATGGAATAGCAGGATTAGCTCTTATTTCAAAGAAACCTGTGGTTACATTTTGGGAAGTGTGTGCCCGTTTGGCCCTTCGTCTTACATTGAGCAATCCACAATCATTGTTTTTGTGCCACTGTGAAGAATAGGAACCTTATGCACTCACTCTGCAAACAGTGGCTGTACTGGAGGTGTTTTTTTGTTTGATTTTCTGAAAAAAAGCAAAAATTTATGGATGCACTTTCAAACGTAATAAATTGTTAAGTACAATTTTTGATCCTAAAATATTTGCAGGAAAGGGAAGGGCGATACCTGTATTGAAAATCTTAGAATTCTAAAATGAACTAAACTTCATTAACAACACAGAGATAAAGAAAACGGCGGAGAATAGATTGTTATGACCGCAGCGATAAGGCACATTTTCCATGTAAGATTAAGAATGATGATGATGATGATAAAGATGACGTCGATGATGGGGAGTTTCAGATTCCTCAAAGTAGACACCTCTGCCTTTCCGGTTTCTGTCACTCTCCGTGAGTGTACACCTTTGGACTGTTATCCGGATACGCTGGAATGCAATAAAATGCCTACCCATAAACTGGTTAGGATCGCCTCACCAGATCAAAGCTACTAGCTGTTGGGGGTTGGAACCGGAGTCGTAGGTTATTCACACGTCGGAAAGAATCCCTACTCTATTACCTATAAACAGTGCTAGATTTATAAAATTGTATGTCCCGGAACGCGCCCCAAATTAATTTATTTAATAGAAATTGTTATATATTTATAATATAATTTAATAATTATTCCCGAGGTACCGGAACGCCGGCCCGTTGCGTTCCACCAGAAATCAAGCCCTGCCTCTAAGTATGCGGAGCTGCCGTGGCGGAGGAAATGCCCGTCTGGAGAGCACCTTAGCACTAACGGTGAGATGCACCAAGAAACGCCAAGCGCCAAACGAGAAGCCCCAAGAGATGGCTCAGTGCATCAACCTGATGTCACTGCAGTCCCTTCGGAGGTCCTAGGTTCGAGTCCCGGCGGTGGCAGGATTTTCGATACCAGCTTGTCAGCTAGATCGAATTCAGTCGCTGTCTGGAGGAGAATTCTAGCGGCCGGCTATCTGATCGGTAGTTTTCTGTGGTTTCTCCGATCAACACCAGGCGAATGCCGGAGCAATACCCTAACAAACGAGCCACGGACCGCGCGCGATCTTTCCTTCCTCTTCCTTGTTCTATTCTCTCCTCTTACATACACAGTTACAATAACATGCACTATACTACAACACATGTCGGGAGACCGGTCGGGAGCTTACTGCTTATCCCGGCTGGGGCGGTGCCCCGCTGGTAGGAGATACCTGGTTGAGGGGAAAACCCCGCGAGTCGACGGTAGTTCGGCACCAGATTTTGCCATCCAGCGGGGGAAAAGATCATCGCCACTGCCCGAGAAAAACACGCACTACACTTATGGGACTAATGAACTACGTAGTTGACGCGCCAAAAAACACGACTCAATCAATCAATCAACCAAGAAACTGGGCATTCAGGAAGGACATTCTCATTTTCCCAGTCAAGACTTTATAAGTCCTGAATCCGACGCCCCGATTCCGTTTGTTGGGATCTTAGTAACGCTCTGAAGAGTGCTATTTTTGTTATTGTGGAGAGGCTGTCTCATAGTGACGTGAATAATGCTAGTTTTATTTGTAAGCATGTGACGTTTATAGCACAGATACGACAAAAACGCCCTTAATAAAGAAAGCTCATCTCTACTTTTGATGTAAACTGTTAGGTAATGAAACTTGGAAACTACGCATTGTGTTTTTTGTGTAACATGCCCTCAAGTATCTGTGATAAGGAAATGTGCTAAGCCGCTTACTAGTCCACTGGTGTGGATGGAATCCTTAAATCATAACGACTGCTATTTTTGCATGACATCTCTAAAAGGATTTGACAGAAAGAAAAAGCATAAAATAGATCACTTACCATAAGACCTCTCGCGAATTGGAAGAAATTACCAGATTAGGATCTACCGTACAATTATCATTTGGAATCAGATCAGAAGTCAACGGACCTCGGGCAGAATATCATTCATATCCGAACTTTACTGATAAATGTTATAAAATATCTCAATTTAAATTTATTGATTTAGTACGAGAATTAGACTTGGCGGATATAAAAACTGTAATGTTGTCTTTTAAGCTCAGACAATGAACTATTTTGGACACAGGAGTAAGGATCAATACCTGCTTTCGATATTGTCAAAAAAAAAGACTTGGAACAAGAGAAGTGCTATTAACGGAATTCCTTTCACGATTTCTTTTTAACAAACTGGGTTACATTCTTGCCTGCAAAATAATGAGGATTAATTTATTGCCGCCAGCCTAAAACAGAACACATGTTGTTGGAGATTAATCACTGATTTATCTTATTGAAAGAAGTCTCGGAAAAGCTCCCGTTCTCAACGGGTATCTTTAACTTCCGTTCCTATTGTTCATCAGCTTCATACGAAAGAAACTTGAATCAGATACTGCAGGGTATATATAACAAATTATCCCAGAGGCACAGATGAGAACTCTGAGGGGGATTTAGAGCAGATTTGATCAGGTTTTCGGTCTTCAGAGAGCGAGTCTGTTGTTGGCTCTCAGTAGGCGGCCCCGGAAAAAAAATCGGGAGCTGTTTGAGAAATTTCTGCGGCAACGTCCTGGGAGGTACGAGAAACGCAGAGGTCAAGGCGATAGACTCAGAGTGTCAGTCTGTCAACGCGCTTCGGCCTGAGAGGCTCTCCTTCTCCGTTTGCACCTGCCTATTTCTTTTAATATTTTGGCACCATCTCTAAAGGGGCCAATAGACGCTCAATATTATTGCGTAATATTTGGGTTTGTGCAATATAGTTGATCGTGTATAGACGAAATTGAAAGGTTGTGCAATATATTGTGCAAAATTCAATTTCTTGAAAATATATTGTGCAAACGAGTAAAGATTGCGTGCCGTCTGTTGGCAATATTGCACATAATCCCGTCAGTCAGTATCAACACGTGTTTGAGTACGCATCGCCATGGCTGCCAAGCAAGCTGATGAGCAATTTACTTTAAATTTTATTGAGGTTTATCGTGACCTTCCGGCTCTGTGGGATGTGAAGTGCAACAATTATACTAATCGTGCAAAAAAGGAGGAGCAGTACGAAGTGCTGGTAGAAAAATATCGCGAAAAATATCCAGATGTTGAGAAACAAGAAGTGAAAAAAATTAATTCTTCTGGAAAGAACTAAATCGTATTCGTCATGCAGAGAAAAGTGGTGCCGGTGCGGAGATTCTACAATATATTGCCATGTGGTTGAACGTCCGTGTTCGTGATTGCGCAATATATTGCACAACCATCAATATCGCCTCCATACGATACAATTATTTGCACAAACCAAAATATTGTACAGGTAAACTATTTTTTTGTATTTTAAGCTTCCCAGGCAGAGACGGACGCCCATTTCTTCAAAATGAGATAATAGAACTCTTCCTTGTGGACATCGAGAACAGCGCGTGGGTGTATTGAGAGAGTTGGAATTAAGAAAAGTGACATACAGACAAATACCACCACCTAGGATTACCACACGACCACAAATACCAAATACTTATAATTACCAGACGACCTGATTTATTAAAACATGTTCTGACTTTTGGCTATATCGTAACTGACTTGTTTTGTTTTCAAATGACCTGAATTTTTAATATGTATCACCTATTTACGCTTTAGTTTTAATATTTATTTACATACAAATAATAAAATTGCAGTAGAGAAAAAATGATATTAGGAGTGATACTCAGTGTGTTTGTTACAGCAATAAATGTGTATTATTTTTATATTTTATGAGGGATATTGAATCAGAGATAGGAAGAATCCTTAATAATAAAGCTGCCATAGTCATATAATTTGCCTTTAAGCGCAATATTATTAAATTGTATTATTAATAGTATTAAAATGATCTCTATTCTGTAATAGCATAAGAATTTTGTACCTGTATAACATTATTAGACATCAGATGTTAAGGCACTAAAAACTTACGTTTTAAACGCCTAAACAGGCACAAAAATGTCCTAAATAGATACCGAAAAAGGCATTAAAAACCTAAAATTGGAGGGAAAAAACAGGAATATATTTCACGGCACTTGCATCTAAAATCAGCCAATACCAAAAAACAATATAATATCAGAGATTAGAGTATTAATGAATCATTAGGACTGAGAAACTTCGGCATATTTACACACGATTGGGCCCGGTTACTACACGTAGAGGCACTGGTGAAGTACTGGGCGTGGTACCCAACTCAAGACAATTGTGGGCAGAAAGAAGACGCACCACACGCCCGGCAGAGATATAGGTTCCACTGATCGGCCTTCATTACGGGCTTCCCAGAAGAACATCTGGCTCAGTAAGATATCAATGTCGGAAGACATTGATCATCATCGCCTTGCCCTCTGAGACACAAATGCTTTCATTACGTCGCGAATCGGTGCTTAGCGCTCACGTAAGCGCCCACCGCTCAGCCAAGTGCTCAGAGACCACCGTTTTTTATTTTATTTTATTTGTACAAAGAATTGCGAGAAAAGAAATCTGCAGCCACAAAGTAAGCTTTTTGGTTCCAAAAGTTCAATGACCTGCAAACACAAATGACCACTTCAGTCGAGACAAACAATGGAGATTCGTTACCAGTAGACAATTCATGTGATTAGTAGACCTTACGATTAGTAAAATGATTTAAACTTGTGTTTGTAACAAAGAATAAAAATTAATATACATAAATTTTAAGAAAACAGCATTTAAAAAAAAATGTCTGAAAAGGCATTTATGTCACAAAAGACCAAAAAAGGCAAAATAAAAATCGTCAGAAGATTTAGTTTTCCATAATTCACACACATATATTAAATGCTTTTAAATATTTTCATTAGAACAAAATAAGCAAATCTCTTCAACATCCGATGCCTAGTCATAATAAAAACATATCTTGACTTTTCGTGTAATGTCCTCAGTTTTTGATCCAACAATACTGAATTTTTCAACTATGTCTTTGTTAACCCTGATCTTACTCCTAAATATTATCTTACGCAAAATACATCTGATACGATTAATAGAAATTAGTAATACTTCAGTCCCATGCCTTTTTAGTGATAAGGCCATAAAATAAATGTGTATTTTTAATGATATAAAATTAACATTAGAGAAATATCTAAAAACTTATGCAAATATTAAAAAATGATAGCTTTTAATAAACGTTTATGCAACCCTGAGGCTAAAATGCGCTTTTACAATTATTAGAGCGACGAAACGGTCCTCCTTAACATACGCTACGGAAATTTGGAACGAGATGGAAACCGATTTAGAAAAAATGGAAACCGATCAGAACGAATTCTTGAACAAAACCGTACAATTAATTCCAAATAGGCAAATTCATAGAGAGCTAAAAATTCCCATTAATGAACACATAGAGTACAAAACTAATTAGTTTTTTTCCTTTCTTTCTGATAAAATTAAGAAATATTTAATGTATTTAAGACAGCTACAATGTCAAATCGTATCCTCGATTTCTGATATTTTAAAATTCCTGGAATCAAACATTGCAAAAATTGGGTTACGAGTTACAGAAATTTAAAGTCCCTCAATTCTGGCTGATTCCTGGAAGACGTTTTTACTTGTCTTGCAGCAATGCAATACACAGCTCAAGAGTTAAATTTTGTAGACCAGTGATTTTTGGTTTTAAAAAGAAAGGTGGAGTTTTCTCTAAAGTGAAGTATGAAACTGATTAGTACATCTGAAAATAAGATCAGTATCAAAAGACAACAAAGCTAGTTACTGTGCTTTAACTTTAAATATCAATCTTGTGATGTCCAAAAGTCTGTAGTCGGTTAAAGTTTTCAGAAGGTATTTTCTGGTATGACTACTCCTGCCCGTAAAATTTTGTAAATTTTAGGTTGATTGTCACATCAGTGTATTCTTTTTGTGAATATGAACGGATGGTATCGCACTGAGAATATTATGCAAAAGAATTAATTTGCCCGTTTCCTGTAATATCTAAACATTTTGAATACGGTGAAAAAATTAAATTTTGACAAATATGTTTCAACATGTGTAAATTTAATATGACAAAAGAACTTATTAAGTTAATACCCTGAGTAAAGTTGCACAAAATATCTTTAAATGTGCACTATTTTTTCAAATAGAGTAGTGGCTATACACTGTGAGCTCAATTATACCACGTAGTGTTTTTATTTAATAATCTAGGTTATTTATTTCAAAATGTATGCTATTTATTAATAAAAACACTTGTGTGTGAGAAGCCGTTGCCTAACTAACGCGTCCTACAGAGCAACACCACATACCTGGAAAGGATTAGATTAATCTGGGTAGTGGCATCACCCGTTAAGTGGGGTGGCGAGGGAGCCACTCAAAGGAATGCATGCAAAGGCGTTTGTATCTGCATTCCTTAGCATGGTTGACCTTCACAAGATCACTACCACCCCTCGGCACAGGCCCCCTTTGGCACCGACGAACATCTCTTTCGCCCACTCGCCCCCCTTTTCCCCTCACCCTCGCCTCCCTCGCCCCCTCACCCCTTCGCCCCCCTCACCTTCCATCGCCCCCCGCCCCTCTACCCATCGCCCCCCTCACCCCCTTGCCCCCCACGCCCCTCGCCCCCCGCCCCCTCGCCACCTCAGCCCTTCGCTCCTTCGCCCCCTCGTTCCATTGTTCCCTCCCCTCACCCCTTCACCCACAGCCCACTCTCCCTCTCGCTTCTTCGTTCCCCCTCCTTCACTCCATCATTCCCTCCCCCTCACCCCGCGGCCCCCCCACCCCCTCCTCCGACTCCTCACCCACTGGCACCACTTGCTGCCCGTACCCCTCACCCCCTCGCCGATTTCTCGCCCCCTGCTCCCAAAGTCCACCTCCTCATCCCTCCCATCGCCTCTCACCACAATGCCCACTCGCCCCCTCTTCTCCCTTGCCTTCGCGACCCTCACACACTTGTTTCCTAGCCCCTTCATGGCTCCCATCGGCCCACTCGCCCCCCTCCCAAGCCGTCGTCCCGTCTCGTCAGCCCCCTTATGCCCCTCCCCCTGCGATCTTCTTTTGTCTCCCCTTCTGCGCATCGTTCGGCAGCCTCCCGTACATTCTACGGCCTCCAGACACCCCACCCCGGGCCATTCTATAACTCCCAATTACCTCCCCGGCTATTTTGCATGGGCCCCTCCACATCCGACGCCATACTCCTATCGCCGTACTCTATACGAGCCACATCTGGGGGCTGATTGGGTGGAGCATGGCGGCCATGCCGCATTTCGGACACCTTCCCCCTCTCGTTCTTTCGAGAACGACCTATTTCACAATGATGTCTTAAAACCTCCCACCTTTGTAGGTGCTTCTATAATAACATACAAATATCCATAATGACACCCTTAAGTCATAGCAGGCCATATTTTTTAATTATTGCTACGATTTTACAAATTTAAATTAATGTTAACAGTGTTTGTCCAATAGGTAATGTAGATAATACTAAATCATTCTTTAGGAACTGAAAGTCCCATGTTGCATTGATGACATGAGCTTGAAACTTTTCTGCTGCATGACTTTCTACACAATTAGAGACCACATTGATCATTACTAGGAAAATCGTATTTATTTCAATGATAATATTTAGTGAATTATCATTTTTCCTGAATACTTTTAAAAGACTAAATATTCCAGTAACAAGTAATCTTCAGCTTCTGAGTTAATGATCCCAATGTGTATCAGTTTTTTCGACACGTTTCCCTGATCCAACAACCAAATACTGAAATGGCCCTTGTGTTTGTTTCTTTACGTAATTGTAGCTTCACGATGCACACGTTTTGTTGAGCTCTTTTTACGCTATTTTCCTAATAATATTTATGTCTACTTGAAAGCTGGTGTGGGGGTAGAGCGATTTTGTCACACACGAGCGGCAGATACGTGGTAGTGTGGTCGTTAGATTACAACGGTAGCAAGAAATAAATCGGACCATTTTTACTTCTCCGTATACGTACGCATATACGGAGTAATGTACGTAGTATAGGGAAAGTTATGTAATGCTGCGCGAAAAAAACGGCTGATTTTCGGCAGAAAAAAATAATTACTGGGACCTGATAACGAAAAAGTGGATAAATATAGTTGCTAAATTAAAAAAAAAACCTAACACGTGATGTAGCCAGAATCTCTGTTTTGTGGGTCTTTGATACTGAAAACCAAATTTCTAAAAAACGTCCGTCCGTCCGTCTGTGAACACTAATAGCGACTAAACCATTGGTAGGACTTTTTTCAAATTGAAGAAACACCTGTCTATCTGTCTCGCATCGCAGCATTGAGATTTTGAAAAAGATTCTGTAAAATTTTTGGATACTTTATATGAAGCCCCCTGGACATCAAAATTTTCTCGAAAACGGCTCCAAATTTTTTCTTTAAATTTCTTGTAAAAATAGAGTAAAATACCTTATAAAAGTGGCATAGGTCATAATTTCACTGTTAACTCTGGGTTTTCGAAAATTGCAAAAGTTTGATTTTTTCTGCCTCTTCCAACAACTACGAAATTAAAGATGGAGATTTTTCTTCCAATAAAATTTCTTTTCCATAGCGAGTTCTTTTATTAAGGTCATGCACATTTTTTGATAATTTTAGTAATTTTCGCGCAACCTGGTTGCAATTTGTGCAATTTAAAAAATTATAAAAACATTATTTTTCAAAAAAAATTGTCTAAACTTTTGGTAAAGATAGGGCCTAATGTACTCCATAAGATGACATAAACGCCTTACTGCTCCATTCTCAATTTTTTTTCAAAAATTACAAAAATGTAATTTTATGACACGGCTCTCACGTCGTTAATATTTATACTGGTGGCGATTTGTTCACAATATTATATTAATGACTTCATGTGCTTTAAATAACGTCAAGTAAAGATTGTCAAAAACACAACTGTTTTCTTCGAAAACTAGCTCAAAATTCCGCATTTTCAGAAACGCTCAAACACCAATTTTCTCAAAAATGGTTCTAAATTTGTCCTTCAAACTGTTCAAACTGGTAGTGCTAAATTGGACTCTTTACTATGACGTAAAGTAATTTTGGAGTATATTTTTGTTTTTTCAAAAATTACACAAATATATTTTTTAAAATATCTCTCACATCTTTATTATACATGTTACCAGCAATTGTAATCATTATTGTATTTGTGAGTGTAGGTGCTTCAAATTACATCAAATGAAGTTTTTTGAAAACTCAAAAATTTTCTGTGAAAAAGAGCTTCAAATTTCGCACTTACAGTAGCACTTAACGTCATTTTCTTAAATACGGCTCCAAATTTTTTAATGAAAATTGCCATTTAGGACGAGATTTTACTGTTCTTTAATATTCTTAAAATAATATTTCTGTTCTACTATTAAGAAACCGAAAAATTTATAAAGTGTCAAAACAATGTACTTTGGACGGCAATAGATGGCAGCTGGCAAGAGAATGTGGCAAGTCCGAATAGCTAGCCGAGACCAAAGGAAATAGAAAACTAATACGGGAAAGTCTGCGCCATACTGTAGCACCACTAGTTTTCAGTTGTTTTGCGCTGTAAGATTACATTTTTTTGTAAATAAGTATCGTCAACTGTGTAGTGACGTCAACAGAATTTGAAGCCTCTGATTGGATAAAGGAACCCGCTCTCCCCAGTCAGTCGCTTGTTGTCAAGTAGTTGTGGTAGTAGAAGATCCAGTTGGTGTGGGTTGCTATTTTATTACCTACAATAAAATCATATTTCTACTGCATTGACCGATGCAAATAAGCATTACTCGGATATTACTAGTGAGCAATTTCTAATTTTGAGATATTTCTATGATTGCTTTGTTGGTACTTTTATTCATCATTCAACTATGTATAGTAAAATGGTGGAGTAGAGATTCTGAAGTTCAAGAAAACTTGTGCAGTGCGCAGATTTTACTTCCCCTTACAGTACAGTTCCTAGAGTGCTTTACTATTTTCGATGAAATAAATCAATTTAAATCAAATCAAAATCTACACAATTGGCCCTTCCGCAATTACAACAATAAATCCAGGGCCTAATTGTAAGAAGCCTTACTACTAAACCAACACATTGGTAGAGGACGAGTGGACCCGCACAACAGCGCGTCGGGCTTGCAAGCTGATCTTGATCCAGGCTCCATAGAACCAAACTGGCCTCTATGCTGGGTCCCGTAAGGGTAAAGTCCAGCGAACCGTGCCAAATTCGGTTCCGCTGAGTATCGATTGATTGCTGACGTAAGATTTCTGAGACGGGCTTGGGGACATAAGCAATGGCTTTCATATACAAACAAAATAGTAGTGGATTAATTTTGCTCAACGTTAGCAATAATAATAATAATAATAATAATAATAATAATAATAATAATAACTCCACCTAGGGAGTACACGACCTTGGAGTTGGTGGTGGAGCTTGAGTACCCCCATGAGCCTGAGAGCTATGTCAGTGGTAGCCTAGCTACTGGTAGGGCCTCCCTTGCTGAATAGGTTGAAGGTGAGGGGTCAGACGAAGAAGTACTCCATTTTGAGGAGAGTGGGAAGTAAGCAGAGGGGGAAGGGTCATGAACCTTTGGACTTCCTGTTATCGGCCCATGGAGGGTACAGGAGAGAAACTGGGTTGGCACACCAGGCACTGATTAGAGTGGAGGCCCGAACCTTGCATTAGCCAGCGAAGGAGGCTGCCTTCAGCAGTCAGTGAAAATCCCGTAGGGTTTAGTAATGCCGACTGGCGATCGGAGGGACCCCTTGCTGGACCCTGCGGGGGGATGCCCCGAGGCCACTGTGGGTCGCAGTAACGGATCGCAGGAAACAACCCAAAGGTTAAATGTGATCTGTGAACTCGAACTTGCTACCTGCGAATCTTCACTTGAAACCAATGAGCAAAATGAATAGAACAAGCAATGTAATGAACCTTAACGTGCCTTGTTCTACCAATGTCCCATACCTGCTCAGAAACCGAGCTAATGTCACCTTGTCGACATCTGGCTATCCCACGGATGTTAGTCCCAGGGACCCAGAGCCGGCAGTAGCTCGAAGCCATCGTCAGAGATGGACCCGGGATGAATTAATGGAGGTGATGTGGTGCTTTTACTATGCAAAAGCGAAAAATGGGGGCTCAGAAATAGAAGTTTTTAAGATATGGAGAGAGCGGAACCCAGATATGAGACCTACCCTAGACTCAAAGAAGCTTGCCAGTCAACGACGATACATACTCAGCAGTGGTAAATTCACATCAGAACAACTTGCAGACATCCAGAGGAACGCAGAGTATGTTCATCGATCAAACCATCCACATGACGAACATTTAGAACCATCTAATATCCCTGAAAACGATGATCCCCTTCAAGGTTCATCTCTTCCAAATGAAACATTCGTCAGTGGTGAAATTCATCTGGCCATGAGTCACACGATAAGGACATGATGCGGAACCTCCTCCGACGCGAGATAGAGCGAGTTCGTCTACTTCCATTCGAATCTCGTGCACCGTTGAGGAGAATTTTCGAAAATGCTAAAGCTAAGAGAGTGATAGAAACAGCGAATTCTGTCTTAAATGAGGTTGTACAGGCCTCAAGTAGAGATCTAGATATTACTGAAATCAATCACATCGTGTATGCAACTGGATATCTAGTATCT
>JAHLJT010008446.1:55500624-55656690 GCA_031308135.1 Acheta domesticus
TTTTTTTAAATGGCAGTATATTTTATTTTTTCCATCATTCTATAGATCTTTCAAAATGCAATGCAATGACATACATATTGTTAATATTCGAAAAGTATTTGATGCAAAAATAGTGCAATTACAACTTGGTAAATGCCATATTGCAGCGCTCAAGGACAGCTGACCATGCTGATATCGTATACGTGAGTCGACGAACCTTGTCGGAAAACGAGAATGTTCCTCGATTGCGAGACTTCCTGTGCTCTTACTGGTAATGCTAATGACGTCGGTTTTAGATTTTCATAAGTTCTACATGCGCAAGAAAGCAGGGCTGTTCGAAATCACATTGATTTCAGCGGAGATATGTATCTAAATACCTGTATGAAATTTAAATTTGGGGAGCATATCGTATTCGAGAAAAAAAATACACGTGTACACTGTGGAGAAATCACAGTACATTTATTTCCTTTAATCATTTTGTAAAAATTCTGTTGCAAAGTTGCAAGATAATATGAGAAATTAAAAAATTAAAAGAATAATAAAGGTTTACGAAGAAATGGTATTCAGATGATTACGAGAGAATACGTTGTGTAGAGAAGATATTCATCAAGGTTTTAGAAGTCCAAAACTCATATAGGTTTTAGAAGTCCAGTTAACTGATTTGTGTCATCCTCTACGCACATTCTTAGTTGATTCATGAAATGAAACCAGTTCAGAGGTCGTATTCTACGTCCCTAATACTACTACCGTGAAGAGGGTAAGACGTCAGTACGGATAAGTAGAAATTAATCTTCAGATTCCGCGAAACCCCTGCAAGGAGTTAATGAGCCCATTGCTGGTTTGCTCTACCTGGGTTGCAATCTGGAGACAGGAGAAAAGACCTTTTCGTTAAAATCCCCGTTGGTTGCAGCCCGTTCTTAAATGAATGCAGAATGGCAAAATGCCTAGAAGAGCGAGAATGCACTTGCACCGGCGGCGTCTAGCGCGCCTGTGGGCCGGGAGCGGCGCGGCGCGGCTCGGCGCGGCGCGTGCGGCCTTGTTCGGGGGCCGGCGCGCCCCGCCCTGTCCCCTGCATTAAACACGGGGCCCGCACGGCCAAACTGACGTGTCCGAACGGCGACCGCGCGCTCGCGGGGGGACGCGCGCTGTCCCGCGTACGAACCGAAGTGCGGCGATGTTGCGTAAGAACCGCAACCGAATGGCCGGACAGGTCGCGCTGTCACTTGCGCGCGACGCGCTGCCGCCCGCCCCGCCCCGTCCCTGCCCCCCTCGCCAACCCTGGCCCCCTCGCTAGCCCCTCCCCCCGTGACCCGCCCAGCGCTCGGAGCCGCTGACGGTGCCACGCATTGGACGGCGCCTTCCGACCTCGTTAGCCGGGACGAGGCGAGGCGGGCGCAACTATTTACCCCGGCTCGGAAAGAGCGCCCGGGAATACTGGAACCGGAATCCAGTTGGCAGTTCTTGTTACTCCTCTACCGGGGCTATTTCCTTGTGCGCAAGCTAAGAAACCACAAATGAAAAGAATGCCTCAAATGGTAAAAAATAATAAAATAAGTGAATTGAACTGAAGATAAATATAAATGATTTAACACCAATACCAAATATTTAAACATTTATAACTATTCTTACGTTGGTCCACCAAGTTCATTAAAACTACAATTTTTGTCTGCTTTTTTTGTTCCAAGTATCGCGAGCCGGAGCAAATTATGTGGTTTTGCGTCCTAACTGCTTTATTTTGGCAAGGCAAGAAGACATATTGGTAATCAATTTCATGTTCAAAGGGTGAAATGATAGATTATAGTATAGGCGGTACCTATACAAAACCGCATGTGCCACTCTTGCCGGTGGTTCCCAAATGAATGTGATTTCACTTTCTCATACATTTTCTTTTTCAGCGAGCGTGTACTAGCCGTGTACTTCACCTGTATGTTGTTGTGCTGAGTCAAGCGATCTAAAATATTACGATAAATTTTCAGCCATGTGTCAGATTTTTGGCCTTGCGATAAAATATTTGTTAGAGAACAAGCAACTACATACACTACAGCCTGCTCGCAACTCTTCCCTTTATCACAAGGGCGGTGATCCTAAATCAAAAGTTTACTTTCTCGTCTCCAAAATACTTCATAGTCAAGAGAAAGTATTGTAATACTGCAACTAAAAGTGGCGATCATATTATATGTCACTGATTCCGAAAAGTGAATAATTCTTGGTTCTATATGTAGTAAAGTACTTTCTCTTATTCTCTGTGTAGTCAGAATTCATGTTTTGTGGGCCCTTGATTCCGAAAAATTGGTTTACTACGTCTATTTGTCTGTTCGTCGGTCCTCTGTCTTTCTGTCTGGCCATTAGTGTGTGAGTCTTACTAGCATCATTCATTAAAATTTCTCCAAAATTGCTATATCGTAATCGATCTAGCCGAACTTGAGACCTGCGAATTTCAAACATATACTTGATTTTCCTATTCTTTATATGAAGCTTTACTGACATTTTTATATTAAAAAAATGCTCCAAATGTTTTCATTTCTTTTTCTCGAATAGAGCATATTACACTTATAAAAATCGCATAGGTCTTATTTTTGTTGAACTCTGAACGTTCAAACTTGCAAAAGTTAAAACTTTTTGGCGCCTTTCTATAACTAAAATTTGAAGATTGAAATTTTTAATTAATGAAATATGATCTTCAAAATTAGATCTCTAAATATTGTCTGGTAAAATTGTTTGTAAATGTGAGTAACTCTTGTGTACTTTTGAGCGACCATTGCGACAATGTAATGTCGTTGTAAACCACTGGTTTTCTTCGGTATAAACTAGAGTGGTGTGCTAGACTAATTCTACTTTACGTATTTGACATGTAACCTACATGCAGTGTAGATGACTCGTTTTATGTCTAGACTGTGTTGACAATGTACAGTACGAAGAATATATTTTAATGTTTGACATCAAATATTCAAAAAACCTTATAATGAGTAATAATAGTAGGAGCATATTCATATTTGAAATTTTATTTTCGATTCAGCAAGTAAAACAAATTTGTAGAATAAACTACCCAAACCCAGGCCCCAATTTTGTTTTCGAATATTTTAAAATCCAATTTTTTGCATAATTAAATTAACAACCTTCTCCATTTCCTTAATATGCAAATCATCTACATATTTTGCCTATTATTCTTTATTGTGTCATGCGTGCATCTAGTGGTGCTAAAACAGTAACTTTCTTGCCCGTATTTTCAAAAGTACTCAAATTTTCGAAAACTTGTACCTGACCTTATTTCACAATCTATCTTTAAGGAAAAGATTTCATTAAAGGAAAATATCTCCATCTTTAATATTTTAGTTGTATGGAGAGTCCGAAAAATATTTGAACTTTTACAATCTTGGAGAAAATCGGCCGGACAGTTTAGCCTCTAGCGTTGTTCATAGACGGACCGACAGACGAACGGACGGGCGGACGAACGAACGGACAGACAGACAGAGTTTTTGCCGTCATATGATTTTTCGATATCAAAGACCCACAAAACATGAATCTGGGTATATCACGTGTTAGAGGATTTTTTTTTCTAAATTTAGCAACTGGATTTATCCACTTTTTCGTTCCCTGGGCCGTGTAATAAGAGTTTTTTTCGCGCAGATGTACATAACTTTCTCTCTACTCCGTAGCGAGAAATTAAAAATCGACTTACAGCCGCGATGAATGATTATTTGAATAACTATGATTCCCTCTGAGCTCAAAAAAAACGTGCACAGATAGTCGTTACATTTATATTCCTAAGCAAAATAAGGGCCTATTTCAGCGTTTTGATAAAATTACACAAAAACCCTAATCGAGAAAAACCTAACAACGCTTAGTAAAAATTATGTTCTCGTTCAGAATTCATCATCAATTTAGGAATTTGGTACTTTAGCGGGAGATTTTCCTAGATAACCTTGTTCCGTTGGATTCATACCTCTTCCTACTCTGGTCAAACATAAAGATGCAGGGAATCATTGCTTTCCAGATCGAACCTGTTTTGTAGCTTCTCTCTTGTAAGTAATTTATTTGATAATCTAACCCCTGTCCTTCCTTTTGTGGATGACAGCTGGTGCGTTCAACTTAACAGTACAGCAAGTTTCGAACAGTTCTATGTGAGAATTGAATGTTTGTTGTTCTGGAAACATTATGGCATCTTATTGCAGTTTGAATTGAACTTTTTCGTTGATGGACTATTGATTGAAATTCAGTCCATTGTTGTTTCCACTATAAGTTCAGCCCGTAGTACAGGTATTGGACTTCTTTATGAGATTTCAGAGACACTGACAGATATTTCTTATAATTGTAAATTTCCTAATGGTTGTTATACGTTTTCTTATTTTAGTATCTTAAATTTATAGACAATGGACTCCGAAATTATTGTCTAAAAATTTAAGATACTAAAATAGAAAAGAAAGATATTTATTATATTTATTAACGGAACAAGTTTGATATGAACATCATCATGATGCACTATGGGATTCACGGTATATCTCTCAAACTTTCTATAACACTCAAATTTTTGTATATGACTTACATTCTTTTTTGATTTTCATTTTTCTTGTTATTCCACATAAACGTCTTAATTACGAGAGATAGTAATGTTACTCCTTTTTCTCAAACAAAGCCTTAAACTTGTTTCCAAAAAGGAAGTCATAATAACATTAGTCCTGTAAAAAAGAACTGGAATTCTAATGAATTTTCGTAAAACGTGAAAGAGAGTGCGTTATGATTCACATAGTAGTTGATAAATACGTTGTGTTCTCTGTTACATTCGTATCTTTTAACAACAATAATAACTTGTATGAATAAAGGCTGAGACACTTAGTATTGAAGCCAGATTTTAGTTATTAATATGAAAAGATGCGTGATAGACAAGTGAAAAAATCAACAATTTCGGATATGGCGCTCTACTCTATTCAAATCATAGTAAAATATGTTTAGAAGAATATATTCAAATTTCACATTATAAAGACATCACAATTGCAAATTATACAACACTATCCTCTGGTGGGAATGGTAAGTAGGAAGCATTGCAATGGTAGTTTATTTTCATGTTCACACTGTAGACACAAAATTATGAAGACCAATGGCAAAAATTAGCTTCAGAAAGAGGCTTCTAGTAGGCGAGAGAACCCTGCACCTTGTATCACCCAAATAAACTAATGTGCTGTAGCAGCATATATTTTTTCGCATTATTTGTAATTTTTTTAGTATTCGAAAATTGAGAGACTTCAAGAAAAATGTATCCTGGTGACATTGTTGTAACCGTTGTAAGCCGACATTCCTCTTTTCCACAATAAAATTTAACAAAAAAATTTTTGAGAAACATTTTTGTCTTTATTTCAAGTAAAATTACGAGAAAAATTTGTATTTTAACTTCTTTAAATATCTATGTTTGACGGTAGGAAGGCGCCAGATCTCGCCATCCAGCGGGGAAAAGATCATCGCCACCTTCGGAGCGGGGGGGACACGCACTACAATTACGGGAATAATGACCTAAGTAGTTGACGCGTCCGGAAATGAATGAACGAATGAATCAATCAATCAATCATATGTTTAAAGAACAGCTTTTATTAAGGAAAACATTTTACTCTTTAATATTGTAGTTGTTGGAAAACGCCGAACAAAAGAAAATGTTTCAATAAATTTGACATGTCATTACATCCTCGAAGGGACTGCTCTAATACAAATTGTGGTGTAGATTTTGTATTTTGATCCTTTATTTCTTCTAGACTGCTGATTACGAATCTGAAGTTTGCCAAAAAAATGTTCGTTGGTATTTGAGTTATAAAAAAACATGAAAAACATTTTATGAAATAAATGAAATAATATATGAAAAACTATTGAATTTAGATAATAAATTACTTTTTACCAAAATATTCTACATAACATTTTCTACAATTTACTTAAAATGTTTATTGTTTTGCGTACCGTTTAGGCGTGATAGTTGGAGTTTGAAAAACATTTTTGAACATTGCCTCAAATTGGGCTACGCCAGTTTTTTGGTTTGCTGTTTAGAAATCTGACGTTGCCACCAAAGCTTTTTTTGAATTTGTTTTAAAGAGAAAAAAACATGAAAAACAATCCTATCGGCCAGGTCTTAGCACCGTTAGATGCCCGGAAATCCTAGAATGTCCTCCATACAGAAACTCGCGATGTCTCGCGTTGCTTAACCTCCGTGACCTCGCGGAGTGTACTTAAGCAATTCGGCTACTGACGCCGGTTATTGAGGTGCTGTTTAGGAATCTGACGTTTACCACCAAAACTTTCGCTGAATTTTGTTATAAAGACAAAAAAAATGAAACATTTTTCAATGGGTGTTAAGAAATAAAAATACTATCAACTTCTTGTAAAAAGTAGTCCTAAGCTAAAATATGTATAAGTTGCAAAATAAGATAATTAATAATAAATTATATAGTTTGTTCCCACGAGTACAGATGTGGCACGACCCACGAGTACACGAACATGTGTTGAACATATATGAAACATTTTTTGACACTTATATCGCTTAGATCCATCATTTCTACGTTTATTAAAATTATGTATCTAGCGGTATTCCAGAATTTTTTAGCTAGTTTGTGACTACTGAAAATGACTCTTTTGTTATTTACATGAAACTCGTTTTCCGTATATATTTGAAAGGTATTGTAAGATAAAATGTGTGTATTTTTGGAATTAATAAAATTATTTTAATTTCTTATTGAGATAACCGATTTATCTGTGGAACATTATTTGTAAACATTGTCTCGAATTTAACTCGTTTGAAAGCAGATAGGAATACTTTTTTAGGAATTGCTATCATGGTATGAAATAGTAATTTTTAAAAAAATTCACGGAATGTCTGACAAAATTCTGACAAAAACGGATATTCAAATTACACTGTTGATTTTTATTTTTTTAAAACGCGGAGTAGACGCATATGCATTACAATACGGTTGAGAAGAGATTCCTGCAATACGATTCGAAACATTCGATTCTAGTCGCACTGTATACTTCTGATTCTGCTCACGGTTACACTAGAAATGCAAGGACGTAATCATGTCATCATACTACAGAAGCACCATTTGATACGAGGCTATTCCGTCCTGCACACAACTCGGTGATTCCACGCCACTTGCCATTAGTTCTGTGATTCTGTAAAATGCTGTGGTTTTTAGACTGACATGTTTCGATTTGTCAACATAGTCCCTTTACATTTTGTTCAAGTGCTTGCTTTTTAATATCGAGAACAAAAATAACAGGACGAACTTATTATTTCCGGCATAACCTCTGAACAATTTGTCGCTAATAAGATGGAAAGCAGTTAATGAATTAAGAATATCTTCTGCTTATATAGCGCTTTCTTATGGGTTCCAAATTGTCTTTTATTTTTGCACTGAACTTTTACAATTTTAGAATTGTGGCTAAAATGTAGATTCCTAGCAAACAGTATCAATATCTACCGCCATATATTACACATTTACTTACAACAATGAGATATAATTTACGTTTTCATATTTTTTGTCACTAATTACTGAAAAAAGAATTTCTTTGAAACCTGCTATTAAAGTCAAGTATAAGGTTTTTTTTTTGCCAAATATTCTGCTTGGAACATATGTCTTACTAATTAGCATAACTCGTAACTCCTATACAGCAAACTTTTCAGGAGGCGAAAAACAAATTTACAATTAAACAAACCAATGATATGACTTAAAAATAGTTTGAATAGTGTGTTTAAATCTATAAAAAATATATATTGCTGATCACTAATTATTTCAATAACTCTTTATTTACGGGAGTTATGAGGTTTTCACTCGAAGTATTTTCGAGATATGAGTTTTTGTCTAAGCATTACATACGTAATAAACAGATAATACGTTTTCGGAACTAGTAGTTTTATTTTTAAGAAAGAAATGTTACAATATTTTAAATCAATGTTTCTGTTTTATACAATGAAATAATTTTTAAAGAAATAGAATATTTTCATGAAATGAATGGAAGTCCTTCTCTAGTGACAATTTTAGATTTTGAAGATCATCAATTTTTTTTCTTGATACTCAATTGTCCATGTGAAGTGAAGGGAAATCATCCAAATCCATAGGAAGAGTTTGATTTTTTTCGATCGGCAATGTCAGCCCATTCATCCGAAAACTTTAGTTTGTACTGAATGCTACATTCAGGAAGGCTACGAAAGGCTCTCACATCTACAACCCGTGAAGCTCCAACACCCTTCCCGGGTATAACACCCTTGTAAAGTGAATAGTTTCCAATTTTTTTAAAAAATACTCATGATGCAGATATTGCACAGAGTAGGGCATTTATGATTTTCTTACCTCCTTGCAGACTGACATATCGTCTGCATGCACATTTTTTTCTCTTTTTAGTTTCTGTTCAATTTGTACTGTCCGAATAGTCTGCCTTCATCTTGGTGTGCTCTTTTTCCAAATAGTTTTCGTCAATAACATTTTTGTTATTGCAATTTGAAGTAGGGCTTTTGATAGAATTATTTTCGATTTTGATAACAGGTCACTTTACATCACTGTAAAGGACAATATTTTTTGCTGATTCAGTGAAGGGAAGTTGAGAGAGCACAAACTTTGAAATTATACTCGCAAAATAATTTGTCTCTAACCCTCCCTCAGTCTCGTTCCACACAAATCAGAAACTATTCTTACTTTTGAGATTATAAATTTGTGAAATTGTGAACTGATAATTTGATCTTGTAGCAAAGACTCGTGGCATTTGATTTAGGGCACGATAGCTAAGCTTGCAAATCCATGGTAAAAGATAAACATTTGTCATCCTCCTTATCCTTCTCTTTCTTCTTGCCCTTTCTTTCCTTTAAATGTGACTCTCATAAATTTCATTTTCTGTTTCCAGTTCTGAAAGAAACGCAGGTATCACATTTATCTTGCTTAGGTCTACAGAGACTTAGATTGTAGTCTTCAAATGTATTAGAAAATGTGCATAAAGAGTGTGGTTAAACATTTTTTGTTGGCACCAGTTGTCTTAATAGAAACTATAGCTGCATTTTTTGACGTCTAATTTGGTTCAATGTATGTATCAGATGACTTTTTTCGCAATAATAAGATTCAATTTCAGGCAGACTACAGGAAAACTCTTAAAGATTAACTCAAGTATGCCTTCAGCAGTATTCACAACAAATGTTCCCGCCAACAGGTTCTGATCTTTCAGCACCAATTCTATTTTCCTTGCTCGGGACATTCTGCAAATTCCATTTTAAAAATAGTTAACAACAAAGAAACTATTTCCGTCGCTCCAAAAAAATCCGGGTGTAGATTATAAGGATATATTGCAATAGGATAAGTTGCAAGGATAAATTGCAATTTTATTCTGTGTAGCTAAACATAGTCATTGCTAATGTAGATAGTACGAGTAAAGTATAACGATTTAAAACCGTAATATTTATTTGAGAAAAAATTTAAGAAACTATGTGTTTAATATTGTCCAAATTATGCTCAGTTTAACTTCTCTTAATGAATGCAGAGAAAACCTCTTATCTCCAGTTGGTGTCAATCTACAAATTTTTAAACATTGAAATACACGTAACTCAATTGTTATAAAGAAATCATATTAATAAGAAAATAGCCATAGGCAGCTCTTGAAATATTGTTTAAAATTTATTTATAATTCTTACTTAATCAACAGAAAATTTGTAGGATGGATGTAAATTCACAAATAAAATAATACAGACGAGAGAAAGCAAGTCCAGAAACTGTCGCTGTTACTAACATGCTCTTACCTTGCTGAAATCGGAGTTAGGGGGTATGCCAAATCGTTAATGGAGCGCTGGAGATATGAAGTTTTCTATATTTCACAATAGAGAACGGGAAAAAATATACTGGAGTTTCGAAGTTTGATTACAAGATGGGGAACATTTTTCTACATTTAATTTATACTAAAATGTCAGTTTTGGCGAAAAGTAGAGTTACGAGTTTTGCTAATTAGCATGACCGTATTTTCATCTTAGTGGATTTATTTGAACAATAATACAATTTTCATGTGAAAAAATAAATAACTTATTATAAACGTGTTCGCCTGCGCTCTCGGAGTACAATGCCTATTATGTGTGTGGATCTCTTCCATGCAATTTTCTGCTACGAGTATTTTGTGTTATTCTTGCTCCAATCTTATTTCTAATCCAATCTTTGCTAGAATTGGGAAAATGAAGACAACATGAATCAATGGTTTCTACTTGTTCCTGCCATGCGGCATTTATCATCTTGGGAAAGTTTCATAAACCGCTTTATCACGATGTCATGTTCTCAACGTTGACTGCAATTGCTTTCAATTCTGACTCCATTCTCTTATTTTAAACCACATTAATTATTTATCTTTATTGATCCGTACCTTGTCCATTTTTTTTACTTTCTCGCTTCACGAATACTTCGTAAAAAGAGAAGTTATGTAATCGTGCTCCGGAAAACAGAATTTTCGCCAGAAAAACTCTAATAGCTGGAGTCTAGTAAGAAAAAAGTGGACGAAACCTGTAATAAATTTAGAAAAATATCCTCTATCTCGGGTGAATATATATGTTTTGTTGCTTCTTGATACTGCAAAATCGATTGACGGCAAAACGTCCGTCTGTCTGTCCGTCTGTGGTGAACACTAGCGCCTAAACCGTTCAGCCGATTTTCTTCAAAATGATATTCCCTAATCGTTTTCACTGATGTCAAGGCTTCTGGAATTTGAAACTGATATTTTTAATTTTCGGGTGTACCTTACATGAAACCCGTCGGAGGATTTTCAAAGTTAAAAAAATACTCCAAATTTTTTATTAAATTTTGTTGGTGAATAGTGCGAAGGACGTTTAAGGGAATGATGTAGGTATCATTTCGTTGATATCCTCAATTTATCGAAAATTGCAAAAAAAAAAAAAATCAAAACTACAAAATTGAAGATAAAGATTTTGCGTCCGACTGAATCGGTGGCAAAATTAGCTCTTTAAATAAGGTTATGTACATGTTTTTGAAGAAGAAACGAGTAAGTTTTGCGTAAATTGCGCCGCAAATTTTACAAAAACAATTCTCAAAACCGCTCCAATTTTTTCTTTAAATTTTCTTCACTTAATTAACGAAGAACGATAAAAATACGGTCTTGGTACTACGTCTGGATTTTACTTTTTTTTTCAAAATTGCAAAAAAAATATTTTTTAAATCTACAAATTGTACATAGAGATTTTTTACTCAGACAAAGTCAGTTGTACAAAATTAGCTCTTTCAAAAAGGTTATATAGACGAGTCGTTTTTGAATAATTTTCGTTTCAAATTTAGAAAACAAATTCTCAAAAACCGCTCCAATTTTTTCTTTGAATTTTCTTCACACATGTAATAAGGAACGGTAAATAAATTAACTATTTGTGCTATAGAATGGCACAGACTTTCTCGCAGTAGTTATTTTTCTGATCTCATTTTTCGGTATAGGATTAGGATTAGGTTACAGTAAGCCCTTCATAGCTGCATTTCTTTTTTTAATTCATTTATTTAAGGTCGCTTTTAAACAACTGGGTCATAAGCGACCACGAGTATCAATTTACAATTCACATAATATTATACATTTATATAATTATTCTATTATTTATAAATCTTTTGAATGGTTGAACTGGATGAGATGTAGGTAAAAAGTAAAGGAGGTTCTTTATATTAATATCTCAATTGTTGAGTTTTTTAATAGTTGTAAGACTTTTATACATACTTCTGGTGAGAACAAACTAAATAAAGAGTCATTTAAGTCTAAGGACTGTGGTATATGGGCTAATTCAGGGCACTCCGGAATAATGTGGGTGTAGTTACTTGGGATACGCATTTACGACAGGGTAATGTGTCAATTTTTTTATTAGATGAACATGGGAGAGACTGAAGTGGCTAATGCTTAGTCTGGTATTTTGGACTTGTTCGAATCAAGTTAGCTGGAGGTTAGGGAGAGCGGGTACGATAACGGATTTCCTTACGAGATGAAATTTGGAGAAGGTAGTCAGTTATTTTTTATTCCACTGTTTTCGTAACCACAATTTTTAGGTATACTTTCATATCGGTGAGAATTCCCCTTCACACTCTTGTCCGTTGGTGATAATGAAGTTGCTTCTTTAGTCGCTTTATCTGCTTTTCATTCCCTTCTATACCTCTATGTACTGGGATCCAAACTATAGAGATGAAGTTGCCGTTGTTTACTTCGGTAAATAAAAGTTCTTGTATTCTTTGGATTATGGGATTTTTAGAGATTCTGTTGACAGTCGCATTCAAGGTAGCCATAGATTCTCAGTGAATCACTATTTTGCGGTTTTCTTCATGCTGAATCTCTTTGTCGTTCAAAATACTGTTGTTTTTCGCATGTTGACAATTACCGGTTTCCTATAGCTACAGCTGATACACTTACGCTTTGACTAATATATACGTATTCACTCCACAACTCACTCTAATGGCCGAAGTAGTTAAGGAGTGCGGGAACTGAGGCGCTTCACTTTGAAAGATGCCAGATTCGAATCCCCGACAGGGATTTTAATTTGATGAATGTGTTGTTGCAGAAAAAAAACTATTGAAGACTGTAGAAACTTGATTGAAAATCATTTGAAGTACTTCTACTCACCAACAGAATCAGTGGAGATAAATATACATGAATTGTCTGTTTTTTTGCAAATTGCTTCTTTTAAACATTTTTCAACTCTGTTATTCAATTTCTGAAATGTATGTCATTTCAAATCAATCATCTTGTGTGCATCTGTATGAACCGATATAAGTAAAATTATGAGTATATCAATATTAATTGAAATGCATTTTATCCAGAACCCGTGTGATCAACTTACATATCCCTAACGGTTCCAAAATTATTATTACTTTCTCGCCTTACGAATACTTCATAAATCAGCCAAGGAATCACAAGAAATGCTAGACGACTTCCTCAAAACTAGCAAAGAAGTAGAACTGATAATAAATACTCAAATGACAAAAATAATGATTCCGACAATACCAATAAAAACGTATGGTGAAAACTTACAATACGTAGATAAGTACTAATATTTGGTCTAGATCATGTCCTTGAATAATTATACCCAATTCATAATTGAAAACAGAATATTACAAGTGTCGAAAAAAATTCTGATCTTTAATATTCGGGATACTTATCAACATCTATAGCCTAAAAATAGTGACATTATGAACACCTGTTTCCTAGCAATACAATTATACGGTCACAGACATGGTCACGAACGGAAAGGGAAAAAGAACGATAAAAATATGTCAAAAGAAGGTGAAAAGTATAAAAGACAACGTAAGAAATACTGAACAGGTCAAAACGCCGTAGGTCAATTCACACGTCTTCTAAAATGAAAATGAGGAGGGCATGTAATGAGGATGAACACAAACAGATGGACCTACAAAATTACACTACGAAACCCAAGGACTGGCAAGAGAAATATCGGGAGACAGAGAACACAGTGGTCAGACGACATAGTAAGAAGATTCGGAAGACTATGGACCAGAACACCTGGTGACTGCACAAAATGGAGAGAAGTCATTCACACATTCGACTGAGTGGACAGAGAAAAAAGATAACACAAATAAAAAGTAACAGAGACACAAAAATAAAGAACTCAACGAAAGGCGACCTGTAGGTAAAGTGACAGTGACAATTGATATTGAAGTGATAAAGACATGAACAAAAAGAAGGGTACCAGCGAGAAATGACATATGTATAGAAAATAAGACAAAAATAGTAACTAACAAGCTGTCTACCTTACCTGTCTACCTATTATTTAGAATCCCTTACAGTGTAAGCAGCCTTTGCCCTTCTAAGGGATGTTAACAGGCTAATAATAATATTATTTTATGCTTTAAAAGCATAATCTACGAACTGAGATATATTCGCACAGGTTCCACTAGATATTATTACCATCCGTATTCAATCCGCTACGGGATGTTGACTTTTCTCCTTAACTGCATTAGCGGTCTTATGAGAAAAAAGATAGGGATATTACTCCTATACAGCCCCCCTCCAGTCCCAATTGGAGGAGATGGATGGGAAGGGGAGGTAGGATCACGGGTGGTCCGTGACTTGTGGTATAGGCCACTGCTTCAGTATTAACCTGGAAAAGATCGGGAAAACCACGGTAACCACCGATCAAAAAAGTACGAATTTACCTCCATTAGGCACCACAGTGGCTGATGTTCAACTCATTAAGTAAATTTCTGTCACCTGGCTGGCCGGGATAGAACCCATGTCGTACCAGGAATCGGTACGCTCGGCCGAAAAGCCATTATGCCATTATGATAGTCAATGGAGATTCTCGGGAGGATGAATATGCTCATTGCCGCCAATTTATCATGAAGTACGAGGTGCACATAGAAAGCAAGTTACCCTACGTCGTCATAAAAATAAAATACATTTTCATGGGAAAACCTGATTGTAGCAGATACAGCTCATGTTGCACTCTTTGCCCACATAAAAACAGAATTAAGACATTTGCCATAACATTAGATCAATATTTTATCCCTATGTTGTAGAACTCTGCCGCTTGGGATAGTTACCAGTGCTTGATAGCCACCTGCGACTCTGCGCCACTGTGATACGCGTAATGCTGATTTGATTCGATTTATTTTATTTACTTTCGTCAAAGAATACGTGATGTATGGGGAAGAAGAATAATCAACACACGTATTCTGAACTCCCCAATCTCTTTCCCACCCTCTTACTAGACATGGTTGAGTGGTGAATAAAAGTACCCAACCAGTCGAGATTAGCAACATTTGAAAACTGGACATTTTCGATTCCAAGTTTTAAAAAACTGTTTTGGATCAGTCAACGAACTACAGACTTTATTTTAAAGTAATGAAAAATATATCAATTAACATTTCCGGGTCTACTCCTCTCACGACTAGCGAAATATAATCTCACCAAAACCTGCACGTAGTGAAGCTACATTTATGTCCGGAAGCAACACATATGGCCATCTCAGAATTCTTTCCTTGCGAGATGGGGGTGATTGACCCAGAAATTGATGGACATTCAGACATATTTTGTCTTCTAAAAATTATATGGTAAAAAGTTAAATAATATGTTAAATATCATTATTAAATAAATCTTATTTTTAGTTTAATGAACTGTATAATCTCTAATTGTATTGATAGTGTGCAGAAGAAAAGATCTTACTTGTCACTTAAACTTGTATATTTTAAATGTCTAAGTTCACTCGGCAATGTGTTGTAAAGTATCGTAAACGTAGAACTGTAATTTGTGGATTTCTTGTACTGAGCTCTTGATATTGACACCTGATGAATATGATACGTGCGACACGTGTTATAATCATAAATATCAGTATTGCATGAAACTATGAATCCACCTGAATAAGTCAGTAAAAGCTACAGATTCGTAAATAAACAGGTAAAGTAATGGTAAAATTCTGAACTTAATAAAAATGAAGCTCACTGAATATTTTCCGTGACATATGTCTTATGTGCGTACAAGATAATCCTGTAAGATAATATTTGAATCGGTTATTTATGAAAGGGCCTAAGTCAATTTTTTTGTCAAAATGAGATTTGGGTGGAGTAGATTTCTGTGGGTGTTGATACGCATTTTAATTATGATAGAGCACTAGTCTGGCAGTAACAAAGCTATTAAATGAACACCCATTTACAGTTTATTTATGAAAAGGCAGTAGTCAAAAGACTTAGGTCCTTTCATAAATTTAGAGGTTAACGTAGTTTATAAAAAGATTATCAGCAGCGAACTTATTGTTTATACAACTTGTAAGTATTTTCTTTTACATGAATGAATTTAATCGACTGAAGAGACACTGTCAGATTGCAATTATTAATTTATTTCAAAAAGCTTTTCGGGCGCATAGCAGCAAACTTCAGTGCTTTACTGGGAACAACAGTGGCATGAGAGCAATTGATTATCATAGTTTGTTGTTGTCTTATAAGTGGTTGTGAAAATCACAACAGCTTTGCTCTTTGAAGCTGTTAACATCATGGAGCCTTCTGTTAAAGATCGTAAGAAAAGGAAAAGTGTACCTTGAAGAAAGAGAAGCTGCGTTTTATTGAGGAAGCTTCAACTTTTAAACTGGCCAGCAGATTCAATACTTTCTCACAAAAAAGATTTGGTTTGAAAAGTTTTATGAAGAAAGAAGAAACTGAAGATGACTTTAAAAATTAGTAAAATAAAATAAACACACAAGTAAAGAAATTAGTGTGTTTTATTCATGAAAGGGCGTAAGTCGACAATTTAAACAAATCTTTTTTATTTTTTCTGAGGAAACAAAATAACATAAAACTAAAATTTGCTAATCAAATTATGTAAGTACATGTACAGAAAAAGCCTACAATTTTTAAAATTCAATAAAGAAAGCAGGTTAGAAATTAGTGTGTTTTTTATTCATGAAAGGGCATAAGTCGAAGCAGAGCAAGCCTACAATTATTAAAATTCAATGAAGGAAGCAGGTTAGAAACAAAAATGTTTTTCTCTGTTTCTCAAAACTTAGATTTTTCAACTTAAGCCCTTTCAAAAATAACCGATTCATTTAACAAAATTGTTAGTGGAAGAAAACTACAGTAGTTCAGGAACATTCTCGATGGTTCTTTCTATTTTTTTTAAGTATTGTACGCGTCTAAAAAATCACCGGGAGAGATGGCTCAGTGCATCAACTGATGTCACTGCAGTCCCTCTGACAGTGAGGTTTTATGTTCGAGTCCCGACGGCGGCAGGATTTTCGACTAGCTTTTCAGCTTGGTTGAAATCAGTCGCTGTCTGGAGGAAAATTCTAGCTGCCGGCTGCTCTGCTCTGATCCGTAGTTTTCTGTGGTTTCTCCGATCAATACCAGGCGAATGCCGGAGCAGTACACTGACAAATCGGCCACGGACAGCGCGCGATCTTTCCTTTCTGTTCCTTGTCCTATCCTCGCCCCTTACACACACACACTAACATGCATTACACTACCACACATGCCGGGAGGCCAGTCGGAAGTTTCTAGCTTGTTCCGGCTGAGGCGGTGCCTCGCTGGTGGAAGATACCTGGTTGGGGAAACTCCGTATTGCGTAATATTGTCGGATCTCATTGCATACCGCAGCCGCCCTCTCAAGAATACTTGGTGGCTGGTGAGTGTCATAAGGCGTCCTCCACTGCACAAAGAATAGAAAGAGAACTAGAATAGAAATGATAAGAGTTAGGGCAAAAAGAGACTTTTGGAGTTTTGGTTATTATGCTACTTTAAGTAGAAGAGAATTTCGATAAAGAAAAATGGCTACGTGAATATGTAGACGGGCGAGCTGCAACCTGGTTTCGTGCAGTGGGGTCTTACGTTGACGAAAGAGCTGAGACAGCTGCTGAATTCTGGGTGGCAGGCCGCCCTCAGATAAGGCACCCCCGCAAGCGCCTCGATCTTACTCTCTCTCACTACTCATCACTCTGCCTACACTTGCGCACGAGTCCACGCTCTCTAAGTGTGTGACCTCTCCATTCGCCAGCCATTTCAAGTAATATAACGTTCTATGCGAAATATGTGTATTACTTGTGACCATGCCAAGTGCACCCTCCTCTTATTCCCCGTTTCGTGTCCAATAGAACAAAAGCGACGAAAAATACATCAGGCTAGGATTCAATGCAAGAAAAATAATCATTGCATCAATATAAACTAATTCCATTTCCTGAAGTACAGAATTTTCTAATTAAATAACTATTGTCCTTTCATTTGCTTGCACCGACTTTAATTTATGGCGAAGTGAACGTTTCACGGACATGCTAATTGTTCTTTACAATGTATGCATGCTAATTGACGCAATTTCTTTAGCGATTGCTTGTATCAAATCCTACACTTGTTGTATAGTGTATACAAACACTTCTAATATTAGTGTTTACTAGTCAACTCCATATTAAGGGGTTTTAGAAATGTTCGAATATAAGAAGATATCTTGCTGTGAAACATGATAAGAAATTACATATTGTAAAAGCCAGCGTCATTAGCCGAATCGCTAACCATGCTCCGTGAAGACACGGAAGTTAAGCATCTCAAAAGAATAAAAACTATTTAGTTTAATGACAAAAAATATTCCAATAGAAGTAGATAAAATTAACAGTAAACGGTAAGTCCGTCCTACGTTTACCAACCAAACCAGTTTTTGAGTAAAATATAACCCTGCAATATCAGGATGAAAAGTGCACTCGTCTGCGAGCCGTCTATTTGCATTCTGCTGGGTGAGTGATCGCTCGGCCCCCTTTGGCTGCAGCGCACCGGTTTAGATCCAGGGCCCGGTGCATTGGCCGCCCGCACGAGCGGACGGGTCGGGGCCGGGCCGGTGCCTGGCCGGTGGGGGCGGAAAACGGGCGCGCGGCCGGCAAACGCCTTCACAGGCGCGGAGGGCCTTCGAACACAGCTCTTCCGACGGAGACAGGATTTTCGACACTAACTAAATACCTAGGTTGAATTCCACCGCTGGTGGAATTCTACAGGCCGGCTGTTCTGACTGGAAGTTTTCCGTGATTTCTCCGATCTATTCCAGGCAAATACCAGAGTCCTGACACAGGGTCCGAGGATTGGGTGAGATCTTCCCTTCCTCCCTCTTGTCCTATCGTCACCCGTTACACACACATTTACACTTACATGCACTGCACTACACTACATGTCAGGGATTTCTCAAAGCTTGCTCTGGTGGAGCGGTGCCTTGCTCTGGTGGGAGATATCTGGATGAGAAAATCTTTCAAGCCGACACGTAGGTCGACGCAGGATCTCACCATTCAGCGGGAAAGAAACAAATCTGCCTCCCGTAATAAAACATACACTTCACTTACGGGACTATTGCCATAGTTGTTGATCCATCCGGAAACACGAAAGAATTCATCAATTAATCAATCGAACAGAGCTGTTCAAGGCACACTTGAAAATCATCGCTAGGGACGCAGCAATGTTCCGATGAGTAACATGAACCACGGAGAACAATATGCAAAAATAGTTTCAAAGTTACGTAGGTCACTCCACAAATAATGCACACAATGTTTTAAAAAATTCATTTTCTTTTCTACGTCTTTGCTCTTTACAGATTTCGTATATCACTCTTCTCGCTTGAATTCGTATTTATTTCAACCTGTTTCCCCAAGTATTGCTCTCGTGCCACTCGTTCAAGATGACTGCTGCATTACATGTTCGTCGGTAGCAACGTGCCGTGAGAACAAGAAAGTCACAAACATTCACAAGAGGTTAAAAATGTGAATAAAGATGATGCTGTTGATCACAGGGTTAGTTGGTGGGATTTCGAATTATCTGGTGCATGAGGGCAAGCAAATACTCAAGATGTCCCACCCTTCACATTTTCCTGGCAATGTGCAGCTCATTCACAATCTCATTTTGGCTGACAAAAGTGTAACTGTTAAAGAATTGCCAATGAAAGTGGGTATAGGAGAAGCGAGTATGGACAGAATATTGAAAGAACTGCAACTGAAAATGGTTTCTGTCAGATGATTTCCAGGAAATGATGACTCCAGAGTGAAGGGTGCTAAGCAGTGGCTCAGACGTTCTGACCCAGGCTTCTATCGTACGGGTATACATGCCCTTCTTCAAAGGTGTCGTAAGGCAGTAAAAATAGATGGAGAAAATGTGGAAAGGTTACTTTTTGTTCTTCAAAGATGGATCAACATACTGTAAAAATAGCACAGTAATGGAAAATAAATTTATTGTTTAAAACATTGTTGTGCATTACTTTTGGAGTGACCTTCGTACAAAAGACATGTTATACACGGTAACTTGCCTTAAAAGTTCTCAAACTAAGGAATATGCTTTCTCTAACTTGGGAGGTGAAAAATTATTCATGTTGATGCCAATTTTTTTTATTTGATAATCTATTTTTTCTGATTTGCTAATATTGTTCTCAACAATCTGAATTAATTTGTTTAGTAATTGTTCAAAATCTGACGGGCAGATATTACTATTATTTTGAGACTTTTTTACCTTTCTGTAATTCTTAACTGATATTACTATCTGTAATCTATTACTACTCTATTACTCTATCTATAATCCATTACTCCAAAGAAAAGTTTGCAGCCTCTGACCATGTGAGAGGTCTATGATTTCGTTAGACACCCAGGACCTTGGAAAAAATACAAAAACAACTAAACTACTAATTTTCAATGCACACATAAATTGTATTGACACATTCCTCCTGGTCAGAGGGATGTGTCAATAATAACAATAGGTACCTAGAAGCTCAGGAGAAATCCACAAGCAATCGCGCACTTTCGATTTTGACTAAGAAACTCAAATATGTTATTGTGTTAATCCACCTATTCTCGTGCTACAAGTGCGACTGAATTCTCGTATTGAGTGCGTGGCTGTATTCAACATATCTAACTTCATGCGAAAGCAAAGTCCCAAGGAACTGTCTGCCCACCAGTAAATATGTATTCTTCATGCGTTGAATTATGGAACTGAAACATTTTGTACGTGTGGTAAAGAACTGTTGTATTCTGTAAAGATCTGTTGAACTATAAAAGTATACAGTATTGTGCTATAAAAGTGATTGTGAAGAGTGTTTTTGTTAAAGTATTTAATTTATTTCAGTAATATAAGATAGTATTTTTTGTTGCTCTTCATCTCTGTAAGTTCTACTTTTTGAGAAACAATTTTTTATGGTTTTGATCAGTATCACTTTTTTTGGAGTAGATAAAAAGAATGTGTTACTAATTTCCAATGTGCGTCGAACTGGAAAGAAAACAGCAGCCGCCGATCTTTTGAAATGTGTATATTTTTTAATATACCTAGAAACTCGAAAAAAAATACAAAAGATGAAAAAGATTCCATATTTTCTGAAAAAATGCAAATATTTGATTACGTTGTGTATGACTGAGTTCTCATACTGTGTGCGTCACAGCTTACGACACATCTGGTGTAATGCGACAGCAAGACTCCACGGAATAGAATGCTCGCCATTAGATATTTGCTATTTACGCATTACGTTAAAGAACAGAAACATTACAAAAATTTTACTTACATGTCAGTATATATGAGGCGCATCCGAAAAGTAAGTATCCTTAGGTCGTTAACAAAAAGGAAATAATATCATTCATAAAAAAAACTTTATTGTGGCACATACATGTTGCCATATTTTTCCACATAACTACCACCAGAATATAGGCATTTGCATACGTCGGAGTCTAAATTTGTATCACTTTGTCGGAAGATTCTGTCGCATGAGATATGTCCCAGTGTTTGACAGGCACCTGCATCTCTGCATCGTTGTGATACGCGTAATGCTGACCGAACAGGAACGTCTAGAAGTGCAAGAAAAACTTGAAAGAACCGGGTTGTGGGATCCATCCTTCTTACGAAGGATGATCATTTGGTCAGACACTCACGGCTTCGCTCATGAGAGATATGAAGCAGTTCCGATTGGAGGTGTTTAGTTACACAAGCTAAATTCATCTATCACTTCTAATATTTACTTGAAATGTGAAAATAAGGAAGTGTGTGCAATTATTTTTACATGGTGTTTTTTTTTTCTGGTGCATATTTGGGGTTTGATCGACTGAGGAAATTGTTCCCCGAAATAAGTTCAGGGCTCCATTTAGGTAATACATTTAGAAAAAGCGAATAAAAAACGTAAATAATAAGTGAAAAGTTATAGGCAATTCTCTACTTTCAAAATATGTAGAAGAAAGTAAATAATTATGGAAGTATTATCTATAAAAAACTGAAAATCACTGCACATAGCAAACAATCAAAAATTTGAAAAAAAGTGTGAGAATGCCTACTCAGAAATGCTATGACATTTAATTATGAATGTTATGATCAAGGATATGAACAAGATACGGTAATCACCTTTTTTTTATAATTTCAGGTCACTAATAATAAATCACATTAACCGATTGATGATAATAATAGACCAACTTGTAGAACTGCAACAGTTCATTCTTCTCGGATTATTTCGACCTTTTGCATTGTTCAATAATTCAGAGAATTCAACGAAAACGAGATTCGTTCAACATTACAGGATTTTGCCTTCGTGCAGATCGATCGGAGAATACCAGTTTTGGAGAAAATAGCCTTGACCACAGACAGACGGATAGATCGACAACGAAACGTTTGGCCGTCAACCAACTTTTGGGTATAGATGACCGACAAAACGTGTTTTCTGACTCTACAACGTTTTAGAGGAAATAATTTACATGTAGGAACAAGATTTATCCAATTTGGCAATACCAGGATCCCACAATATGTTCTTCAGTCGAAAAATTGACGATTTTTGTCCCAGCGTACTTTCTCTTTATTACGTAACTACGTAATTACTGTAGTAACGCGAAAAAATAAAAATACGACCACATCAATTAGAAACAACTGTGTGAGAATTCTAAAGTCACAAAACTCAAAATCAGACATTTTGCTGATACGTTTTCACTGATTAATTGTTTCCGAATCTTTTCCCTTATGAAAATTCTCAAGGTAATCGGTAAACTCATATCAAAAATTCAACTGCTTTAGATGAATTTCCTGATTGTATTTTTAAAGACTTTTTCACCTGTAATTATACACTCGTTAACTCGCGTACAAATATTTAATTTTAACTCACATTTAATATTTGATAAACCTTATGCACCGAAATATTTCCAGATATTTTCAAAACACCGAAGGTTAGGCCGCCATAAAAGACAATGAAAATGAAATTCAAATTATTGGTAAATTTCTTTTTTGTCGATTTTCCCAAAAATTATTGTGATTATTCCACTCGTGAAATTAAAACCATAGTGTTTAACAATACATACAAAATGCCCCAACCAGGGCGGTGTATCTCAAAACGTTTATCGCTTTTTCTATCCTATTTTTCTTACCGCTTCTCCGTCCTGGCCAATCATAAACTGTGACTCTTATGACTAGATATATATCGATGCCCAAAAGACCACCTATGAACTATAACATAACCTCATTAATTTTAACATATTTTCAATATTTTACGCAGTTTAGAACTCTGATGAACATAATTTCATTCGTGGAATAGACCTATTAAATACCACTTGTGCTTTGAAAATTATCAGATAAATTCCCTCCTCGCTTCGCGAGTCGGGGATTTATCGATAATTTTCAGAGCACTCATGGTATTAACTACGATAATTTTCTACACACGACACTATAATTTTCTACTAAATAGGAAGGTTTCTAAACTCATGGATTTAAGTAATCAAATTCTACTAAAACAGCAACATCTTTTTTTAAAGATGCCCCTTCATAAATCGATCAAAATCTAGCAGCATTTGGAATACTTTTAGATCTCTGAAAATAATTTGAGGTCGTTATTAACATTTTACTTTCAAAATTACCTTCCTAAGAAATTCATGGTATTGCTGTAGATTGTTTACGTTCGCACCGTTCAATAATCTCAGGAAGTAGAAATTTCGCACTGGAATTAAGGGACGCTACTCACTCACCTAGCAATTCATTCTGCAATTCATTGCTAATTTCACATGAATTTCTGGGTATTTCAACTCAAATGGAAGGTCCATTTAAGTGAATTGAACCCAAAATGGTTTATTATCCTAGGTATTCTGAATCTATTCAAGTTCAGTCAGTCACGAAGTCAATGAAGCAGGGAAGAGAGGAACATTGGTACTAACTAATTAAATTTGTTATTTTTATTTAGTCTTCTTGTTCAAATTCATTTCTTATTCAAAAACTAAAATCAATGGGTGTTGTTCGAATAGCTGGAGTGATCCCTCGGAGAGCACTTTCTTTTACTCACGAGGGGAAAATAGATGGATGCAACCTGGCCATATTTTCGCTGGTCTGGGGTTTGGGATGCAACATTTGGAATGCAATCGTGTTGTGCCAGTTTGAAGCAAGAGACAAGATGTTTGGGAAATCTTGAAGGCGGTTTGCAATCGAGATACATCAACAAACTATATTGGGCATTGTTGAAGGCTTTTTTATTTTCGTGTACATAGTATGTGTTATATAATTCGATTTGTCATGTTGGTTTGAAGTGTACTATAGTCCCGATAGATAGTTGCTGTTTACATTTTTGGAAGTACTATTGGGATCGTTTCTTCTAGTCCGAGAGAATCTTACTTGAATGACAATTATCATAAATACGGATGATAACTAATCACTGATGGTAGCAGAAAAATCCTTCATTGGAAAGTCCGCAAAGGAGTTGTTAATACGATTCTATTATTATTATTATTATTATTATTATTATTATTATTATTATATTATTATTATTACACTAATTTTTTCCATCGTTTAATGCAATACTATAATTTGTCTTCACACAAGAAACACAGATGTTACTGATCTTTAATGTTATTCTGATATTTATATTCGCAAATAAATTAAAAAAAGGAATTAAAATGACTTTCTTGTTCTTCTCTTAGGAATTTCTTTACTTAATGACATCTTTCAAGTATTGCACTCTTGTGCACCATCATTAATATTCCTATTGAATTTTTATATTATTTTAATGCAAAATATTTGGAAATCACAAAAAATGGATTTTCAAAACATTAGCACGCGCACTGTTCAAGAATAATTAACCGCAATAACATAATAGAGTATATTTGCAGAACAATTTTTTATATTCGAAAAGTATAAACAAATTGCTATTCCATATCTCCACAAGTGGTTAGGATATTTCCTAACCACTTGTGGGATAGGATATTTCCTAACCACTTGTGGGATAGGATATTTCCTTTGTTAGGATATTTCCTTTAAGGCGGCCAGACCCTTCCTTGGAGCCTTTTTGTCGCATGTAGACTGTTGGGTCGAAATAGCGACGCGCAGTTTGAGAATATGTGGAATAACAAAATCAAATATTTGTATTTTATGCCAAAGTTGAAACTGTTTCACTGTAATTGGATTTTTGCTAGGTTCTCGTTATGTAACAAAATCATAGAATGGCGACGTATAACCAAAGAAATGACAGATATCTAACGAAACTGTAGAATTAAATAAACGCTGCAAAATTTAGCTAGTTATATAATTAATGTAAATTAGTTATATAGATTTTTTCGACTTCCTACAGTACTGGCAACTTATAAGTAACACTGACAGTTCTCTCACCACGTGGTACGTCATGTGACCTGCTTTGAGGCAATCAGCTTGCGAGGAATTTTTTTTACTTTCTCACAGCCAAGGTCCAGCGTTGCGGCTCATCCAATTCACACAAAGTCGCGAATGCGATAAGGTTCGGCTTTGGTAAAAGTTATGAACATATCAAGACGGGTCTTCGTAGCTTGCCAATAAGTGCTAGTGTTTTGAGATTTTATTCATTTGTTATGTAGGTGGTGCTATGTGCCTGGTAATGTGTGTCAACTGCACACTGAACTATCAGAGTCGCTTATAAGCTGCCGGTACTGTAGATATATCTAATAGATAGATACATATGTATAACTAATGAAACCATAGACATCTCTTACATGGCCGATAGTTGCATTGTTAACTTTCAACTTCTGCGGGCACTGGAAATTAACAATAAAGTATACCTTAGTAGACTATTTTATATTATAATATATATTTCTTATTTACCTTTTTTCATGTGAGGACATGCGACGTAACATTTATAGGGAACGAATCATTACTAACACCATTTCAATTCAGTAAAATGGTGTCTTCAAGTCATGAGTCATACCAAATTCATGAGGTACCTTTAACATGTATCGAGTTGCAAATACTTGAATGTTATTTTGTGTGAAAATTTAGGATAGAGGAACGCATAAAATCCTTTGCCGGATAATATTTAAAATCATAGCACTTTATAATGGACTTCTAATATGGTAAAGGTTAGGTAGAAAGCTACAAAAAATGCAAAGGAGAACGATCGAATTGATAAATAAAAGATTTGCATGAAATATGAATGTCGAAGTAGTCAATGAGAGTAAAATACTGCCTGTGCTGCAGTGTGTCTTCAAGCCGTATTGTGTCTTGGTGGATGGAAATAACTAGAAAAAAATCCTTTACCAACGGGGAGAGACGATCACAATTTAAAATATAAAGTACCGCTTCTTTGAACGTAGAAAATATATTTATTTGTAAATCGTACGAATAAAAATTGATATGAAAAATTTGAAACTGTCCTATTGTTTCCGTTCCTGATTTGGTTCCTTGAAGATCCGACGGAAGATGGATTCCACAGAATGGCATGAACACTTCTTAGTTTACGTAAAGATTAATTACTTATGAAGAGTGGAACGTTTGAAAATATTATGGAGTATCATCTACAGTCTGTAAAGGAGCAAGCTCAGTGCAGTTCAGCGATGTTGATGGGATGCAATTAGAAGCAAGTGTTAGATGAAGAGACAAAATAATTATACTTTGCGATGTCCCCACCACACGAATATGCCTCTAGTGGGACAGGCATATCAATGACATTCTTTTTGGATTTGCCTCCAGATCTTTGTACGTTTTTTGTAATATTACGGAATTACTGAATTTGACTCGGACTAAAAATGGAAAATGAGAAATCAGACGCCGAAGAACAATGCCAGGAGTGAAGAGGAAACGGTCTGAAGGTCTCTTTCTTGATAGTGAAGATTCAAAAAGGTCAGGAATTACTAGTTTATGATGAAATTTTGTTGACGACACAATCTCATGCAAGTCTCAGCGTCTTAAATCTAATCATCTTAAGATCACAATGCCCCTAGTTAACATCAGGGGTCTTTGTGATACGGGAAATGAAACAATGACTGCTAAAGTAATGTGTATTAATATACATAGTTATTTATTGACATTTTTATCATATCTAGTCACATTTTTCATGCAAGTATTAGCAAAAAAAATATTTTTGCAGTTAATAAAATTTAACAATTATTTTCAAAACGCTTATTTTGTTCAAACTATCAGTATTCATTCCGTCGTGAAAAATTCATTGTTCATGTTTTTTGAAATATTTTACATTATACTCTTGCTGTTAAACTGAATTTGGGAGTCAATGGTGTGTCAACATATATGGGAAACTTGAAATAGAACATTTATTTTGCTAACTTTTGTTGTCTTCCTTAGAATACTGAAATTCGAAGAAAACTACAATTACACAAAAGATATTGCGAGAGACAGGTGTGTGCAAGGCCAGGTAAGCATTGTTTGAAGCGTTTATTATGGGTTTTGAATGAGGTCGCACGTCGATTGCACTCTGAAACGCTTTATAACGTAACAATTTCTGCTCTCTCCCTCCGGGGTGTGAAAGTGCGGCGTGTTGTATGCAGTTCGAAAACAACTGCACTTCAATAAAAACCTTACAGCTTCTTTGTTTGCTTGTTTGTAAACTTTGTGTGATGGTTTAATTTTTTTATAGTAAGAGTACTGTATATTCTTTCCATTGTATACAAAGTCCCCCAAATAAACGGGGTTACGTTCTGTGAATGCCAGTTTTGTCAACCGCAGGATAGCAACTAATTCATGAAGTACTGCTACGTACGCTAACACTCGTACCGCGTTGAACCACCTTTTTACGCGCGGGTAGCGGTGAGGCTTCCTCGTACGCTACCAGTCTTTGTTCAAGAGTCAAATTGGAATCTCTACTACATCTGATAATTAATTAGGCAGATGCGTATTAACTGGATGTGCGTTTCGTTTCCGGTGTTGATTGCCAATGGTGAACAATACCGAGAAAACAACGTCGCTTTCAATATCTTCCTTTCATATGAATTTTAGCAGTTAATAAAAATATAACATTTCCAAAAGTCTGGCAGTTAGAACAGGGAGAAATTAGGCAGGAACTCTTTTCAGAATCATGCTTCATTCCATGAGAACTACATAGGAATAAACATAGTTCAATAACTCTCTTAGGTTGAAACCTTTCAAAAGCAACAGGATATCCTTGCAATAAACAACTATTTTTCCTACAAGAGAAATAATTAAAATCATACTTTCAGTTGTCTTGCAGGGAAAATTATCTCCCTTCATTGTATTGCTCTAGATAATTGTATATATTTTGTCTTAACTGTGTCCTTCAGAGAAGATATTTTTTGCACTGTAGATAGCCAAAGTCATATCATTACCACACATGATGTAAAATATTGCTGATATACATTTCTTCAAGCGAAAATCACTTGAGTCTATATTATGAGACAAAATACAAAAAATACTAAAAAGGAAGCGAGAAATAATAAAAAGTCGACTCATAATGTTGGGTAATTGCACTACAAGAAATCACGTAGCGAACTTCCGTATTAGATAGAACCACGTACAGTTTTCCCAAGAAATGTTCTATTGAGGTCCGTTTGGGAACAATCATCAGCCTGTACATTTCTGTTATTTACGGAAAAATGTCAATAACTCAATCTCATATTCCAATGCTATACTTGTCTTCAAATGGAATTCCACCTTCGATATTCATGTTGCCTTATGTCTTCTAAAAAGCCACGATACTTAATCAATTTCAAATTAAGATTTATATTAGCAGAGTTTCGCTATTATGCTGTGCAATGAGATCTTGCATTAAAATTTTGCAAGTCTCCCGAGACATTAGCACAATGGCAAAGGTACTAACATCAAATGTTTGAAAGTTTTTTACATGCTGAAGCAATTTGTAAGAGATTCTGGAGACGTCAAAATTGGCACACTCGTTGTAACTAAATTTTCTAAAGATGCATATATATGCATGCGTGGAGTTACATGTAAATATTTCAACAAGAAAGCTTTAAATTATACTAATAATGCTTTCATGATTTTTATTATTTTGTAACTAAATGTTGAACGTTGTCAGTGAAATGATGTCGCTACTATTAGTGAATGGCAGTCATGAGTATTTTATTGGAAAATGAAGGATTATGTATTGTGTTCATAACTCTCTAGTTTCCAACTCAACAAAGACTCATTATATCTACAGTCCTCTTTGCAACGTCTAAAGTTATTACTTACCTCACAAACATACAGAAGAACTTTTAAAGACAAAGGTGATAGTAAATATACTTCCATTACAAGACTTAACGAGCAAGTAAAATAACCAAGGTTTCTACATATTTTTAATTTTCAAGATACTTAATCTCTTTTTGTTTTTGCTAGAAGTGAAATATTTTAAGTTTTAATAATTAAAATATTTTTAAAATGTTAAAAAAACATTTCACTCTGCAATTTCAGTTGCTGTTTTATCGTATTCCCTAAATTGAAATTAAGTTACCCCTTCTGTTTGCTAATACCAACAATTCTGTGACATAAATTATCCAATCTACACAAAATTCCTCATTATTATGACCTCATTATATCAAATACCGATATTCGATGGATACCATCATGTCGAGGCGCTTACCACTTCTCAGAACTCAGTGAATCGAGAACAAATTGTAATCCTCACGCGTGTCGGCACAAGTAGTCCAATCGATTGCAGCAATAGCTTCTCCCGCGCCAATACAAAGGTTCACGATCACATCACAAATTCTTTTTTCATACTCGTCGTTCGACTTCATAATAGTTTCAACAGTACTTAAAATATTTTCATAGTAATTGTGGAGGTATTAGAAGCATTGTTTTCTCCGTATATGTTATCAATACAATTTGATAATATTTTACATTTTCGTAGCAGTAAAAAAAAGTATTTCTACTATTTAATTATATTTGATCCAATATTTATTTTCCAATAAAATAATTATCCCTGTTATTATAATAAAATTTTACTTAATTGTAAGTGCAATATCTTTTTTGTCTCTGCAAAGTTGATAGAGGTGTATAATTATACAGTAGAACCCAATTATAAGAGAATAGAGTTCGAATTCCAACGCTGGCAGGATTTTCGACATTGGCTAGGTAGTTAGCTAGAATAATGCCGTGAACTGGAGGAGAACTTTCGAGACCAGCTGCTCTAATCGGTAGTTTTACGTGTTTTCTTCGATCAAGACAAGACGAGTGCCGGAGCTGTACGTTAACAAACGGACCACGAAGAGCGCGCATTCTTTCCTTCCTCTACATAGTTTCACCTTCACCCTTACTTACTCACACACTTACGTGCACTACACTACTTCACAAGTTGGGAGACCAGTTGAAATTTATAGCTTGTCTCTGCTTATGAGCGCCCCCGCTGGTGAGAGATACCTGGAAAAGGAAACCCCCCACAAGCCGAGGTGTAGGTCGACGCCGGATCTCACCACCCAGCGCGGGAAAACACCGCCACCACCCGTAGCAAAATTCTGAATTACAGTTTCTGGTCTATTGACCTCAGAAGTTGATTCACCCGAAAACACGAAATAATCAATCAATCAAACGGCTGAGTGGTGACAATTCGGTATCACAGGAAGGGAAATATATCGAGTTCAAGAAACCATAGAATAATCATCGGTCAACTCCGTGCTTAGAGTCGTAACTCCGTGCTTAGAGTAAGTGTGCGTAAACCAGAGTGTGTGTAGAGTGGTAGATTTGGTAATTCCGTGCTTAGAGTAAGTGTGCGTAAACCATGAGACCCGAGTTTGATTTCCGGTCGAGGTAACATTTCTTCATTTTTTAAAAATTTTATTCTCAACATATATTTATTACCCTGTAACAAGTTTACATCCCGTATACTCTTAATGTGCGTAACATATTTTCGACGCAGTTGCCTCTCCTATATGTGGACAGGGTAGTGACAATTGAACTTATGTTTTAACTATTTTCTTAGAGTTTGAAACAGAAATTATTTTTTGATATTTTTCGTTTTTGATATCAATATTCTCTTCGTTACTTTACGTGCAAAATCATGGCATTTCACCGACCATCAACACCATCATCACGATGGTAAAGCGCTCAATTCGAAGTACTCAATGGTAAGGAGTATAGATCGTACGTTAGGCAAAACGCTTAAGATTTATTATTAGAGATTCCATGAAAATAACCAAGGGTTCAAGGAATTAGTAGTCTGAACGTAATAATTTAGCTTATTTATACCTTTTTCTTGAGTAATACCTATAAAGATCTTTTTATCTAATTTTCTTCACTAATTTTCTAATCTGGTTACGCTTGCCACTATTTCCGTGAGAAAATAATTTATATTTCTCATTTTCACTTTTGTATTGGCAAGGAATTACAACTATCAATATATATATATATATATATATATATATATATATATATATATATATAATAAAACATGTTTTTGATGTACCTAGTTGAGCTAAATTGGCACAAAAGCAACTCATATTCGATTATTATTTAATTTTATTGAGAAAACTATGTGATTCCAGAAATTCTTTAAAATTATTAAAATTACGAAATTCAGCAAAACTATGTGAAAATTAATTTAAATAATATCAACACAAAACAGTAAAACAACACTTGAATACCTCCATCGTGTTTTTTTTTCTTCAAAAATGCATCTTTATCGGCCTTTTGTTTTGCATTGATAATTCACTGTCTTTATTTTCTTTTTTATTTCAACTCAAAAAACAGTTCAAAACTGTGAAGTTTTATGGAGTTCTTAATCTCTGGGATGTCTGTTCTATCTCGTAGATATTAATTTGAATGCATGTAGCAACGAGCATGCTTGGCAAGTATAAATATGAAAATATTCACTCTTGTATTATAGAAACAATTTGCAAAGGCAAATTTGCTACAAATGGAGGTAATTATCCCTTGTGCTTTACGTGAAGAAATAGACTTACCGCAGCGATAAAATGAAAAACGATTATACAAATATCTGCAATCTCAAATGAACTCAAGAAAACACACAGAATGTGGAGCTACTTTTATGTGCAGAACGTGTCTATTTACGTCGTGAACGATACTTCAATTCAACGAAAATCAGACTTTCCAAACGTACGAAGGCGAAAGACATGAAGAAAATGTGAACAACTTATTGCTGACACTTTAGATTTTTTGAGTTAAAAAAAAACCATGGGGATGATTTGTAAGGATGAAAACAATATTTCAGTTAACATTATATCACTGTATAAGAATTTCCCAATGACATCAGTTGACGAGCATAAATCATCTTCATTTGAAAAAATGTCTGATGTTGTAGAAGACAGAACTTAAAGGTGGAAAATGTGAAGATGTGCTGGTTGTTATATTCAGCTAATGACTGTTGTCTAGTGTGCTAACCGTGTGTTTCTGTATAATCAGAGTAAATGATCAGGGTGTATTCTTTCATTTCGATTTGTCTCACTTATATTAAGTACGTTGTCCTCATGTGATTGTATGTATGCTGTATACAAAAACGACATTTTTTAGATATTTCTTTAATTTTTTCCACGTTCTTTGCTGAATATCTTCATATTAACTGATAGGCTTGTGTTGCTGTGTAACTTGACTATTTTGTTTGGAAATTAGGAATACTAAACTTATAGAGAGTCTATTTCAGAACATACATTTAATAGTTTTGATAATATTTCCTTATCATTTTTTAAATTTTTTAGCGCGTAGTGTACAGTTTCTTATAATCATTCTTACCCCTTGTCATATTCTGCATCGCTCCATAACTCTTCTTGCTCGCATAAATATGTTTGGAGAATTAGCACAAATGAGCTCTTGATCGTGCCAGCACGTCTTTTAACATCTTTTACAAAGGCTACACATAGAGAGAAGAGGTATATTTTACCTTTCACAAATGAGCTGGGTTAATTCTGGAAGAATATTTCCGGAGATGGAATTTCCATCTTATACTTATTAATAAAACGAATTAATCATGCGGCTCACAGGCTGGAAAATTTCTTGTGTCGGTATCTTACTTTTATTCATGCGAATAGGTTTCATCTGGACCTTATAATATTTCTACAAAAGGGGAAAACGCTTACAGTCCTTACATGTGAGGAGAAAATTTCCATAATTTATTCATTAGTGTTGAAGAAAGACCGTATTGCCCGAAACAATATTAGTGCACGAATGAACCAAGTAAAATTCTTTAACGTCGTGTTATATGTGCTCAATAAACAATATGCTGCATTCTATGATCTCAAGATGACCATGGCTTCAAATTTCAATTGGGTTTTTCGTAAGAATGTTCTACAATTTACAACAATTTGTGTTTTGTGAAGTGGTAACCCATATATAATTCTTCATTATACATTTCCTTCAAGCAAACTCGAATCACAGGGGAAGTTATGCAATGCTTTCACAGGGGAAGTTATGCAAAAATCAATCTCGAGATTTAGACGGAAATTTACATTTTGGAGGTCCATGATTCCAAAAAGGTTTTTTAAACATCTGGTGCGACTGCCCTTAGTACATCATTCTCTCTATGTGAAAAATATTAAAACCTAAACAAAATATAATTTTGTCAAAATTGATATTTCCCAATTAATCTGACTGATATCCTGCCCACTCAAATTTCAAACATATTTTAATTTTTGGAGGTACTTTACCAGAACAAGCCACGTCTTTTTATGACTTTCCCAAAACTGGCACTGAAATTGTTTTCTCGAATAGAGCGAAGTACGCTTATTAAAAAACGATGCAGGTCCATTGTTCATTAAATTTTCTGAATTTGCGAAAATTGCAGATGGTAAAATCGATTTAGACCCCTCCTATAAAATACATTAATCACACAAAGATCGAGATTTTTTATTCAAATATTTTCAGCATAATTAAATATTTAAATGTTTTATACGATGGATTTTAAAATATTAGTAGTTTTTGTGTAATTTTGTATGAAATCGTGACAATTTTCGAAAAGTATGTCAGCAAAATCTTCTCAAAAACAGCTCAATTTTTTCTTGAATAGAACAGAGCGAACTCTGTAATATTATATCACCGTTACAAATAATACGGGAAAACTTGTGCTGTTGTAGTACAACCAATTTCTTGCTTCAATACTCCGTCGTCATGTCCTCTTTTTAAGATCTTCTCTTTATTTGTACATTTTTAATAAATACATATGGATTTTATGTTAAGAGGAATTGATATAATAACTATATTACAGTCTAAACTGAAATTTAGTTATGACATATTTAATAATATTTTAAATTTTTCTACAGTCTTCATAACAATCCGATTAATCTGATTCAAAGCAAAATCCGAATCCTTATCAAAAAAATAATAATTTTTGTCACCAATAGTATTAGAGTATGCAATAAAAAGGTCCTATTCTTAAATCTAATAAAACTATTGATAATGATTAATGATACTAGTTGATTCAAAAGATTGAGTGATGATAATTGAGGTTTGTGTTGATGGTAGTTTGGAATTATAAAAATCGCGTGATGAGAAAATATTTTCTGACGACCTCATTGAAGGTTTTTCGTGAAGAACACTAATGGGGTTAAACAGCACGTTATATCTCCCCCGTATTTTCACGCAAAATTACTAGGAAAGTACTCAAATGTTTAATAAATTACACATGGCCATATTCAAAATCTATCTTAAAAAACAGATTTAATTTTCGAAAAAATATCTATATTTTTGTTGTAGAAATCACTATTTGATTTAGAAAAAGGAACTGAAATGTTCAATCTCTGCACGTCCTCTACAAAAACAAAAGGCATGGCCTTTGAAGCGATGGAACCGATTAGATCCAAATTAGTTGTATACTATTAACCTATAGAGCAAGATTCAAGTTTCAATTTCTTTACATAGAAAATGTAATACAGAGGGGAAATAAATACACAAGGGAAAATCCAAACACTAAATCGTATGAACGGAACAATTCTGAGAACCCTGAGAAAGAAAGCCATCAATAAAACTGTGATTAAATTCTATAAGGATTTAAATATTCATGTTTATATAGTAGTGAAATTGTTCAATGTCCAAAAAAGATAGCGAACGAAGTACTGAAATGAGATTTCTGACATCAGTAGTTGGTTATAAGCCAATGGACAAGAAAAGGAATCAAGAAATTCGTAAAGAACTTGGGGCATGTAATGTTTATAAGAAAATTAATTACTACGGAAGTTCCTGGACGCATAACATTGAAAGGATGCAAGACAATTGCCTGCCGAAAAGTCTACAATACCGTTCACAAGGGCGAAAAAATCCTGGCCGCCTGAAGAAGAGATGAGGTGAACAAATGGGAACGGAGGCGTAACAGGTAATGCCTATATATCTGAAGGAGAAGTAGAAGGTTTATGAAGTTTTTTTTTATTATTGCATATGGAGACATTTCAGACACAATTTTTTACTTGATTTACCCGAATGATGCAGCGAGTGTTCAGCAAATGTTATTTGATATCATGGCTGAGGGTGATAAGAGGAAGGCTGTGACAGTGATGTGGACTTCAAGATTTCTAGGCAGTGTTTATACCTGCAGCATTTTACTTTTGCTTGTACTGGTGGGTGTGACATGGGAAATGAAGAGAATGGAAAATATAGTGACTAATTTGTTCTTTAGACTTTATTATTTATACTATTTTTCATTTAGGATTTATTGTTGCAGAATGTCCCTATTGTGTAAAACAAATATGTAATTATTTCTTAGAATCTAATAAGATATCTGCATAATACATTTACAATATTTTTCTAGTCATTTTGTATTTTTTTGTAATTGTAATGATAAAAGGTTTACATTTAGTGCTTTACAATTTTTTTTTCAAATTTACTAATGCAAAAATTGGATATATTATGGATTTTTTTATCATGTATCTTGCAGATACAAGAATAGCAATAATTCACGTTTTAGAGGGTGTTAATAGAGTGTTAAAAATAATTTTTATGAAAATTGCTCATTCGGCTTTCTAATGAGGCAAGTTTAAACGCCCAGTGGATTCGTTTCTATTACACGGAGACAAAGGAGAATTCTCAATTGTGTCTCTGAGCGAAATTCGCAACTTTTATCTACCCAAAAAAACAATAGCTATATTAACCGCCTTATTTAATTCTTGTCTAAGAGCGGGTTACTTTCCAAAAGAGTGGAAATTTTCTATAATTCTACCCGTTTCCAAACCAGGCAAAGATCCTCGCTTTCCTACAAGCTACAGACCGATTAGTCTCCTCCCCTCAATCACAAAGGTATTTGAACAATTAATTCACAGCAGATTATCTTCATACCTAACCAAAATTAGCGCCATCCCGGACGTTCAGTTCGGATTCAGATCGTAACACAGCACCACCCACCAGCTACTACGACTAACTGAATAGAGAGCAAACGCATTTCACAGGAAGGAACACACAATTGCAGTTTTCCTAGACATAGAGAAAGCTTTTGGTAATCTCTGGCATGAAGGCCTTTTGTACAAACCGCACCAACTAGGAACTCTCAAGTATGTATTCCATCTAATAAGTTTTCTAAAAAATAGATATTTTTCTGTTCATATTAACTCAAGCGTTTCAAACAGATTTGAAATTAATGCAGGGGTCCCTCAAGGCTCTTGCCTTTCTCCACTTCTTTTTTTTGTTTATATGTCGGATTTACCACAGTCAGACTGCACGAAACTACCCTTTCTAAAACTCAAGCCAAAATTTTTACTATCTGCAAACTTCTTCAATCACCACTCCTCTGCTTTCAAAACACAAATATAGAATGGATGAATAGAAATAAACCCGCTAAATACTTAGAAGTACTACTTTACACCAAACTTAACTGGGAGCAGCATATCAAATCTGCAGCAGATAAAGCTTCTGCTAAAATATCTAAATTATATCCAATAATAAACACAAAATCCACACTTAGCACTGACTGCAGCTTAATGATTTATAAAACAATAATAAGGCCAACCCTACATATGCCTGTCTGATCTGGAACAATACCGCACGACCCAATGTAAACAAAATAGATGTAATACAAAATAAATTTCTCAGAAAGGTCCGTAAAGCTCAGTTCATAAGTAACATGCAAATCCAAAACGAACTAAACATATCATCCACTAACGACTATTTAAATCTTACGACCCATAAATTCTTCTCATCCCTCCCCCACTCGCGCAGTACAACAATATTCCAACTTGGTAAAACGTATAATTCACCCAACAGAATAAGATCACGATTCCCTAAGGACTCCCTTCGACCACCTTAAATCATTTACCTATTCCCCCTAAGCTATTTAAAATCCCACCCACTAACACCCTTTAAAAAATAACTCCAAAAAAACTGACCTCTGCAGTTTCAATTCTGTCTAATAAAATGAATTATCAAACCCCTGAGAAAGGAGGTAACGCATGGGGATGTCCATCCCTAAAAGTTAATGTGTAATATTTATGTATTATAAACACCCCTGAAAAGCAGAAAGGCTGAGCAGGCAGAAATAATTTTTTTTTAAACTTTTAACTAGAAAGATACGCATTCACATAATTCAGTGGACACCTTGAGCCATTCCAAATCTACCCACGTGCATCACTAGATCAAAGATTGATATTCACAACTGTCATTTTTTTAAAAACTACCGGAGCAAGCATTTAAAAATGTGTGGACAAAATCCATTGAAATTTTAACTGATTTGTTACCAAAAGAAGTCTGCAGATTTATGCGGCTTTTTTAATTTCATCAAATACTTTATTTTTTGTACTCCTCAGTCGTAAAATCTAATTGACATTATGTGATATTTAGCGTAAATGAAGATAATTTGCAAATGAAAACTTCCTGGAATGCGGCTTCTTTACTTAGCGACAATGTTTGTGTTGTTTCGTCTTCACATATATCTGTAAACGGAAGATTAATGCTGGCACTCAACTGATAGTTCTGAAGCCATGTATATCATTCCTAAAATTATGTTAACATGTAAATATTATTCTTAGCATTCAAAAGAACCAGAAAAGAAAGTTTAAAACGGTAAAACGTGAATATCGAAATAAGTAAGTTTGTGATACATCTGAAAATGTCATATATTTATATTTAGCCACCTATCATTATATTTATATTTACCCAACTACATTTCTGGCGTTTCTTTCCTATACGATCTAATTCTCAACATGACCGCAAATTTAAATATTTTAAATAACCACTAGTGAACTAGTGACTTCACACCCGTTATTTTATTGTATAGAAATCAAATTCCTTTTAAGAATTACATGTCTGAGTTCTGACTTCTTTAATAGAAATTTCGAAATGCAATTATTGATACACAATTTATACAATGTATCAAAGAGTAGTAATCAGTATCGTTATCAAATGTCTTTCTTCTGTGATTCCTTTCGGTATTATGATGTCATGGATTGATATTAATACATTTTATAATGGAAAAATATTAAAAAAACCATCAAGTAACAAACAAATGCATATAAAGGAGAAGAGAATTACCCTATCAATCCCGTATTCAAATCTCTTTGTGATAATAACCAAAAAGTTCCAGAGGGAAAAAATGTCGCAAACGAGCTTCATTCATTGGTCTGGTGCCTCACTGAGAAGCAGAAGAGAGGCTCTGAAATATCTCACTAGAATCCCATAATGTAATTTCAATGAGACCGACACATCTAATTAATTAGAATGACTTCGGCAGTGTAAAAAATCCGATTTTTTTTCGAGAGACCCAGGTGTCAGGTGGGCGAGAATGCACCGTGCGCTTAAAAAGTTACAAAGTAATCACGAAATTCATTAGATGATACATACAACCGACGTTGCTCGCGTTGAATATAATGATTATATGTTTGTCCTTTCTGCAGTAATTGAGAGGATTGGAGATTTTTGTTCTTTGTTGTTATTGTTGTTGTTGTTGTTGTTGTTGTTTGGTATGTAACTCTGTTTGAAGTAGTTTGAAGAATGCCGGAAATACCATTTGCTAATACATATTTTTCCGTCAACAAGAATTTCAATGGTATGTTTTATTTCGGTGCCGTTTTTTAAAGTTGCCATTTTTTGCATTAAGTAAGTATACATTTACATAATTCCACATAAAGTTAAGAATATACACCAAACTGCTTATTTTACTTTTCCTGAAAGCGGTACCAAACTCTCTTCTCTATATTGATCGATAAATTCGAATAATGAATTAGGAGCTGTAAGAGGAGGGAGATCCTCATTTGACCATGACATGCAATAGAACAGAAACGACAGACTACACCTGTCGCATCAAATTCTCAAGCGAGGGTCCGTGTTCATCCACGTACCAAAATAGTTACTGTTCAGGTTGAATTGGAAAGGTTTGATTTTGGTGATAAAACAGTGAATAAAAAATAAAAATGAATAGGTTCCTTCCAAAATGCCATTGTCGGCGAAATAAGAGAATAATTTTATTCGAAAAAAAAACAATACATAGCACTATTATGTGAAGGCTGACATATTTATAAGGAACAGTAAATTAAAAAAACTTTGATATTTAAATTTGTTTAAGTACTGGTACATAATATCAGAAGAATACTATTTTGTCTCACAATATTTGATTCATTAATTTAGGGTGAGCAATTCTAAATAAGCATTGAGGGAACACGACTGATAAGTAAAGTTCAGACTAAATGGAGGTTGAAAACGAAAACTTGTATGAAACTAAATACTAGTAAAAAAATAAATGTAATTCCTTCCCACTCCTTTGCGTTCAATTAACCCATTAAGTCCCAAATTATTTTTGCTGTAGTTTTTTTAATGAAATTCAAAAAATCATCATAATTCAGTGCTAGTTATTTAATTTTATCGAAATTAATTCAAATTATTAACTTGGGTAGGTATTGAGAACTGTCCTCATGTGAGGACGCTGGGACTTGGAATGAGGTTTTCCACAATAATAAAAATAAGTCTTCATGACAAATGTTTATGCCCACTGGATTTGAATTTTAGTTACTACTTTTTGAAATTTAAAACAAAAATAAAATAAAATAATTAAACAACATAATTACATAAGTTATTGTAATGTATCAACAAAGCAAATACGATTACACTAGAAGAATATTTTCAAAAATGAACTTGATGGAAATAATTGAACTGGCTTCTACTAAAAACATATTTAAAAATGATCTTGTACTCAGCTAATATTATACTACAAAAGTAATTTCAGAAAAATCTACTTTACTTTCTGAAGTGGAATAGACCAAAACATTCCACACAAAGAGTAATATTGCATTTAGCACAATATTTGCGAGGATTGCTTATGCATGATGGCTGCTGATATTGTGCATAAGCAATCCTCGTGATAATGAGACTTTTTCTATCGAATCTTACGTTAGGCATCACGCTTGCTGGATAAGACAAAACTGATTCTTTCTTGCAGGTTCTTGGAGCTTTTATAGTGTGATTTTTATAAAGCTGCCTCTCAAGGACCGTTTTCACGATTTATACTATCGCGGCATTTCGCATCTTTCTCGGTCGTGCCGCTAAATGTTGCATGATCAAGCAGTGCTTGATACGGTCGCAATCACGTGACATCTAGCGGCACGACAGAGAAAACTGCGAAATGCCGCGATGTATTCCATCGTGGAGACGCCTGGAGAGGCAGGTTTATAAAAATCGCGCCTTTCTAGATTGTGTCGGTACATGTAGCATGATCAAGCAGTGCATGATCAAGCAGTCGCATGACCAGTCATGCGACATCTAGCGGCACGATCGAGAAATACACAAATGCTGCGAGTCTTACGGGGTTAAGGCAACGTGGAAATTGTAGGTTTGCCACAAAGCGTAGGTGGATTGGTCTTACAGGGTTAAGGTAATGTGGGAACTGTAGGTTTATTGTGTAGGTGGTAGAGAAAGAGCTCCTCATTGTGACAGGAATGTCATCTTAAAATTGATCTTATCTGTGAAAAGGGAGGACAGCTTGACGAAGAGGGCGCAAAAATAATGTTTTTTGAGAGAGATATGAATAAGGAAAATTAAATATGGAAGCGTTGACTTACGTAATAGTAGTAATAATAATATTAATGATAATAATAATAATAATAACAGTAACAGTAATGAACCCTGTGCCGTATTTGGTAGAAAAAAACCCGTAGAATATCTCTGGTCGAAGGAGGTAATAAGCAAGAGTAGCTGTTCTCTTTCTTTACCTCGACAAATGTCGTTCATTAGTACTAGGCATAGGTGGATTGGTCTTACGAGGTTAAGGCAACGTGGATACTATAGGTTATATTTATATATCTTTGCCAGATATACCCCTTCCCCCTCCACGAATATACCATAAGGAAAGAAACGACCGGCTGCATCCCGCGGGGAGTTTCCTCGCCCTCGCTTCCCAGCGAATCCACCTTCACATTGCTCTACCTGAGACGGCAGAGCCCCATTCCATCGCGATTCGTTCATCTGTTGTTTTGGAAGGAGTAAAATATTTAAGTTAAGTTTGAATGCAGTTAGTTAAGTTTGCGTTTGTAGTTAAGTTGCGCACATAGATATTCTTGCATCAGACCAAGGTGAACCTTGACTGATGCGAGAAACATCAAAACTGAAACCTAGAATACAGGTGAACACGGCAGAATCTTCAGAATTATGTATGTCAAGAAAGCGAGGAAAGACGATGTTCCGACGTTGGAAGTGCTCTAAAAGGACATGCAAATGTTTCTTGAAAACAGACAGGAGTGTTTAAATCTGTGCTTCGATGGCAAAATGACATCAATCACGTTCTCATGACATAGATAACAAAATGTCAAAAGTCACTCTTGTTTGTTAATGGTTAGAAGGAGGCAAAAGATGCATTTCTCTTGTGGTTTATGAAAAACAATGGTGACAAATTGCAATAAGACAAAAGTCACGGAGTAATTTTTCTTGAATCTTGAACCTTGAATCTTAATTGCTATCATGGAATATTGTTAAAAAGTGAGTTTTAACATTTTGCCTTCTTAACACAGACATTGTAATCGATCAATCTGATTCGTAGCAGATCACTGGAAATGTGGAAATCAATCCTGATACTGAGGAGGAAAACATAACGGAATAGAGTCGGGCTATGCCTTTCAGAAAGGTATGTAAACGGTTTGGGAAAAGATGACTGCGGAATCAGTTGGTATACGCTCCAAAAGAAATACTATTGATCCTTGTCTATACCCTAATACCACTTAATTTTTACCATTCACCGTCTTATTGAGTCCAACTCTACTGTCAATCTCATAGAATTTCAAGCACCTTGGGAGAGGGGAAAGACAAGTTATGGAGCGTAACAGGGCAATAACAACACTGGCCAACAAAAATAATTTGTGAAAGTTTCCTTCCCATTGCAAATCCAATAACTACTAATTTTTGATTGAGAAAACCGTAAATGACGAAACGAAGAAAAATTTTTGTTAGCTCTTGTTTTTTGTGATATCCATTAGATGGAGATGTATTTTAACAGATTAAGAGAAAACCATACATTTTAATAATATACGCCAACAATCTTGAAGGTTCACTTGAATATTTTAAATGACAGTTACATATAAACAGTTCTACATTGATGGTAAAACATCTGATTGTAGGGTTTGAATAGAATTATTTGGCAGCTTCATAAGGTCGCCGTCTTTTGGCTTCCCTTTTATGAGTTCCGGAGCAACACTTACATACAGACCAGCGGGCATGGTCTAACTTCGCAGAAAATAATCCTCTTCTTCAGATAAAAGGTGCGGACTCCGCCTCATCCTTTCACTTTTCGAAGTCCGAACTGTGCAGAAAATAATCCCCTTACCAGGTAAACGCTTCGGACTCAACTACGACAATCCCCTTACCAGGTAAATGCTAGGACTATTAAGTTTATTTATAAACAACGGACACTGCTAGGGTGTATCTGAAAAAGAACAGTCTTATTTCTCAGATATACTGAGTCAGTTGTATAAACGGAGGCATCTTCAAATATGTGCGTTGTTCTGTGAAGCTAACTTCAGCTTTACATAGTATTATTAACAGACAGCTTTACATAGTATTATTATTAGTTGTTTGCTTTTCTTTATATGAAAATCTATAATTGCAGAAGAAATGTGCGTTTACAATTAGCATTCTTGAGAAGTTGAAAATTGACTGTTTGCAGACAAAATAGTCATATGTTTTGGAAAAACTGGTATTCAAAAGTCCTTCTCATGATGAGTCAAGAGACATTTTTTCAAGAAAGTGAGAATCGACCATACTTGTTAATGCCGCAAATATGTCGGGCAGTGACAGTGATGAATAAACGTTCACCGTTGGTCCTGGTCACGCTAACGTATCGCCTGATAATAATACAGAAAGTATTAAAGAAACTGACCGAGTAAGTTCGTCTTCTGTTTTTGCTGCTGTCTTTGCCCATTGTTTGCCGTGTTCTGCTCTCATCTGATAAAATTTGACGCTAGGAGTTTTCATTGTTTTCATTGTGCTTTTTTAAACAATTATTCTTTCATACTTAATTCAAAGCAGAGACTGCTTTGAATTAATGTCTCAGCTACTCTGCGTCCTTTTGAGGTTTACTTCAGATAAAGTAAAGAATTTAAAAATCCCCCACTCACAAAAAATTCTTTTTCTGGATGCCTGAATTACGGCACGCATTCAATTTACCCTTTTAGTGTAAACTCGTAACACCTCTCAAGTAAGATTATAACAGTGTTAACAGACATTGTTCGATCTGGGCCTAGTATTACAAACAATGCGAGTTTATGTTTCCCAAAGATGTATTTAGTGTGAGTGCTGAATTTCATTTCTTCACATCTCAACGTCTTGGACCTTGCGACGTAATAAGGGTAGGGGGTGAAGAACATTACCTTTATATTTAAGAAACGCTGACTAACACATAGAAAGCATACTTTTGCAACAATGATATAATAAAAAACAGAAGGCACAAAGAAAATGCATAGTTTAATTTCTTTATGAAATGTCAATTAACGATATTCTCTGTAAAAGGAAATTAAAGAAATTTCAAATTAATTAACTGTATCATACACTCTTATTCAAATAAATATTCCGTCTATTTACCCCGTCTATTGAACCCGTTTGACACTTTTTACTTTGCACTTAATGGGCTATGAATATCATATATGTATATTTGGCACGTAGTAAGATGTGAAGGAATACTTCTGTTTATTGCTCTGTGAAATTATATTGATGGTAAACGTCTACTGCTGATTGGCAAGTGCTTCAGGGGTGACGCTCTATCAAATGCTGTAGCAAATAGCAAGTAGACATTTCTGTTGTATTTAATTCCTCAGTACCGTCTCAGTGTCTCACTTTGTAACTTACCAAACTTATGTAGAACTGTTTAGAGATTACAAAAGTATTTTTCAATTTCTTTAGCTGTCGAGTTTTAGGAGAAATTAAAAAAAAATATAATAGGTCTAAAATATTTGTTTTTAATTAAATGATTTTAATACATACATCAAATGAAAGATCATCTTTTGTTATTTAATGTCACAAAATATTAAACTTATGTCACAATTACAACCCGAGTTAAAAATAATCAACTTTAGCCATGCGAACATTTTTTCAAAAATTTTGAAAATTAATATAAACTAGAAAAATAATATTTGGGGAAAAATTAAATACACGTGTTTAATATTTTTGCTTATACTCTTCACAGAAAAGAGTTTAAAAATCTGCGACATCAAGGTCAAATTTTCCTTAATTTTGTGCAATTGGGCGTGGAATGACCCCATTACAGGAATTATCCCGAAAAAATACCATTCTTTCTGTGTGAAGGTGTCGTATAAGAAGACTAAATCCAATAATTCTACAGATCCTACAAAATACTTACCAAATACTTGCCTTAATAATTTTACAGTCGTCACGAGTTGATTTTAGATAGTTATCGAACAACATTGGTTCAACAAATTTCATCTGATCCGAAACTCAGAAATGATGCGAGATTCCATTGGATGTAAATGACAACTTAGCAGTAATAGTGTCATTATATCTGAAGCAGGTATGAAGGAAAGTAATTTTTTCCTTGGTTTATTGATTATAAAAAGGCTTATGACATGATTCCGCATGTTTGTTTATTCTGCATATTCTTATTGTGACGTATGAACCCAACGATAATGCTTTCCTCAAATCTATCACGTGCAAAGGGAAGACGTATTCTTTTCGCTGCAAAGCATGATACAATGATCCATAAAACATACAAGCAGCGACACTTTTTCTAATGTGATATTTTGAGCTTTTACTGGTTCCGCAAGATAATGGACCAAATCTCTACACTTCTGAAAGACTGAAAATTAATTTTAACTGAGAGATACTGAAATATTGCAGATAACCCGCTTAGCTTATATGGATGACATGAACCTTCTCGGTGACGATGCGAGGCCTAAGGTCCGTTCGCTCTAACTTTATTCAGCAGGTAAACAAATGCACTTGTTCTTCTTCTTGCACTTCTTGTCACTTGTTCTCATTGGCTGACGGACACCACACTCCCCTTCAGGGCGTCGTGCGCTATAGGAGTTAGGTCCCTTTCAAAATTGATTTATTACATGACTCTCTACACGAACAGTCGAAATAATTTTCTCCTTTGCCTTAAAGTAAAATCAGACACCGAGCGTGACCTTAACTGCCAACCTTTAGCTGCTAACGGACCTCTTTGAGATAACGTTCGTTTGCCAGGCCGTCGGCGCCGCTCCTGCCAAATTTTATCAGTTGCAGTTCCGTTCTCGAATGACAAAGTTCTAAAAGAATGCTGTATATTGTTTGGTTAGTGAAAGGTGAAAAGTTTGCTCATTGCGTTGATTTTTTGTTTCCACATCACACACTTCTTCCACAGTGGTAAGAAGAAGGTGGTATTAATGTGTTTTAATAATTAGCGGCTAAAAATTCATCAATGACTTTGTGGCAAGTGGAAGAAATGACTGCTGAATTGCAGGTGGCGGTGTCAGAAGTGTTTGAAAAACTGTGTAATGAATTAAGTCATTGGAAAGGTAACTTCTCCGCATAAGAAGAAATGTAGAGCAAGACAGTTGGAGGGCGGGAACGATGAATTTATTAATCTGTCATACGCATTCATGTGCACATTTTTTCGATCTAACTTCAAATTCCCTTTGAAACGAATTTCCAACATCAAATAAAATTCTTGGTGTGGTTAATGAAGATTCGGGACTGCCAAATTTTAAAAGAACGTCACTGTGTATTGTATTGAGATTCGTGCTTCGGGCGGGATTTTACTGTTGACCTTGCAAGAACACGCGTAAATGTAAGTTCTATGATTTTTCAACAAAATATCTGCATATTTTGGTTGGTATTTTGGGAGTATTTAAGAAGTATTAGTGAAAATAGTATGCTATGACAGTTCTGGCTGTGACACGTGCCGGCATTTGAGTATGGTCGTGGCGCGAATGGCGTAGCCAATCAAGAACTACTGAGTGGAGGGATACATTCAAAGTTTGTTGACATGCGCAGTGAAGTTACAGCGAACGGACCTTAGACGTACAGGTAAAAGCCATTGAATTTTCGTGAGTGATAAATATGCAATTGGGCATTGGTATATGTAAACAATGACGAATATAGAAGGAAAATTGTCATACCAAACTGTTGGCGAAGGAGTCATCACCACTCTGGAAGGCAACGAATTATGCAAATTCAACGTCGAAATATTACGCAAGAGGGTAGTGAAAACTGAGCTTGCCAAACAACGGAAGGCAGTATTAACCCTTCACCATGGAATGCCGTCTTAACACTACAAGCTTCATTCACTGCTATTCGAAGGTGTCCGTTCTGAGATCTTATAGGATTTCCCCTTCTGCGGCGAGATGCTATTCGAGGGGCGCCGTGAGCTCGGCATCTGCTACTGCGGTGGCACACACATTCTCTTTCTTTTATGCGCTTGGAATGCTGCCACGTCCACCTAAGCGTGGAAGAATTAAAAACTTTCCTCAACACAAGAAAACTCATGACTTCAATTATCTCATATGCACTGATTGTTAACACTTCCTCGGTGGTATTCATTAATTGCCCACGTCCGATCAAGAGGAAATGGGAATATTCAAAAGAGTCCAAATGACACTTTTAGATTGCCACTCCAAAAAGCGCATTCCAGAGGGTGAAGCTGCAGTGACAAATTATTAAAAAGGCCTGGTATTGTAAAGGTGACAAATGTCCATGTCAAAGAGATGATTATGAGAAAGTACTGTGGAGAGAAAGTATATACTTCTCAACTCCACCAGACGATAGTGCAGGGAGACGACAACTGTAGCCTCTCGATCTCAAAGACGATGTGGCAATTCACAGTAAGACGAAGAGATGGACTTCTGAAAATAGATAGCACCCCATGGATCATACTCTGCTGCAGTTTCCAATACAAATGCAGACGGAATAAAATGTTCAGATGAGCAATTATGGGATATTTGTGCTCAGAGATCAAAGAAATCCTAATAGAAATCCATAGCCAGATATTTCTCACAAAAGAACCATCTTAAATATGTAATCAAAAGCCAAGAAGTACTTGATGGTGATTGTAGTATGTGTGGTTATTTAGCATGTGTAAAGGTATTTAGCATATCATAACAGGTTGTAGTGCATTAGCAGCCACACACTACCAACTGGGACACGATCAGGTGAGCAGGATCATCCATGCCAAACTTGCTTAGAAATACGAGCCCCCTCGAGAAGCTGATACACCCCCTTTCTAGTACCATCCACACTCTTGAAAATGAAGCATATTACACTGGGATCTCAGTATCCTGATCGGCAGAACTATTCAGCATCTCAGACTTGATGTTACCCTCCAAAACAAATCTTCCAAGGAAGTTTGGTTTGTTGATTTTGCAGTCGTCAATATAACATGATGAAAACATCATAGGCACAAATTGACAAATCCAGAGATCTAGCACTTGCTGTAACAGAAAAGGGCCCTGTTTCAGAAATGAAAACTATTCCAATTTTTTTGTCAGTAACTGGTGTCATATTGAAAAGTCTCAAAGAGATCGTTAGGAGACCTATGCATGGGGAAGCGTAATAACATCGGTCTGCTGAAGTCTATTATCATCAGTACGTGCTCATTAGTCAAGAACTCAAGGGGAGTACATGTGGATTTTTGAACTGTTACTTAACAGTTGAAATTCTTTTTTAAATGCATAACTTGCATGGTTTTATGTAAAAATGTAAACAAATCTTAATGTTTTGTAAATTTCAAACAAGCGAATTTTTTCATTTTTTGTTGTTTCTCTGATCTGTATGAAATAAAAAATAATAATAAAGTATTTTGCAATGATTATTCTTAATAATTAATATTAATTATTATTGTGACAATAATAGAGATTCCAGCTATTCTACTTTCACGTTAATAATGATTAATATTTAAATAAGAAACACTTACCCCGCTTGGAATCACTATTATAGATCAATTTTTCTATCCCTCTAATGTATATTTCCGATCTTATTTGTAGGTAAAGTTTTTAATAAGATAGAGTGAATGTTCGTATTAAACTGATAATTTTGGCTCCAAATATAAATTTGTTATATCTTAATTTTCCATGTGCCGAGACGGATACTCACACGATCTTTCAGAAGCAACACTTAGACACCAGAATTTGCCTTTACTGACTATATTACTTTTTAGTGTCGTGCTGTCAATAGAAGCGGATGTACGCATGGTAGGCCGACAAAAGAATGTAAGTCGTATATATCATTTCCATAAAAATCGTTTTATGTGAATATAAATTTGTTTACTCTCCAGCAATAGAAACATCTTGAACGTTTTCGTATTTTTTCAATTGTAGTATAAAATTATTCAAGAAACCAAAAAGAGGGAGGAACTGAAACAATAAGCTACTTTACGATGGAATAAATTGTATCTAATACAAAATATCAGAGCTTTTGACACCCTTATTCAGAAGCTATCGAACAAACGGAAATTTTATTTCACAATACAGTCTTTAAATTCCTATGAAGTTTTTCTCATTTAAAAAAAATGAGTAATTAGAAGAAAAGAAAGAACAAAAGACGTAGATATTTGAATTTTCGTGCAAAGGTATAAACATACGGTACTAGACTGGTACTTCAGTTCAATTTGGTGAATTACACAAGTACATGCTATGTAGCATTACACACATCACATAGTTTATTTATAATATAATTTCATCTTAAATTGATGAATAAAAGTTAAAGCATTATATTAATATTTTGGTGCAGAAAGAAAAAAATACATTTGAATTATATCAAATAATATTAAAAATGTTCAACTTTTAAGGGTGTAGAAAATATAAATTTGACAAAACTGAAATTAGAGAAAATGTCAAAGACGGTTAACGTGTTACGGCCTGACGAGTATGTGATATCTGTGATAAAATGGGTAGCGTGCCAGCATAGTGTCTTATGCACGCGCATTTTTGGAACTATGTTTACTTTTAATTTGTAGGCACAGTTTTTGGCCTTCTGTTAATATTGGTTTGCGGTGGTGCGCCCTGCCGGCGCGCGGGATTTGAGCTCGGGACCGTCCGATCGGTGGAACGAGTATTCCGGTGGAGGCAAGGAGAGCGTGGCAGGGCCGGAGCGGCGGCGCGAGCGAGAGCGGGGACGAGGGAAGGGGCGGGGGCGCGGTGGTCCGCTGCAAACGCGGCCGCGTGAGGCGGCGGGGTGGCGGGGGCGGCGGGGAAGCCGGCGGCATGGCCGCGGCGCCGGAGTCCCGAGCTCCGGCTCGGGCAGATCGGTGCGGGCGGCGGCGGGGGCGACGGCGGCGGCCGGCATCGGAGAGGGGCGGTTGCGGGGTAGCGGCGGACCGGGGCGCGGAGTTCAGGGCCGGGCGCCAGCCTATCGCAGCCGCCGGCCTACGGACTCCATTTTGTTTTTTGTGACGTCATTGAAGGGCAGCTCCTTTTGGGTTTTTTGTTCAGAACGATTGCCGCGCGAACCAAGCGAGCGGGCGAGCGAGCAAGCGGAGAGCGAGTGGACGTGCGAGTGCACATGTGAGAAAGGGGGTGAGGAGGCGTGGGCGAGTGCGGAGGCCAGTCGAGTGGACGGACGAGTGGGTGGGCGAGCGGGCGGGCGAGCGGACAGCGAGCGGACGAACGGGCCTCCTACTGAGCGGGCGAGGCGGGAGGGCGGGACGTGCGGGGCCGGGGAGGGCGGGGGTGGAGAGCGGGCGGACTAACGCTTACTCGCCGCGGGGTGCGCGCCCTGAATCCCTGGCCCGCACCTGTGGCCGGCGGCGCCCCGGCGCGAGCCACCCATCTCCTGCGCCCCCCCCCCCGCGCCGTGCACTCGCATTCGCCCATTCGCCCGCTCGCGGTCGAAACCCTAGACCTCCTACGGCGCAACTTTTTTACACACTTCTTTTTTCTGCTTTCCCCCACCCAAACACTTTTTTGCATTATAAAATGAGTGTGTTGCTGAATCTGGCTTATAAGTATTTACCTGCCATCCGGCTCCAAAACACACTGATTTTTAATTATCTTTGGTGTGAGATCTTATGATTCCAAATAGATACCATTAAATATATAATGGTAATGGAGATGTGCTACTCACTCCTAGGAAATCTCCTTGGGTAAAAAAATGTTAAATTAGTTGTTCCGAAATTTTTCGAGAGTGGAATGCATTGTCAGTGCTACCATATCCAGAAACACCGAACTACAAGTTGGCAACGTACAAAATTACCGCGCGGAATACGAATTCCCGAACCGGCAAACTTGCAGAGGTTAGGTGCATGTACCCCACATAGAGCGATGCACCGCGCTGCAGCTGAACGCAATGTGCCCAGCTCGTCCCCGACTCGCATGGCATCCCCGCCCCACCCGGCCTCTCCCGCCTAGTTCGGCCCGCCCTTCATCCTGCGTACCCGCTTCCGCCTGCTCCCCGCCTCCGCTCCGCGATGCAACGGCGGCCTCTGGAAAATTCCACGCAACGCAAGCTCGCGCACTCTGTTATAAATAATGAATATTGCAGTCGTTAATGCAGTTGCTTTTCCCAGGAAATCGCCATGCACTTGATGCGCTTGTTTGTCGGGCGGCCGTGTTTGTTTTGTTTTTAGCGCTGTCTCTTGTGATGGAATCGCGCGCCCGCGTACCTCTGTCCGGCGTCCACTGCACGCCCCCCGCCCCCGCCGCGCCCCCCGCGTCCGCTCCGCTCGTCTCGCTCATGCCGCCCGCCCTCCCCCGCTCGCCCGCCCACCACGCACGTTGCACGCGCGCAAGGCATTTACAGAGCAAACAGCGTTTGATGCAGGACGCGCGGTAAAAATAAGAATTTGTTTCCATTTCAAACCAAATATTACAATGTGAATATTTTGGGGGAATTATTTTTAATAATCAAGAGGATCGCGGTGCACATGCAACTTTCATCCCGTGCAGCGGGTGCAGTGGGTGGAAGGGTGCGGCGTGCATACGTACGAGTACCAGTCCTGCACCCCCGCCCATCCGGCCCCGGCCGGCCGGCCTCCCGCCCTGCCCTCCGCCTGGCCCACCGCCCAGCCGCGCTCCGCCTCCCGCTGGCCGGCGCGACGAATCGCACGCCCCAAAACGCCGCTCCGCGCCACGTTGCTCCGCGCCCCGCCGACCGCACTGGAGGCCACTGGACCGGCAGCCTCCCGAGGAGGCTCTACTGGCCCAGCCGTCTTGGTCCCAAGGGGGAATCGCCTAGTTCATAAGGGGGTCTTTGCTTCATCTCATTAGCATTTCTAAAGGCGCATAAACAGGTAGTATATCTGCCTTTCAGAGGGAATGTCAGTTCTTGGGTTCAAGCCCCGAAAAGATTGCAGTGATGAGGGTGCACAAGAATACTCGCTTTGCCGATCCGCGGTGGCCTACATCGTTAAGGCAGTAGTTTCATAGCGATCTCGCTCCCTATGATCGCGGCTTCGAGTCCCGCCTCGAGCATGGTTCTACTTGTGTTCGTCCTTTCACCCCCCCTCATCACCATATCATGTCACCGCTATATTATTACACACGTCATCACCATATCATTAACGTTAAACCTAATAGTGATTGCTAATGACCTTGATGTTAATGCGACCTAAAATTTAAAAAAATACTGCCTTTGAATGGACGTTTGAAATCCTTATTTATTGAGCCTCCGTCGTTTTTTTTTTTTTTTTTTACAGTTTCCAAGTCAAGGAAAATATATATTTAATCAAATAAAGTACTATCAGCGTTTAATTATGATCTTGCTGTTATCACAAATAGTTTATTTTCATGTGTTATATTCTAAGAATTATCTACTACGGCAGTAAAACTAGCATTTATTTTTGATACCTATACTGACATCTACATACATTTTAAGTTGAAACCCTAAATTGTTGTTCGCCCTCATATACAGAGTTCTCTGATTTATAATAAATATCCAGGCTCCTTAAATGACGTCAATTCACTCAGTGCCAGTGTTTTTCATTGACACCCATTCACAACCAAGAAGGAATCATAAGGGGCAGTCTTGCGAAAACAGGAATGGTGTATGCACCGGTGAAAATTGCAATATTAAATGAATCGTGTAAATGTACTACAAGACGTTCAAAAAGAGGTGTCAATACAATTTAAAATGTTCACTAACGATGCACTGATGATTAAACTAAGGCAAGGTCGATTTTCCTAAGATATGTGCTACTGCGACTCCACTTCACAAAGTATGTCATGCACTGAGTGGATACGTAAAGTCTATTTAAAAAGTACATTCTAGTTGGCAATAGGTCAATATAATAGATGAACACACTCCCAAATTTTGATGTGATTGATTATTTCCTGTTTCTGTGCACGTCAACAATTACTGTCATTACTTCCGTAAGTGTAGTGCATATTTTATCATGGGATGTGGCGGTCTCCTATCCCGCAGGATGGTAAGATCTGGCGCCGACCTACAAGTCGGCTCTCAACCAGGTATCCCCTACCAGCCGGGCACCGCCCCAGTCGGGACAAGCTTTGAGCTTCCAATTGGTCTCCCGATATGTGCGATAGTGTTGCGCATGCATGTGCGAGTGTGAACAAGGGGTGAGGATAAAACAAGGAAGAGGAAAGAAAGATCGCACCTGGTCCGGGGTCCAGTTGTTAGGGAATTGCTTCAGCATTCACCTGACATTGAGCGGAGAAACCACGGAAAGCTACCGATGAGAGCAGTCGGCCGCTGGAATTCTCCTCCAGACATCTGCTAAATTCGACCTAGCTATTGATAGCTAGGGTTGACTCCCGACGGTGGCTTAAGCTAGTGTCGGAAATATTGCCACCGTCGGGACTCAACCCTTGGACCAGCCGGTCCGAGGCAATGCAATTACATTAGTTGATGCCCGGAGCTACATAAGCCGGTTTTGGTGTGACAGTGTAAGGGACAATTTTCCGGTGTAGTAAATTTTGTAAAAATTCACTTACACCTCATCTTGCGCATAGCGCTAACACAATATTTTACGGAATTTGAAGGTTTGCTTCCATTGTAAATGCAAGGCTTATCAAACCTGGATGTCGGATAAAATAGTGAAGGCAGGGAATGTCTGGCCTGTTGATAGAGGAGTTGACGAAGTACCGCAGCGTTCCATAGTTTATGTTAGGTGTTACGTGTAAAATTACTTGATTGGGAGTAAATCTAGTATTGAGTATGTTGCGAGGAAATTTGAAGGTACTGTACATAACGGAAATTTAGTTTTCAGTATTATAACAGCTTCCAGGTTCACATAGCATTTTTCTCGCTAATGGGTCTACGCTAACTCTCGCTATTGGATCTAATTTTTTTCTCTAATGGACGTACATAGAACTCTGAAGAAACCGTGCCGATTTCCAGAATTAAATACTACGATAAATATGTGGCAACGTCTGCAAAAAAAAACACAATTTCAAAAAACACCCCATTTAACGGTTGAAGGAGGAATTGAAAAAAATGACCAAGCAAATAACAGATTATAATCTCGAAGATCAATATCAGATTAATTCATTTAAAACGTAGAAGATAAAGGAGTAGTAATATTTACAAATAGAATGCAATGAAATATTTTCATTTCTATTTTATTAAAGAGATGCACGAAGCATTTTTGACATTACCGGTTTCTTGTTTATATTTCAAAATTGTAATAAACATTGCGCATAAACTAATAATCTTTATATCTGTTCGTTAGAAGAAAACATTTTTTGAAACATACGATATTTGTGATGGCCAGATAGATGGGGAAAATGTCTTATCTTATTATTCCTGCGCAGTTGTGTTTACATACAAATTAATTTAAAAACTTAATTAATCCAAAAATTTCATTATGAAGGTTCAGATAATGTTTTATATTCATGTAAAATGTTGATTATTAATTCAGTTAAGTTCCATGTATAGAAATAAAAGTTTCTAAGAATGAATTATGTCGTAATTTTATTTTTTTCCGTAGATATGGTTCGAAGCCACATTGCAGATCAACTACGCATTGTATCATTTTATTTGGTATAACTGATAAAATAATTAATTACATATATATATATCTATATATATACATATAATTATGTCTGCCTCAAATGGTTAAGAAAACATTCCAAATAATTCCAGACAAAATTTGTTCCATTTATTTGAAACATCTGATTTTAGTAATTAGTCGAAATCTCTAAAATTACAATTTTTCTTACTTGCAACGAGCATCTGATGCAATGTCTCATATATTAACAGGGGAGAGTTTTCAAATTTTGAAGCCTGTTTATTCTCCTCTCACGTAATTTTCACCTTCACTTTTAAATCTCTGAGCTATTACATTTGTATATATTTTGTAGGCAGAGTTCAATACAGATGTTTCTCTATAAATTGCGGAGTATCTATCCTCTTTTTTGAATGCTGGTGTGATGACAGAACGTTTCCAACCCTCTAGTATTTCTTTGAGAGGCTGTCGCTACCTGTTACTTTCCAATTCATAATTACTTAATCATACCCTGTTACGTGTATGCATCTTTTCCCATGGTTCATTTCCACTGTTTGTGTTTTGTTTAGGGTATGATCTTTGTTTTTTTAGGGTCACATTTCTCTTCCATAAGGGACTATATTTTCTACCACGCCACGGAATATTTGTTTCTTTATTTCTCGTCGGATATTTCTATTACATATCTCACTGTGTAGAGCTTTTGTTGCTTTCTTCCCCATTATTATTCTGTAGTTAATAACCTAATCACATGTGCTAGTGTTACTTACTATTGAGCGAAGGAATTTAAAGTTGTTACAGGATTTATTTGCTTCACCACCTACTGTTATGTCCATTAAATTCGTCCAATGCACATGCATGAGGATTTATTTAAATTTATATCTAAACCCGATTTGTTGTATTCTTCTTTAAGGTTTCTTAGCATATACTCATTTTCCTCTTCATATTGAATATTTAAGATTTAATCATCCGTGTACAGGAGAGAGTGGAGATTGTCGTCTCCAATATCAATACCAATGCCCAAACAGTTTTTGCACCATGTATGCTGAGCTTGCTCAAGGTAAATATTGAACAAAATTGGCGATAAGCCACATCTTTTCTTAAGAACTTTATCGCTCTTTTTCGATTATTTCTACCTCACATTCCTGGGAATTGTTTACATTTTCTTCTTTTTCATATCTAAAACTAATTTCTTGTAAAAGTACGAAGTAATGATATATCAATTTCTGGGCAGGTATTGGTTGTGTGACAATCATTTTTACATTATTCGTCTCATTTTCTTAATATTACGGCGTCTTCATGCTAACCACACGTACCCACTTAACTCATGGCCGCGAGGCCGAGACGCTGCTGGTAAGACCATGGCCCGTACACGGGCCGACGCGCCAAGTACAAACAAACAAATGCGAATGTAGGTGAAATATATTTTGTTTCCTCTTACATCTCATATGTTGTTCATACGGCTATACCACTCATTAAAACGTTTGCGAAACCCTTTCTTTCACGTTTGTGAGACACCTCTTTGTTCAAATAACGTTAGTTCTTCGGATGCATGAGAGGCATTTAGGTATAGTAGTGGAAAGTACTCAAACCCGGGCCCCAATTTTGTTTTCAAATATTTTTAAATTAAATTTTCTTCACAATTATATAAAGATATATGAAATGCATACCTTGCTTAGTTATACAAGTTACACTGTTCTTACAATTATTGACCAAGTAGTTTAAGAATAAATTGTTTTTTTCGTAAACATTACATTTTGTGGATATTTAGAAACGTTTTCCTAATTTGTGACCCTGCAAATATGTACAGAAATGGGTAAAAATCAATGAAATATCTCCTGATCGATTGAACTAAGAAGAATTTTACACAAATACAAGTTTAACATCTTATATATAAGAAATTGTCTTATTTGTCTTTCATATAGTCTATATTCTAGTGCGACAAAATAACATATATAAGCATATTTTCCGCCCCCGCACATGAGTCTAGACACATCACTCATAGTTCTCCTACAGCCTTCTAAAAAGTTTACACAACAAAATAAGCACTGTGCATCTTCTTTACCTGGAAGGGAAGATATCCTTGGTAGGATTTCCAATTCGGAAGGTCCAGAGAACATCTTAGATTCCTCGCCGGAGGTGGAATCTTTCTTTTGCGTTTTTTTTACATCAGAATTCTCTTAAATCTCTCTCTTTTCGACTTCTCTGGAATTAAATTTTGAAATTGTTTCTTGCCTTCTTTCTTGTTCCTACCCTCTCCAACTGATAGGCTTCAGAGTAAGCTCTTTCTTTATATTAATCTCCTAAGGTATAAGGAGTACCAAAAACCTTAATTGTTTTTTTTATTAATAGAGGAAAAATTGAGAGCCGACGTTAGGAAACTTTAGCCTCGGATTAGGCACCAGCGTGTTTATATTCCAAACCCGAATAACACTTTTACAAGGCAAGTAAAATAAATTACATTACCCTACATCAATAGCTTGTAATTTGTCCTTCAAAATATTGTAATGGCTAGAGGACTTACCGATGAAGTAACAAATTCAGGCAACCCAGAATAAGCACTTCAAAAAAACTTTGCTTTTAACTGTTCGCATTAATGACCGACTATTGAGCAACAAGCGAAGATAAGGACACTACCAACTGACTGGGCTGCGGTCTTCCAAAGAACTACTACTTTAGTACGTTTTCGATATGCAACAGCACTTACAGAGCAGCAAATCATGGGGCTCAAGTTAGGAACCGGGCCCGGGTTTGGGTACTTTCCTCTACACCTATATTTTAGATACTTAGTGTCTGGATCAAAAACAAGCACATTGAATAAATATCCGCCCCTCCAGGATAACTGGAAAGGGGAACATTGAAAAAGATCAAATACCTTTGAGAATTGGATGTAATTACTACATTAACTACTACAAAAAGGAATGTTCCCTTTTGAGAAAAATTGATTAGATCAGCAACTTTCTGAGTCACGTATCCACGTTTGAACTTGCTTGATATTAAGCACTTGCATCAGCCGTACGCTGGAAAAAAAAAAATGTTTAAAGATTTTTAGAATATGAAAAGAATTTTGAACGAATACTGAATTTGACCTTTACGTAATATAGAGTTATTTATGGTTTACAAGTCAATAGAAGACAAGGGAGTGAGTAGGCACACGACAGTAACAGTTGCTGACAATGTTGCGGAAAATTTGTTCATGAAACTAACAGAGGAATAGATATTGTTCCGGCATTCCTAATTGAGTTGACGGCATTGTCCATAGTCTTCCGCAATTATCATAAGCTAAGAAACGTTTCATCCAAACGCTGAGAAAACTGTGGCTGGGAGGTGCTCGTTATGCGTAGCTCACAGGCTGCGATGCGTCCCCTATTGCAGACAATGACGCTAATGGAGGATATTTTCGGAGCATTGACAAACAAGCGATGAGCCGGCGTGGATTGTTACGGACGCCAAGGAGCCCGTATTTAACAGAATATCATGCCAGTACCATGTTATTTCGGTTTATAAGTTACGGCTTCTGTGTGAATTTTGATAATTCGCTAAGTGGCCTCTTCATGTTCACATTATCCAAAAAGGATGAAGAAAGTCCAATGTAGAAACAAATTCGAATCAGACTGTTGACTTTATCTGGATGAAGTTGACGTTAATCAACATGAGGTAATTATGAAGGGAGAAGTAGGTTATGATGAAGAGAGGAATTTTCCGAGTGGGTGATTTCCGAATGATCACGATCGACATAAATCATCCTTAAATGTGAGCTATTCATAAACAAATGCATTTCTGTACCGAGATATTTCTTGCGAATACACAAGTGGCCTCAAACTCCTGAAATCACTTTACGTAACCAGCGCACTGTCGATAATGCGAACATTAGCTGAATGAAGTCCGAAACGATCTGTTCATTGTCATTCATACAGCTTCATCCAAACTGAGTGACAAATGTGTGAATTAAGCGGATACTTCTAACATTAGCAATATGACGGTCTTCGTCTGTAACATATATACCTGGATGGAGAAGCCGGGTACGGCAAGTTTTATTACCGAAAACTCCTTGCTGTTACGCTGCCGCCAAGATGCACGATGCGAGTTGAATATTGAAGGGTTACGTGAAGGAGAGTAGCAGGTATTTATAGGCATTACATCTGAGTTGTGTAAGAGGATGCGGGCGGAGAGCTGGCCCACGATATTATTTCCTTGCCATGGTTAAAAAATTGTAAAGCCGAATAAAGATTCTCCAACCAGGTTTCTTCAAACAGAAGCTGATCTAGCTTACAAAAGAGAACTTACAGAAATTTCAAATCAGTGAAATCAGTGTTAAATCAGTGTGAATGTATTTAAAAGAATACAAGGACGTGAATTCAGTATATTGAATGCCAGACTCATTGGTTTGAGATAACTCAGTATTTTACTAACGTAATCAAAAAATATTCAATATTATTTGCGTAATCAATATTATTCATCTTCATTATTGCTTAGTATCGTGTTTAGTTTGTTTAGAGCGTTCTTTGGAGCGTATCCCTCGTGTTTAGAGCATTGTCTCGGTATTTAATACAACATGGTACCTAAATAATTATTTCATTTATAAAACTTCGGTGATTTCCCTTAATATCTTAATGTACATTCTGAGAAAATAAGTTTATGTTTTAGTTTAGTAGTTACTTACGGTGGTAGGAAATTGTTATTTAATTTGCTTTGAAGCAAAGTTACACTTCTCAGGGTAATAATAAATGAAAAATGTATAAAAATTCTGGCACATGCACACAGAGTCGTATAGGTACCGACATTCACTCTCTGCCCACGGTTTGTAAGTAGCCAAGAATCGAAATATACGACTGTTTTCATAAATGTTCTGTCGCTTACATTTTTATTGTGAAGTTTAATTGCAATACTCGCTGCACTACGACTAGACTAGACAAGGACATACTCCTAGGACCCCTGTATGTCGCGTGACTGATAGCGCCGCGCCGAACCGACAAGTAAGGTCTCCTGACTATCCAAATACAGAACCATCGTTTTTCTGATCCCGATTTATAGAGTTGTAAAATTGGCGCTTTCTCATAGCACAGCAGTGACTCTTCCACTGACAAATACTTCAAAGAGGTCAAGGAACGACTTACCATTCCAACAAACAAATATTAGATTCATCTGCACTGCTTGTTTATATTAAAAAGATGCTCAGTAATTTAATTTTGTAGACCAGAGTTTTCACAACCTACCATGATGCCGAAATAGGTTTGGTATTTTAATGAAAGAAGACAGACCTAAACAACACGCTGAAATTTTGTCTGCCGCTCTAAGGAAATGACTACTCAAGAAAAGTATGAAAAACACTCAAAGTGTGCTTATAAAGGCAAAGCAGAAAAAAGGTGAAGAAAACAGAAAATAGAACAACTCTTATGACTATGCAGGAAAATAAAAACGTTAGGCCAAGAAAAACAATAATCTAATAAATAGGGAACTCTTCGATTTTGTCACGGATTCCACTGATGTGACGTGATATACAAAGTTTCTGAAAATGAGGTACGCTTATTAGCAGTTAGTAAAGACTTTCAATTTCTTATCAAAACTCAGGCGAAGGTAGAGAATTAAGATTCTGTATAAGTTGTATGCCTTATAAATTGAACATGACAGGAATGTTAAGACTGGGGTACTACCAAAGATATTTGTGGGTTACTTTCTCTAGGACAGAAAGCAAATAAATGATAATATTATTATTTTTGTGATTACACCAAGCGGTGTGTTCCGGACTCAATTATTTCAACGCTGGATTTCAAATTGATCGCTCCAGCGTTTCCTTGAGCGTCCCACATTCCTTCTTTCTTGAGGTCTGTAGTTGAGAAATTGTTTTGGAATGTGACAATTTTTCATTTCGTGAAGATGTCCCAAACCAATTTACACTGTATCTTTAGATTTTATCAAGGTTACTAGTGCTATTTAGGTCCTGACGAAAAGCGTCATTTCTTTTTCGATCTTGGAGGATGTATCCTGCCACATATTTCATATATTTCATTTCGGCAACAGCAGCATCAATTTGTGTGGCTTGTTTTTTGTTAGAGTCCAGTTCTCAGATCTGTAAAGAAGCGCGGGAATAGACATTATTTTATAAAATTTTAGACGTGTTTCTTTGCTGGTTGTTTCAAGATTTTGACTGATGGTTGCATATATTCGGTTAAAATTAATTTCTTTCATCATTATTATACCTTTATGAGATATTGTAACCTAGGGAGTTGAAATTGCTGACTTGTTCTAAGATAACATTGTCAAGTACTCTTTTCGATCGTAAAAGATCTATATTTTTGAACGCCATATCTTAGTTTTATCAATAGATATTTGTAAAGTTTACTCTCTACAAATATGGTTCAAAGAGTGCACAGAAAACGGAAGCCTCTCTTCACAATTAGATATAATGATCTGGTCATCAGCAACGAGCAATGTGTCCATTATGGAGTTGTTGACAGTAAAATAAATGGCTCTTAAGATTATTTTGAAATTTTGAATGGCATCGTCTATATGTGTTAAAATTCTTGCACCCTTCTCTTACTCCTTTTATTTATCCCTAAACAAGTTTCTTTTTATTACGTTTTATCCGTTTCAATAATAATATTGTTTACTGAGGAGTAATATGCAAAGAAGTGTATATATAATCAGCTCTCTTACTTCTTTAATACCATAGATTCTAACATTTTTTATCATTTAAGCGAAAACTTTTATCTGAAATAATTGCCTATCATTACTTCAACGTAGGGAAAATCCCGCTCAATGCTGATTTGAACGTTTTATATCATAGATAAAAAGAATTATTAATCTTAACTAAACTAAAAGGTGTAATTTTGGAAAAGACCCTGTATAGATGATTTGAGTTGGTTGTTTCAAATAAATTAAATGGCGTTTCTATTGTAGTTTTTTATTAGGTTTCTGGCACCTCACTCACTTCTAATTTTAAGAAAAAGATAACACCTCTCACAATGTGTTTTCCACGACTCGCTGTGTCCAGGTTATTATAAAGATGTCTGAATGAATTTTCTATCAATTAAATAAATTTAATTTAAAGAAAATTGCCATTTAATGAAACATTTTTAGTTAGCAAATAAAATAAAATGCATTATGCTCCATTGTGCCTTGTACCATAAACATTTTTCTTACGTGAAGTATTGTCATGGAATGAGGTTATCTCAATAATTATGACTGTCCTGTAATCTTCAGTAGTCACTCGCTCTACTTTTCAAAAAGCGTGAATGTTGATAAAAAGTTTCGCACTTATGACACCCGACACCGTAATATGTCTCAAGGTTCTTCGGGAAATGATATATATATATATATATATATATATATATATATATATATATATATATATATATTTATATATAGGTAAGTTTATGGGGTAAATAAACTTTCGGTCAATAGAAGAAATTATTTTAGAGAAATGTGTGGGTAAAATATTCGATATTGTATATATTCTCTTTTATTATTGTAAGTCGAATATTCTCAAGATTCAAGTTCCACTTTTGGAAAAACAATTTTCAAAAAGATTTTTCATACACATTTTCATATACGGAAGCAAATGTTCATATGTATGAATTCTACATTCGAATGGTGATTATGTAAAAACTACACAATATGTACTTTACACTTCATCGTAAAATACGAATCTTTTATTAAAACATTATTATGAAACTTGTTTAAATATGTATCAAATAAATATTTTTAAATATATTCCATAAAATAATAAAAATTATTAGACACATAAATTCGTTTACACTTTTATGCCCATAACATTTACATCATTACTGGAAATTAGAGGTGTAAGGTTATATTGTTTTGTTACCTTACACAATTAAAGAATTGGTTTCATGTCATGCAGGGACTAGGAGTGAAAGTGGATGTTTTTTAGCTGAAGGCAGTTTTGTGCAGAGTACTTGAGCATTTGCTGAAATTGAGCGAAGAGATCTTGAACTCCGTCAATCACTGCCATTGTGCATACATTGTCGCTTCTGACGTTCATTTCCTCGGCCATCAATCAACGTTGTATGAAAATGCACTGTAACTTGTGCGCGAGGGTCGCTACACGGTGACATGCCGATGATAACTAAAGGAATGTCTATTATTCATATTTCCTTAAAATTATTAGAAAGTTGCAATAGAATTTTTTGCCTACGCTAAATTTAATACTAATAATTTATTTTGTGAACCACAATCTGAATAAATAAATAATAAAGTTCAACCGCCCTGGAACGTACTGCTATCGCCATCGTAACCTCCACTTCCCAAATCTTTGTCATATCCTGCTAAAAACATACCGATTACCGACTCTGACCTAGACATCATTAAGAATCTCCCCTCCCCTTTCATAATTTGAGGCGACGTAACTAGTTAATCGACTTCATGCGACTGCGTGACTAGTAACGGGACTGGACTACGTCTCGAACACTTTGTAGGAAAAAAACCTTAAATCCAGATAAATGTACCCACTGAATCTTGTTAGAAACATTTCCCACGATATCCTTGACATCATCGTCCATTCCTCACAAATCTTACTAACCATTCCCTACCCAAAATATGACCTCTAAGACCTATTTGACCACCACCCAATAGTCTTCACCTGCTTCTCAAACCCTTAACTACATACTCCCCATACCCGTTTCTATACCAAAAATCCAATTGGGAGAACTTTAAATATATATTATATGAGAAAATCCAAGTCCTCTCAGATATCCCGACCACCCAATCCATATACAACTCCTTAGACCACACCTGCACAAAGCCTGCTCTCGCGGGCATTCTGCACTTGCGAGCCGATCGTCTGCCCGCAACAGCGCCGAAAGTGCAAGTAGTTAGCTTTGCGAGGAGGGGAGAAGTCTGACGTTGCACGACGCGGCGCGTAGATTGAATGCCTGGGCGTCTAATACAATGATCCATGCTGCACAATTATATCCCCACTTGTTTAAATGGATTATGTCTAGTATTTAATGTTACAAGGGCCATAATTTTCTGTTTATGTTCTGTGCACTGCTGTATATCCGCCTTTGTAACCACCACTGTATGTAATTTCCTTTTTAAATGAAAAAAAATTAACATGCTCATTGTGACTCTTAAACAATATTTTAAAGCAGTAGCTTTTTAACAAAAATATTATTTAATACTAACTAACAAAAAATACAATTTAACCATTGATTGTTCACCAGGAATGTTATAATATCCAAATCAGAGTAAAATGAAGAAAATCATGAGAGGAATCTCTTACATCAAGATTGACATAAAAATAGAATATGTAGCAATTCCAAGAAGAGTAATGTTTAACAACACATATATTTGTGACCATTTTCCCCCATTATGGAACTGAATAAAAGATCAATGAGCAAACTTAACGATATGTTACGTAACGATACGTAACGTAACGATATGTTACGTGCAATCACAAGATTATCGTGGGTAGAGTTAAATAGAATGCAAAGGGCTAAATATCTTTATACGATGTCGTAAACGACGCTGCACTCTTGTCAGAAATTAATCATGATTTTTTCCAGAAAAAATGTTTTTGCTTTAATAGAACTGTCTTATTAAATTAAACACAGTTAATGAAAAAATAGTTTATTGCTGTCACCATCAAACAAAAACAATTCAGTATCATAATTTTGTGTTTAGAAAACACTAAATTTGTGATTATCTCTTTACAAGATAATCACAAATTTAGTGTTTTGCTAAACACAAAGAGAATGACATTATCAGCCCTACAAGTAAATATAAATGGTGTCCAAATCTAATATGTATAATTCGTATGTATTATGTATATTTTTAGTATATCCCTTAACTGGTATCGTCGGGTCACATTTGACCCAGAAGAATTTCTTTTTTGTTTAAACCTTGCAATTTTGCCGCAATTTGCCTGTGCTGCCACCTGATCCCTACACTCTACACTTATGGGCAGTGGTGTTTTAGAACTCATGAAAGGAAGTTGATTTGTCCTTGCAGTGTGTGTTCCGGGTCAGTGGAGACCCGACGATACCGTTGACGTTAGTCTTTTAATTATAGTGTGAAAATCGAAGTCTGTTTTCTCAACAATGGAATATGAAGAACTTTCTGTACAAATTGAACAGTAGCTTGCAGAGGTAGATAGTGATCTCAGTGACGCTTCAACAATAGACAGAGATCATGATTCATGCAGTGAAAATGATGAGGGTAACGAGCCGAAGAAACGGAATCGCTTTTCTCTTTGACAGTCATCAAAGGTCAATAAATATAACACAGTCTGCTGTCAGTGCAACAAAACTGTTTGCAAAACCCACAGTTAGTAAAAGTGTATTGTAATAAGTGCGTAGAGTCTGAATAAATTACATCCCGTCCATAACTGCATAATTATTTGGCTAATTATAAACAGACAAAAAATTAAACATTTGTTGTATACCACTTTTGCATGCTTGCAAAGGTTATGAATTAAGTAGCATTCTTGTGTTTTTCTGTCCCTATTATGTTTATACAAGTGCTAGCTCTTCATTTTGACCCGTGCCAATGAAACATTTCTAGTATTTTGAAAATTGAATCCCTTTTCAAATTGATCTCATCTAACCCATGTAAATATATACGAATTCAGAAATATGGTACTATAGACACACAAAATGAATTTAATTGAAGAAGTCTTTCAGTTACAATCCTTGAGGGAAGTTGTTTTAAGATTTATATCGATTTCTAGTTTCATTAAGTAAGAATTAATATGCCAAATTACAAAATTAATTTCTGGGTCTGCGGTGACCCGACAATACCGTTTACGTAACCAAAATCCATGATACCAGTTAAGGGATATATGTATATTTGGTGTCCAAATCTAATATGTATAATTCGTTGTAGTTTAATATTTCTCACTATCATATATCGACAATAAACATTTACAATATCATACCAAAGGCAATATTACTTGAACCGTATGTGACTCTCATGTTCTCGCCGACTGCTCTTTAAATTTACGCGCTATGGTTCGAATTCCGCAATCTAATTGGCGGTCCCCACTCCTAGAGTAAGTCTCATCCCCAACCTTCATCGATTTTCGCATTTGCCCCCGAGCTGCTCGCATGCAGCTAATGACGTCAGTGAAAGTGCAAAGTGCTGTGCATGTCTGCCTTAGACCATCTAACATACCAGATGAAACAAACCTTCAGAAAAATCACATCCTACTCCACAAATGTTCACCCCACCGTCACTGACGGAATTCTGACGATTATAAGACATAAACGACGAGTTCAACGACAATACTACAAGTACACACGAGATGAAGACAAAATAACTAAAAATAACACAAAGACTAATACACAACCTACTAAGACAACAAAAGACCCATAAGTATGATGACTTACTTATGGACAACTGCATCCCCAAGAACATCCATGACATAAAGTCATAAAAGCAATAAGGAACCACCTCACTTCTATTTCCCCTATGCCCAATCCCTAGTCGAACGCTTTCTTCCCCCAATATCTCAATTCATATACAGTGTCCGTAGAAACTTTATTAAAACTCGTTTACCGCTCGACCCATAGACGTGTAAGATGAATGACGCAGAAGTTAGACAAATACTCAAGACGAGAGACTGCTCTAAGTCTCCCAGACCCGATGGAACCCTCCCATCCCAACTCACCTAAACAAAAATGCAATAGACATGATCACCCTCACCCTGAATTCCTGCCTTAAACTCTTCTACTTCTCCTTGTCTGGAAAATTGCACGCGTTACCACGATCCCCAAACCCGGCAAGGACCATCGGCTCTCGTCAAACCACCGTCCTATAAGTCTATCTATCCTCAGTAAATTATTCCTCGTAGTAAATCTATCCTCAGTAAAATCCTCCTCCGCCGCCTAAAACCTAGCCTCGATCGCATCATCATTTCACATTTTGGATTTCGTGAGGGCCACTCCGAGACCCTCCAAACCCTAAACCTGCCCTTTGCCATAGCCACCCCACTCCAAGATAAAAAAAATAGAAATCCCTGCCATCTTTACCGATGTTACCCAAGCCTAGGACTCTGTCTCCCACCTAGTTCTTCTAATGAAAATCCGTCCCTCTACCTATAACCACATCCACACTCTTCTCCATAGCTCCGTTAGCCATCGCACTTTTCACATTCGCACCTAACAAAAATCTTCCCCAACTACCCGATCCAAGCCGGGAGCCCCTCACAGCGCCGTGCTATTCCCTATCTTCTTCTCTATATACGGTATTGACGTGCCACTCACACTAAAGAGTACAAAACTTCATTTTTGCCGATGACCTTGTCTTCCTTGCATATTTCCGTTCCTTACTATATAATACTTGCGCGGACCTGAAAATGGAGTTAACTCAATTACTCAAAAAACGGGAGTTGTGCCACTATTAAACTAACGTCTCCATATGTGCAGTAGTTAAAAACATAAAAATGCCGAAAGCGGTCATGTTTAACGTTTATCATTTTGTAAATACGTCATCCTTGCGTTTGAACTAGACCTCCTTCCAAGTAAACTGAAGGCGCAGAAATTATGTGTCAATGATCGTGATATTAATAACTATAATAGCAAAAATAATTTCTGGCTGGCTATTCGGAATTGCCACATACTCTTCCAACTGTCATCTATCGCCACCCAAGAAACTTTTTTTGACATTTTCTTAATTTTTCGATTTCCTATTGCCAGAACGGAAATAATTATTTTAGAATATTAAAGAACACTAAAATGTCGTACTAAGTGTCGATATTCTTTTAAAAATTTGGAACAGTTTTTAAGAAAATCGCGTTTAAGCGCTACTAAAAATGCTTAATTTGAAGCTCTTATTCAGAGAAAATTTTTGAGTTTTCGAAGAACATCATTTGAAGTCATTTGAAGCACATACACTCACAAATACAATAACGTTTACAAATTGCTGGTAATCTGCATATTAATGGTGTGAGAGATCTTTCAAAAAAAATATTTGTGTAATTGTGGGAAAAAAAAAACAGAACAATACCCCAAATTGAACTTGACGTCATATTAAAGAGTGCAATTAGCACTATCCGTTCGAAAAGTTTGAAGAAAAAATTTGGAGCCATTTTTAAGAAAATGGCGTTTGAGCGTTTCTGAAAATGCGGAATTTTGAGGTACTTTTCACCGACAATGGTTGAGTTTTCGATAAACTGTACTTTACATTATTTAGAGCACATGTACTCATAAATATTATAATGTGAACAAAACCGCATCGCAGATTACAGAAAATAATCCAATACTTTTAGTATACAAATAATTTTTCAATTTTCGCACCCCAACAAACTGGCACCTTGACACTCCAAAACCCCCTGTGTTCCCATAACAAGTCAAGGAAAATCAAATAATATTGCAAAGAGAAGGGTTGTACTTGCTGGATCCGGTATTGATGCAATACTTTACTTTGCTTTCCTTTCTGAAGAGTAAAAACCTTTTCCATTATTTTTGTGACTATCAAGAAAAGCGGAAAGCTAACTCTCAAGGAAGATTGAATAATTTCTTCAAATTTGTTTTTAAAGAAGTATGAATTGTTCCAAGAACATCTCTGTATAATGATAAATAAATCTTTATAGAAATATGTTTCCAACATCAATTGCATTGTTACTTTTGTTTGATATTCTGCAAGTACATTCGAAGTTACATTTATACATTAAAAAAATAAACATGTTTCATTAACAACTTTCCTTCTTAATGGAAAGGATAGACAAATGGATAGGGAAAGGGTGGGTTTTAACATGCGAGAGTTCTCGCACGGGTACGCTAGTGTAATAATGTAAGAGAAAATGTTATCTTCCCTACAAATTCCTTTAAAAGCAAGACTGGACTATATTTCAAAGTATCGTCGTTTTGCCGTCGATATTGAAACTAGGAGTATCATCGATGGCTCAGTCTGATGTCACTGCAGCAGGGAGGACTTAAGTTTTGAATCCATGTTGTGGCAGAATTTCGACACTATCCAGACGGCTGGGTCGAATTCAGCCGCTGTCTAGAAGAGAATTCTTGAGGCTAACTGCTCTGATCGGTAGTTTTCCGTGATTTCTCCGATCAACAAGAGGCGAATATCAGAGTACCCTAACAAACGGGTCCCGGACTGTGCATTATCTTTCCGTCCTCTTTCGTGTCCTATCCTCAATCCTTACTTACACACGCTTACCATTACCATACCACATTACCATACCATTACCATACCTTACCATTACCATACCATTACCATACCACGCTTACCATATCACACTACCACGTGTGTCGAAGCAAGGCATTTCGTTAATCGTATTTTCTTTGCAAGTTGTAGTACAATAATTTTATGGTCGCACATTTTTTTGTCTGAAATTGTTGTAGTGTACACGCTGCAGTGATTGATTTTAGCTCTTGTAACTTATTTGCACTTTATGCCCGTTAGCGGTGGAAACTAAAACATTCCCATTGTGAGAGGCCTGCTTTCAAACTAACGACAGTCCTTTCAAATTATTGTCTTTCAATAAGTTTCTATGTCTGTAAGGTGGCTCATGGACAGCGCACCAGCTTCCATTGATACGATTCCTGGAGATTCCCGTTCGGGGCAACAAGAGAGTTGTAACTTTTATTTTCTGGTGTATGTGTAGAGCCTTTGAAATCTTTTCAGTTTGGTAGCTCTGAGACTATGAAAAGCAAGGGCGGGCTGAATTTGCTAGTTAAGGTGAAGGGAATACCGCATGTTCACCACATGTATGATATATATATATATATATATATATATATATATATATATATATATCATATATATATATATCATATATATATATATATATCATATTCAATTACCTTCTTTCATCATAGCGAAATTGAATGCTTATAAAAATTAAATGCGTGGGATTGCAAGTCCTTATTCTGAAAGTGATAGAAATCCAAGTTCTTTCTGTGAACGACAAGCGCATCACAATAAAAGTGAATCACTCGGGATTGCAATCTATTTCTTTTTATAGTTTTAAAATTTCAGTGGTACGGCTACGTGGTTTGCTACAAATCTCGTGATGAATAATTTGCGAGATATTTATAGTGTCGACAGCAATATAATGATAAAGAGCTTGATCCAGATTTGGTAGTGGGAACAACAAAAATAATATAATTATATCGCACATTTGTTATTTAGCACAGAAATTAAACCTAATGGTCTATGTGTTGAATGACCTTCAAACGTCTGTAACAAGAAGAAAGAAAAATGAATAAAATAGTGTTTAAAACTGGCTAAAAATTAGATGGATTAGATTTGTCAAACAGAGGTCTTTTATAAATATGTACTAGTAAACCATAAATCAAGACATTGATTTCTACACAGTAAACTTTCAAACCTCCTGTGAATAAGAAAGAATTAAGATTTTCAAAACCTTACATGTGCCGCTTAATCACAGCAAAAGGAACATTAATGGGAAGAAAAAGAATATAATTGATTTGATTCCATTCATTTATTAGTCTTCAAGTATTCGTCAGGCTTATTTCACTGATCTGCAGGTAGGAAACCGACGATTTTAAGATGAAGAAAACGGAATGTGTCTCAACAGAAGTAACAGTAAATTAATATTTAATCTGTTTTAATAAATCGATAGTCTTCATTACGAATTTTTCTTAGAACATCTACCGATTTGGCTCACCAACCTCATTTTTACCATTGCATAACTTCTTTACCCGCCCAATATTCCGCGAAACACACAGTATGCTTATTCATATCATCTTCAGACAAACAAGTAAATATCTTATTCGAAAAAACACACAATTTTTTGTCTAACTCCATCATCATTTTTATAATCATTTAGCTTTAGAGCTCAGTATCTCAAAACTAGTGTCAATGGAGTTGTACTACTATTAAAATAATGCCTTCATATAATTTTATTATTCTCCATGTGTGTTAAGGTTTAATTCGTTTACCTGAAGAGGTGAGAGACAAAGTCTTACGAAACGTTGCGTAAATTGAATAAATGTAAACACGATATTGTGAAGTACTTCTACCACCTGTGTCGATTTACTTGACTTACTAGCTAGTTTCAATATTAGTGGCCTGGAGTAGCAGAAATGCTGCTGAAGAAAACCACAAAATGATTTTCCCATCAGTAGCACCCACACTGCTCAAGAACAAGTAAATATTCGCATATAACACTGCAATAAATTAAATATACAAAAAGAGTTTTCACGAATATTGCAATAACATATCTCTGTATATAATATATAAAACTCGATGTTTGTATGTATATAAGAAAAAAACTCCGACACCGTTGGACTGATCTCCACAAAAGTTGGCACTTCTACGTGTTTTTTCACCCAGAAGGTTTATATGTTGTTAATTATGTTGTAACTCCACTAAATGGCGCTGTAGAACAAAACTAAATATTCCCGTCAAATGCAACTTGCAACGCACTCCTCAGCATTTTGAATCTATATCGTTAAATAAATCCTAAATGAGACGTTCTAGGGCCTTAACCCGCCGTTACTCCCGCTGTTAGAAAAAAAAACTAACAATTCTGGAGTTATTTAAATAACATTGCCTTCTTTCAACACACGGAGATAATGCTCGAGCAATGCTTTCCGGCAAGAATCAGCTCTGCAGCCCTTCATCGTTCTTATTAGTTCTACGAAGGGAAACAATATGAGAAGGCGTTGATTAGTGCGGTGTGTCGTGTTAGAAATTTTCTCACTCGCGAGCAAGCGGTTTATATTTCGATAAGATTATCACATCCACTCTTCTGGCAGTTATACACTCATTTTTGTGTCTTGAATATTTGTGTGAAGATCAGAAAAGCTTAGTGTCTCATCTGAATCGTGTTTTTATACCTTAAATTGAAAGTAAGATTCATAGATTTAGCAAGAATATTGTCCACTGTCCCTTCACTGTAGTTTATATTACTTAGTTTTGTTTTCTTTTTAGAGTAATCTTATGACGGGGAACAATGAAGAGAGAAAAGATGATACGCTTTTTATCCAAAGAGGCAAACCAGGTTCACGCAGCATGTGTTGTAATATTTGCTCCAACCACTTTGAAAAAAACCCACAAGAATGACTTTTTGTTTGCAATGAGTGTAGTTCTAAGGAGGCTTATTTTAGTTCATAAATTTCCCTGTATATTTCAATGTGGTAAAAATATTTTGTTTATTGAATTAATTGTATTCTACGATTTACCTTTCTTAAATAAATTGTCTTTATATAACACTTCGTGACTGTGATTTTGATTCGAGTACTTATTATAAGCAAAAATTATGAGCCTGCTTGTCATCTTTATGCATAATTTCATCTGCACAAGTTATAGAAGTCAATAACACATGTTTTGGAATATTAATGTAAATATTTTATTCATAACAAAACAATAAATACAACATAAACGTTGTTAGATAAAATCTAACACGCGAGTAATGCCGTTACAAAAATATGCGCGTTTAACGGCGGGTTGAAAACTAAAATTTTGAGGCCGAAGGCCTCAAAGAAACGTTTCTCAAACCGTAATCTACAGAATGAACTCTTCCTGAGCATTCTATTACATTTTTGCTGGTCCGGTGCTTCCCGATATTACCTCACCTCTTCAGAGACGTGCAGAATCTGCAAGTAAATGAGAGGGACAGAGAGCGGCAGAGACAGAGACATACCGCGACAGACAGGGACAGGCTGAGGGAGGGAGAGACAGTGAGAAAGGAAGATGGGACAGGAAAGAGGGAGACGAAGGGTAGAACAACGTCTTCCGGGTTTTCTTAGTATAATACATTTAGAGGACAGCAGTTTGTTGCATACCAGCAATATCAAGAATGTTGCAATCCGTAACGCATCACGTGAATTGCAAATATTTGTTGACTTTGATTTGAGTATGAGAATTCAATCATTTCGCACAGTATGAGAATAGGTGGAATAAAACTGTCAAATACTTGCATTCTTCCGTAAAAATCGAAACTGTTTCATTGTTTTTGGATTTTTCCGAGTTCCTGAGTATTTATAAGTAGACACCACTCACACGGCCGGAAGGTACATTGCTCTTTTCTGAACTTATTGCGTTCCTTGTGTTCTAATTGATGTTCGTCTGACCCTTTGCACGGAGGACGGATGGGTAGGGTGGGAGGAAGGGGGTGAGCAAGGGGGTGGAGAAAGAAGGCGGCGGACTTGTCGACGGCGTCTATAGCTGAGTACGTCTTTTCTGGTAAATTGTTGTTAGTCCATCTGCTGTTGGTTTGTCTTTGCTCTCTAGCTTAGGTGCCAGCGGGGGAAAGTTCAGGGGGTGCTTTTTCCGGATGTGTCGGGGCGGATTTCTGTGATTGGGAAGGATTCGGTCTCGGAAAAGGGGGTTGCTGATATATTTTGGATGTGGGCTATTGCGGAGTTGTGGAGGTATGTTAGGATGTGGGGTATTTCGTTTTGGGTTCGCATGGAGTTGAAAGTGGTGTACACAGCCGGAAAATTAGGCAGAGGGTATGGTTTTCTAAAGGGTGAGTTTTCTGCGGTTTCGGTGGGAGGTAGCAAACCAGGGGGGATGTGCGTATGACAAGATGAGACGGAAGAATGTAGGTGTTATAGGTTTGGAGTTTTCTTTTGATGGATAAGGAAGGGTTTGTCTGGATGGGCAACCAGAATCACCGACACCTCATAAAGCTTGGTGTTTATAGTTGCTTTAAGATATTTGGTGAATGTAATAGCACCAAAGGAGTCCTCGGGAAAGGGTTAGAGCCGAGGCAGGTTACTTGTCATTTCCAAGGGATAGGTGTACTTGCTATGGTTAGGGGAGAGGGGTTGGATGGATATGTTTTATAGGAAAATAGGATAGGGATTTGGATGGGTTGATAGTGATGGAGTTTTGGGAAACCCAGAGGTGGAAGTTGTTTAGGGATTCTTGGAGGTAAGGATCGTTTCAAGTAGTAAACAAACAACCTGCGCCCGTCCATCCTCTTCTCTGTCGTTCACTATGTTAGACCCCTTCCAATCCACCCACCTAGACAAATGAAGGGTCATTCGATGTGTTTGGGTCTCCTGGTGAGGAACTTATTTATTATCTCGCGAATAGGTTGACTTGGACCACGCGTGCCTGTTTTCTGCACTTACCGAGGCTCATTAACATTATCTTGGTGGCAGGTGCATGCAATTTTTTCAAGATCTCAGCATTTAGATGGATCGTATTTTTATCCCCCAATGATGTTAGCCCTGGGGGTATGGAAGATGAAATGATATGGGAAGTGAAAGGACGACACACATAGAGACATACACAAACACAAACAAACCCGTGCCAAAGCCGCGATCCTTCCGTCCGAGATCGCCACGGCACTACTGCCTCAGTGATCTCGGCTATCCGGACAAGAAATTATTTATTATTATTATTATTATTTTTATTCGCAAAATTCATCCAGAAGATTAAACGAAATTTCTCAAAAAACGCGCTTATATTTGGTTAGGCAACAAAAACGCGTTTTGGGTGACTTGCGGCACCTGCAAAGCTGATCAATAGGACCCTCGATTCTTCTCGACGGGACAAATCCATCGGTGCACTTCTTAGGTGGTTCCTTTTAGACTATTCCGGAAGAATTTCGAAGAAACATGTATTTTCGATGGTTTTGTCATATGGAGTATTGCTTAAGGTGGATGTTCTTCTAGAATCGTGTAAAAATGTTGTCAGTGGGGAGACAAACATGTAAGAGGGCGTTATTTGATGTGTGTATATATATCATGGACATAAGAGAGAAAAGAAAAACATCGGGAGAGGATAAAGAATTTGGAAGAAAGAAAGATCGGGAGAAAGAAGGAAGGAAGGAAAAACCAGTTGAAATAAACATGGTCGACAGTAGTCTATTCCAATAATAATAATAATAAATAATTATATATATAATTATACATACACATATTTAAACGAAGGCGAAAAAATGTAGGATTTCATTAAATATAATAAGATAAAATGATAATTAAGTAGGTATTAATAATTCGATGCCGACAGGAAGTACGGGTACTTTGTAGCGTCGCCAGCAAGATAGATATTTGTATCTGGTGTCAATACGACTACGAGTACATATATGAAACTTCTATGAATTTCAATATTCTCTTTCTGGCATTTCCATTAAACGTTACGACGTAATTCACCCGTTTGACGATAATTAAACTTAATTTTGCAATTAAATAAAAAATTAAACAACTATTTTCATCGAAACTTGTTCATGTAACTTCCCCTTTCTAGAAATAGACGAGCCAGAAAACAGTACTATGTCTAGAATTTATTTTTATTATGAACTTACAATGCACAAATAATTTTCTTACAATAAAAATACCCGCCGGAGACAAGAGGCTAAGCTAGTACAGTAGGTTCATAGTAAAGTAAACAGTAAATTGTACAGAAAAAAATAAATGCATTGGATACATAAGAACCCTCACGTCTTTTTAACTTGCATTTAGTATTTGATTAGCGATTCCTGACGCATCGGCTGTATGTAAATTGCAGACCAAATAATACCTTCATCTTATCTTGTGAAACTTACCTTCTAATTCTGTATGTAAATTGCGGACCAAACCATCTCAGGTAAGGAACAGGACTGAGAAAAAGGAATTGCAGGTAGGCGCGTTAAGGGGGGCCGCCGCCGCCGCACTGCGGTCCAGCATTTCCTCGTGCCTTTCCCTTCACTTGCCAAACGGAGATTCTTGGAGAGACCGGAGGTAGCAACAGTCTTATTATAGTCTTATTATACAATATTGAACACTATTATTTATATGATAGGAGGTTTTATTGCTGAAAATTTTTCACAAACAATCCAAGTATAAAATAAAATTCGGAAAATCTCTACAAGTCTGTGTACAGTCTGTGTTGCCAGTAGCTACAATGAGTGATGTGTCATTATAAAACCGAATTTAGACGATACAATAAAACGTAAATAATTTGTCTGCAACAACAAAAATCACCGTTTTGTCAAAAATCGGGAGTGTTCACACCTTCGCCTTTTTATTCCAATATCAGAAGTCTAGCTTTGTGTTTTGTAGCGTTGTGTTCAGAGTGTTGCATCACGCAAAGGAGGGGATACTTTTGTGGTCTTTTTATGCTTTTTGCCTTGCGTGGGGTTGTGGTGGCATCTGAAAAAGTAACTTCACTGTCGTCCACCGGTCTTCTTTTTTGATGCGATTATGCATAATTCAAAACAGCGTGTTAATGACAGTAACTTACTAAATTATTGTTTCCATTAGCTATTTGTCGTGTTGGCGAAGCGGTGTCGAAGTTGGTTACTCAAAGTTTTCTCATGTGGAATTCTTAAAAGAATTAAGGAGTGAACCTTCTGACTGGAGGAATTATTTAAAGATGCATGAAGATACGTACGACGAGTTATTAGAGATGGTCTCTCTGTGGATTGGAAGACAAGACACCACAATGAGAAAATTCATATCTCCACATGAAAGAGTTAGTGGTACATTGCGATGCCTTGCAACTAGACGAACATACAAAGATTTGGAATTTACATCATTTATTTCTAAATCGTCCCTCTGTAAAATAATACCTGAAACGTGCAAAGTGATACACACGGCACTGAAGAAATTTATCAAGGTAAGAAAACAAAACCTTTATTATTTTTACTTCTTAACTCACAGAGGCTTGACGAATGTCTGACATCTTAGTTGATGTCACTACAAAAACACTTCTGAAGAGACACCACTATACACTAGAAAACTACTGTCAAATTAATGAAATAAAATAAAAAAGTAGGCCGCACTGTTCTTAGTAGACCGTACAACAACAAAAGTAAGATTAGATTGAAACGATAAGATGGAGTCACCGTTTACATACACGGACTTGTCGCTTAGATACAGAGAAATTGATTGAAATTCCCACCAACCTTCAACCTGGCTCCAATTCCGACAAAACGTAACGATCTCTGGTTTACACGTTCCATCTTACGTGCAAAGTTTTGTCTATTCAGATAAATCGTTACGTTTTGTTGTATCGTCTAAACCTCGCTTAACACATTTATTTATTTATTTATTTATTTACGTCAAAAAACAGCTAAAAAACTGCGTATGACGAGCTATGGGGAGAAGTGATTAATTTAAAGAAGTCGTCACGGAATAAGTAATGAAAGATGCTCAATTTAATCAGCCCGATTTGTAGGGGCGACAAAAGTATGGAATAAATGGTTGAAATTTATACAAAATATTATTATTATTATTATTATTATTATTATTATTATTATTATGTTGATGATGATGAAATTTTTCCGTCCGTCAAAAGTGTCGGCGGTGACCGGCCACCGCTGCAGCTCCCACTCCGCTGTCACTCGTCATCTTCCACTTTTACTTGGAAGGGTAGGTAGTCAGTCCGTAATTTACGTACGCCCTTCTCTGGATCGATCCGCAATTTACATATGGGTCAACTTAGATATGGAGATCCGCAATTAACTATTATTTTCCTTCTGGTCCACAATTTACATTCCGCGGGCGCATCAGGATCTAAGGTTATTAGTCCCCAAAAGTAGTGCTTGTTTTTTTCTTTGGAAGTGGCGGTGATCTTCCCGAATGGTGAGATCCGGTGGAGATGACCTTCCTATCGGCTAGCGGAGTTTTCCCAAACGACGTATCCCCACCAATGGGACATCGTTCTAGTCGGGACAAGCTCTATACTCCCGAATGGTCTCCGGACATGTGTGGGGGCGTAGTGCATGTAAGTGTATGTAAATAAGGAGTATGTATAGTACAAGGGAAAGGAAGGAAAGATTGCGCGCTGTCTGTGACCCGTTTGTTAGGGTACTGCTCTGGTGCTTGCCTTGTATTGATAGGATAAACCACTGAAAACTATTTATCGGAGGAGCTGGCTGTTAGAATTGTCCAGCGGGCAGGGACTGATTTTGACTTAATTTACTTTAGTGTATATTAAGTAATATTTGTGATATTATGTCATCTTTATTGTCTTCTTTATAGTTTAAAATCTGAATATGGGAGACAAAATAACTCCTCATAAGTCATTTAGGAAGGAAAAAACTAAATAAGCAATGTGAAATACAGTTGTGTATTTCTGATAAATTTTGTTTGGATGTTTTCCCATATCAGTTGCCTTAAATGTGGAATTACAATAAAAAAGGAGGACTGTGAAGTCTTACAGTCACATTTATTGTGTTTCAAGTTGAAAACAACGAATAAACTTTCACTATATTCGCGCAGCTGTTGTAGTTAGCCTTTTTGTTCCAAGATTTTTTTAAGCAGATCATTCTCACGGCCGTGTTTATATCATTTCTGTGTTTGAGCCTAGATGCATGCAGTGCATTGAGACTTTTCAAGATCAAATTAATGTACTGTATCATTAAATTATTACTGCAGTATTTTGGTGAAGGTATTCTGTCCGAGTAACTATGAAGTCGCCCTCTTCAGTCTCTCAATCACAACTTATCAATTGATCCGTTATTGACAAATATTTCTCACGCAAAAGTAGCTGTAATAGAGTTGAGCTACAAATAATTGCAGTCCAAGAATAAGAATTGATTCGTATCAAAACTACACAAAACTGCAGACTATTTTTTTCACAATCATTTTTTTCTTCTCATTGCCTCGTGATAGGAAACAACGAACAATTTTGTCACGATTCCGGTACATTTTTTACTACGCCATTAGAATATAACTGAAAACATTCTTATATAGGGATAATATCGATGAATACTAATGTAATACATATTGTGTCATCGGCAAATAGTTTTATGCTCAATGAAACAAGTATTCCGTAGATTTGAGTATCCATGTTTTTATATTTCTCTTACATTAAATACTTTTTAGTTTCCTAATATTTTCTTCAATGTATTATAACTTCTTACGCTCAATTAAGAAATAATAAAGTAAAGTAATCAATAATTGGAGTAAGTTGTTCGGTTGCAGGAAGTATTTGTACAATTCAAACATTTTGAATTACGGAATATGTGCCCGTCTTCATGGATAATGTAAAATACCATCTATTAAACCCATTATTTTTGTGTATTTTCTGATGTGTAAAATATATTTCCGGATATTATCTCGTTTTTACTTTCTCGTATAAGTACGTAAATACGGTGTATATACGTACGTACACGGAATATATACGTAGTATAAAGAAAGTTATGTAATGCTGCGGAAAATCGAGATTTGAACGGAAATACATGTTTTGGGATCCCCTGATACCGAAAATGTGTGTTTTTCAAAACGTCCGTCCGTCCGTCTGTTCGTCTGTCCATCTCTCCGTCTGTCCGTGTCCGTCTGTTTGTCCGTTTGTGAACACCACTAGCGCCTAAACCATAGGTAGAATATTTTACAAAATGGATATTTCTTGGTCGACCTGCTCGACCCGAGGCTCTGCGATTTAAAAAACGTTCTTCAAAATTTGGAAGGCCTTATATGTAGTCCCCCGGACATTTTAAAAAATTTCTCAAAAACGGCTCCAAATATTTGATTTAAATTCCTTGTAAAAATAGAATAAGATTCACTTGTAAAGATGGCATATGTCCGATTTTCGCCATTTACTCTGAATTTTCGAAAATTGCAAAATTTTGAATTTTTTCGGCGTCTTTCTACAAACACAAAATTGCAGATAGAGATTTTTCCTTCAAATAAAATTTGTTCCCCATAGTGAGTTTTTTCATTAAGGTCGTGTACATTTTTTTCAAACTCTTATTAGTTTTTGATTAATATTGCGTGCAATATGTGCATTTTTAAAAAAAATTTACAAAAATAAGATTTACCCAAAAATAGATGCAAGATTTTTCTTTAAACTTTTAGTAGTTATAGCAGTAAATGTACTTTATAAGTTGACATATACGCCATGTTGCTCCATTCTTTTGTTTTTTTCAGAAATTAGAAAAATGCAATTCGTTTGACTTGGGTCTCATGTTAATATTTACATTAGTGTTAATTTGTTCACATTATTATATTTATGAACTCGATTTTCAAGCAGAAATCTAACTATTAAGATTCTAACGTTGTCAGAAGTTTTTTTTCATATTGATGTAAATACTTTGCGGAAAAGAATAAAATTGATGAAGAGAGAAAAATCACGAGGCCCAGATTCTATTTACACAGACATTATTAAGTTAGGCGGATATGCTATTCTACCATATTTAATTAGGTTATTTAGTGTATCTATAAATAACGCTTGCGTACCGGAAGATTGGAAGCTGGCTGTCGTAGTACCTATTTTTTAAAATTGTGATAAGACAATACTTCCTTAAATAAAGACCGGTAAGCCTTACATCAGTCGCATGCAAACTTATGGAATATCTAATTTCTAGCTACATCAGGAAAAAATGGGAGGGCAGGGAGTGGCTTTATTAGGGGCAACACATTTTTGGGAATGGTTTTTCGTGCGAAAGTCAGCTAGTCTCATTCGTACAAGACCTAGCCGACGTAGTTGATGAAGGTAACAGGGTTAACCGATAGTAATAAATTTTGCCAAAGCTTTTGATGTTCCACACGATCGTCTTATAAATAAATTAAAAGATTCGGGTGTAGACATTAGAGTGGTAACGTGGATAAACGAACTACTTCGTGACAGGAAACAGAAGGTACAAATCGGAAGTTACACACCTGAGAAACGTCACGTCAGAAATTCCACGAGGAAGTGTCATCGGACCACTCAAGTTTCTTGCCTTCGTGATTTGCCGATATATTTAGCTTCAAATGTATGACTCGTTGCAGATGATTGCGTAATTTATAGGATTATCAACTCAGAGAAGGACGAAGATATTTTGCGACGAGACTTAGACAAATTACACATCTGAGCGGAAACAAACAGCATGGAAATAAACAGTTCAAGAGCAAGTCCATCGCATTTGGTAGGAGTCGAAGTTACACTGAGACCGCGGACAAATTGAACAATGTTATACCTTGAGTCACGTTTTGCAAGTATTAAGGAATACAGCTGGACAGTAAATTGAGCTGCGAAAATCAAGTAAATTTCGTCGTAGCCTGGAGATCTTTGCATTTTGTATGCGGATTCTGAAAAAGAGTACAGTGAGAGCCAAAGAGCTAGCATAAGTCATTAGTGTGACCCATATTCGAATATGGCGCGTTATTGGATCCATACAGAATTTTGCAGCAAAGAAATCTAGAAAATGTCCAGCGTAGAGCTTCAAAATTTACTTTCAGGGGTACAAAGAATAAAGGAGTATGGGAGTCACTCGAAAGAAGGAGAATAAAGTCGCGTCTTTATGATATGTATAATGCAAAAACGGACGTTGGGAAATATTCATTCGCGAATCGAACTATTAGAGACTGGAACGGTTTGCCTGTGACAATTTTTATCCCTTTCTTCAAAGCCTGAGCATATTTAGAAATAAATTAGTTTCCTAGATGTGGATATGTGGGTTATAAATATGTTTAATAGTATTAAATTTCTTGTCTGGTATGTAAAGTAAGTTGTATTATTACTATTATTATTATTATTATTATTATTATTATTATTATTATTATTACTGTTGTTAATTATATGTAGAGGAGTGCAGTGCAGTAGCATAGAGTGTAGTGGCGTTGTGAAGTTGAGACAAGAGTGTCTACGAAAGGCATTACAGTTCAGAAATCAACAGTGCGGTGAAGTGAAGTTAAGTGTGGTGAGGTGGAGTTTTATGAAAGCTCCACGGTGAAATTTTCATATTAATTTGTAAATTTTGTAAAATTTGTAAAGATGTGAAATTCTGTAATATTAAATTAGTGTATTCTGCCACCAAGTCCTCAAACGTAATTGCAGAATCAGTAATAAAATTAATCTAATGAATACACGTGCTTTGTGTCATATAAAATTTCTCGAAAACTCAACAATTTTCTGTTAAAACGAGCTCAAACTTCCACATTTTCGGAAACGCTCAAACGCTATTTTCTCAAAAATGACTTCACATTTTTTCTTCAAAATTTTACAACGGGTGGTGCTAATTGCACTGTTTAAAATGACGTAAAGTTCATTTTGCCGTCTTATTTTTTTCTTCAAACATTACACAAATTTATATTTTTAAATATCTCTCACGTCGTTAATATGCACATTTCCAGCGATTTGTAAACACTACTGCGTTTGTGAGTTAAAGCGCCTTAAGTGACTTTAAATGAAGTTTGTGTAAAATTCAAACGCTTTCTGTGAAAAAGAGCTTCAAATTTTGCATTTACAGTAACGCTTAAACGCCATTTTCTGAAAAAAGGCTCTAAAATTTTCTATGAAAACTGCCGTTTATGCCGAAGATTTACTCTTCTTTAATATTCTTAAAGTAATATTTCGGTTCTACTATTAGGAAACCGAAAAATTGAGAATATGTCATATAATATGCTTTTTTTTGCCGGCTTTGACGGCGATTGATGGCAGCTGGCATGAGGATGAGGCAAGACCGTAAAACCAGTCCACACCAAGGAAATTAGAAAACTTTACTACGAGAAAGTCCGTGTCATTCTGTAGCACCACAGCTTGTTTTTAAATTCTTAACTGCTCAATTACAGAATTGCCTTCCTTCAATTATACGAAGCCTCCTGATATGTTTTTAGAAAACGGAAATTAATGAAAGATAATAGATAAATGCGTTTTTATTTATAATATTTTACCGCCATTTGCTACCCCAGAGGCTAAGATCGCTAGTGCAAGTGTGCAGTGGCGATGGCGGCCAGAGGAGTCGTGAGTTCGATTCGCTCAGCATACATCACATTTCGAACTAAAGCCGTCACTGCTCTTCCTGGGTGGCACAGGAGCTTATGAGGGAAGCAAGTGCATGTTGCACCTATTCTCGGATTCTACTTTCTGTGGTATGGTGAGACACACTGTGTGTCACATTGTTCTTCCTTACCAGACATATTCCCAACCATAACCGGCTAGCGTCACCACGTCAACTACTAAGCGAGGGCTGCTTCCGACGGTTGAGTGGAGGGTCGCGACGCGTCACCTAGTTCAATGCATTAAATAAAAGAAGGGAGATGAGCCACTGTCACGAGAACCCGCGACACAGGAGACTTGCAAGGTGCCGGAAAGGAAGGTGCACCAGAAAGGCCGAATGGGATTAGGAAAATTGTGAAGAATGAGGGAGAATATAGTTTAAAATTCGATTTGAGCGCTCTTATAAAAACTACACTAGTTAAAAATTTGAAGAATCGCGCAGATATCAATACGATATATTTTAGGATGAGCATTTCTATAAGCCATACATAAATTATGTATAAAAGGGCAATTCCTAAAATGTATCATAGTATTCTTCAGGTCTCCAACTTATTGAAATGCCGCCAAGTAAAGACTTTGATAATTCCAGTTTTAAATTCAAGTGTACTTCAGAAAAGAAATCGAAAAATCAAAAATTGTTTATTATTTATTTTATTTATTTAGTTGTTAGAATTCCCAATATTTATTTAGGAAGAATGGGTTAAGTACTTTCCACAAGATTAATAATTTGCCACTCCTCTGTTACTGACTGTCATCTAATGAAGAAAACTTACCCAGACACCTGCCTAAAATGTGGAGGAATCCTATCAAGCGACATTGACCTATAATTTTCAAAAGTTCAACTCGCATGAAAATTCTTGGTATTAAAACAATACACACACATTTTAATTAAAATGAAAATCGTAACTTAGTGTTAAAATTACTGGTTTCGAAAAATTGAAATTATTGTGAAAATTATTGTAATTCATCATTCCATATATTCAGTGGCCGTATTTATTGTTTTGTAGGCAGCATGTGTTGTATCTTATGTTTAAAATATTACCAATAGTTAAAATAATAGAGGACGCTAATGACCTTACTTGTAACTAAAGCGACCTAATTAAATAAAATTAAAAACATTGTTTTTATAAATACATGTTCATATTCATGAAAATATTTAAACTTTATGCACAGCAAAATATTTCTGTGAAAAAGTCTAATCAAAAATTACAATTTCTTACATTATAATTATGGTATTCGGTAATGTGCTTCTTTCTTTTGTTAATTTTTATCGTCAGCTATCTCTTCATTAAAAAAAGTTTCTTAATAACGTGGTTTATGTACGACAGTGGATACACTGTATGGAATCTGATGTTTGAAAAATTGAAATGTGTTCACCTTCTTTGCCATTTTCATCCTAGACTAATTTTTATTCTCAATGAAAGCAATATTTGAGTAAATTCCTCTTTAAATTTAACTCTTTCTGTTACACCAAGGTTTGTACGTTACATAATTAATTCTATTTATCTAATACACAATTTTACGTTGTGTAATATAGGGCTTCAATAGTTCAAACACCCGATGGCCATCAAAGCTAGCCATCGAAACAGGATACAATATTGCATTTATTTTGGTATTAGAAAACCACATAATTCATGATTTCATAAAATGAATAATAACAAATTTAATAATGAATATAGTACTTATCAATAATGTTCTCTGACGTTCTAGTGAATTTTATATTTATAATATTAATTTTTATCAAATAACATATTATAATTTACAATAAAAAAACAATCGACAGTATTTTTGTGAATCGAAGAATAAATCTACAATTCTAATATAATTTATTAACGTCAGTGTTTTGAAATTATGAGACAATCAAAGATAAGTTTTTATTCTTATTAATATTGATATTAAATGTGAAAAAGTGAAACTACGAAGTTATTATTTTATTTAAATTAGTTATTTAAAAAACAACTAATTTTCTTTTCGTTTTCTTACGTACTCCTTTCTTAAGTACTCCAAACGTTTCCACGTACATGATTTGGTCTCCTCAGGGACTACCAACTAAGCCAATGATAAGGCCAATTCATGTGCCTCGAAACGTCGCATATTTTCGATAGCTGTATATATAAGACAGAAAAATAATACACAATATTAATAAGAATAAAGGCCTCCCCTTTGTCTCAAAAACGTTGAAACCATTGACGTGAATAATAATGAAGACAATTACTCTCTTTACATTATACTATAAAATAATATTTCATATCTTGACCTCCAAGGGTAGACCGAGATGAAGCTGTCTACATTATACTCCGTATAAGTGGACACATGAATACTACCTGTAAGCCATAGGTTACGTATTATATGTTAAGGTATCACAGACTTAAAGAGCTGTCAAGTGATTCACGCAAGGTATTTTTTTTATTGAATATTGATATCATACTGTTAATACTGCACGTGATGGAAAAACGTTCATAAAAACTATTTTTAAATTATCTTATTCAGACTCAATGAGCTAGGCGAAACCGTACGACTGACTACGGCTGACGGTTATAAAACCGAAGCGAACTCATAGATGATATTCGTTTTTGAGAGCGTTTTGGAACGAAAGTCCAATACCATATAGACATAGTTTACATAATTTACTTTGTTTTTCGTAATTTTTTTTTTACTACGAACAGAAAGTGACATAGTCTCACATAAAAACAAAATTGGCATAAGTATCTACAACTAATAAAATAAATATTCTGAATCGGAATTTATCATATCTTTCAAGACCTTAGTGTGGCTGAAAACAATGGGCTAAGAAATATGATAAATGGATTCATAAGTGTTTCACTGTTTATTATTAAAAAACATAACTAAAACAAAATATATATATTGGGGTGAACCAGCTCAGGTGGGTTACGGCATCAACTGTTGTCACTTCAGTGCTTTTGACGGTCGTACATTTAGAATTCCGTCAATGACAGGAATTTTGACACTAGCCACGTAGCTAAATTGAATTCAGCCGTTGTCTGGAGAAGAGTTCTAGGGGCGGCTGCTCTGATCGGTAGTTTGCCGTGGTTCTCCGATCAATACCAGGCGAGCTCCGGAAGAGTGCGCTGTCTGACGGGCCAAAAACCGCACGTGATCTTTCCTTCCTCTTACTTGTCCTAACATCATCCCTTACACACACATGCCCTACACTACCACACATATCGGGAGACCTGTCGGGAGCTTAGAGCTTATCTCAGCTGGAACGGTGTCCTGCTGGTGGGAGATACTTGGTTGGGGTAAATTCCGCCAGCCGACATAGGTTGGAGCGGGATGTCATCATCAAGCGAGAGAAGATCACTGCTACCTTGGATGGAAAATACATTAATGGTACTATTGATCTTAGCACATCACGCAATCGAAAACTCGAAATAATCAATCAAATTCGGGGTGGAATTATATCCCGGGTAAAAACAGTATAAAATTTACTAAAATGGATAATGATTTATTTTTAGGCACTTATTTTATTATCCGTTATCGCCGTTATCGCCGACCCTTAAGAATCGTGAATAGGCAAAAGAAGAAGAAGATTGCTCTTTATTTCTTCAGAAGTTTCCCTTATCTTAAAAATCGGGATCGGATTAATAATAAAAATTGGAAGTCATTCATTACAAAAATAAAATACAAATCTCTTCTTATATGAAAATTCACTAAGAATTTCTAAGGTTTACCAGTATTCGTAATGCAAGGCTATTTCTTTGAGCTTAATCTTATAAGTCATATTCTCGTGCCTACAGATCACTCTTCTTTAATTGATAATATGGCGTTGCTAGTGGCTGGGATTATAATGAAAGAAAAGTACTATCCATCACTGCACATTCCCAAATCCTACTGCCTGTCTAGCGTTTTAACGGGCGATCGGAGGTTTTAAAAATACGGAATTCTATTAATATCAGAAACTTTAATACAAAAAATCTAAAGAGCCAAAGAAAGAAGAGTTATTGAATACTTCGGCATATGGTTGTTCGAGTTGCTGAGAGGAATAATAAATTTGTTCGAAATTTTGAAGGCTGAAATTGACTGATGAAAGTGAGTTCGGCTGTAAATGTTTGGATACGAATAAAAACTTGTGGAAAGAATGGGACACAAAAGTTTAAACATTCAAATAATACGTATAACCAGTAATATGGGATGGCTTCGAAATAAAAATTAAAGAGTTTTTTTACACTGTACTAATTTTAAATGTTTGAATGGAGTTCGAACTAGATAAATATAAAGATAGATCAAAGAGACTTATTATAGGTTCATTGAGTTTTTTCTCTTCATATATTAGATACGTGGAAATTAGGAGCCGTGTAGGTAAATGTCAGTCTTAGAGTGAAGGCAATAAGAAAATAAAATAGTTAATGAATTCATCAATCGACTGACACGAATAAAAAACTACTTTCATCGAATTATCTGAGATGTGAGAGCAGAAAAACGAAAATCGGTGAGGTTGAACGGTATGATAAGAGAATAGTAACATTTTTATTATCAGTATTGCACTTCGTAATAATTAACCAAACGAAACCCTATACATTTAAAATAAGATTTTTTGCAGTCATGTTTTAGTTTTTAGTTTCTAAAAAAGCCTCTAAAGAATAAAATACTCGTACTTGAAAGTAAATCGTTTATACTGCTCTAAAATTTGCTGCAACGTAAAGAAAGCTGTACTCATTCTAAAGATACGGGATGCAATAGTCCTATATTACTTTTCTACGGCACTACTTTTTAAACATTTTGACTTGAAAGAACACGATCCACAGAAAATTATATTTCCTAATGCACATCCTCACGTACAAAATAGTTTCTAATAGACCATTTGGTCTTTTTTAAATCCTAACAAATTAACCAATGTTATTTATTGGTTCCCAAACGGAAAACATATAAATAATCCTAATATATCTATAAAAATAATATACATTTATTCTGTCAAATTTCACATACATTTTCTTCTGTTTTGACGTTGTATTCTCAAAAAGTTCAAACCTAAGAATCCCTCGCGTAATAACTATAAACATTAATTAACACGAATATGTTTAAGAGGAGTGATGGAGAAAGAAAAATAATGAAGATCAACGAATTCAATGTTTGGTCTATGGATCAAGGGAAACCTGGACGAAAAACTTTATCGTAACGAGTAATTTAAAAAACTCGTTTGAGATAGAAATAGAAATACAGTAATTTTTTAAAATATAAATTATTGAAATTATTATTTTGTTCATCTTCATTTTTAAAATTAGTTTACCTGTTATTTTGGTTTTACTGAGTCAGTAGTGTACAGTAGTTTGTAATGCTATACAAATATGTTTGTAGCAGAAATTAGTTTCCTTAATTTTTCAAAGAATGTAATGCTGTACATTTTCATTGTTCAATGGGAAAGACATGTTGAGTAGTGTATAAGTTGAATGTTGAGTTTTTATTATACTGTTGGAACTGATGCCTGATGAATAAATTTGCTTTTTGGGAACTGTCATTACGAATATCAAATGAAGAACATATTCTTCATTAAGTGATTCGGTTTTAACAGAAACTTTTGATTCGTACGCCAGCGGTAATGTTTCGCGATAGATGAAAAGAGGGATACAAGAATCATGGTTAACGTATTGGCTTTCATTTATCAAGACTGCATACTTTGAAATATAAACTGAGATTACAGCATTAGCATTATTCATTCATAAACGTTTTGTTGTTTTTTTCGATAAATTTATTTTTCTTACAAATGTACTATTCTACATTTTTCTTTAGATAATCTCACGTTCATGACAGTTTAATGTGCGTAGATTTCTAAGTGTTTTATTTCACAGAAATTAATTGGCCAATGCATCTGTAATTCTTCCACCACGATCATTCGATTTACTCCCTTGTTAAATTTCCGGATGTAATAAGTCACCTTTATGAAAGAAGAACGGATTATTATTGGACACGTCCTTGTACGTGTATACCAAATTATTACTGTATCCTAGGGATCTGGAACATTTTCTTTCAGATATAATGTAGCAAGAAAACCATGCCTCGATCCTCAAACATATATAGGTAGAAAACCGATATGCAATTCTTTTTCTGGAATTGAAATTCTTGCTAATTTTTCAGAAAAATACTAATAAATCCTCATAATACAGTCCTATTTATTTTTTATCATCTTGTTTCACGTCATCTTTTTGAAAGAACGGCGGGGTACTTATTATTCTGCGCATACTCCATAAATTTGCATTTAAGAAACTTCGGTTTGTTTAAGATTTGTCATTATTCAGTTCATTTGTCATTTGTAGCGTATATATGCATATACATCTTACAAGGTTTGATTTGTTTCGTCAAACGTGGAGCTTTAATTATATAATTAAATCTAATTTTATTAAACTCAAATCATATCTCCCCCTTGATGAAAAGTAATGTAGAATGGTGAAGATTTTTCGTATCAGTAGAAACAAGTGAATATATTGAAAATGGTATAATTCACAATATTTATAAAATACTTATTTACATGTTTATTTTAAAAGCAGTTACGATAATATGTAACGTATGGGGGTCATATCATCAAATATGTTAAATGGTTGTAATGATGTGATATGCGTATGCTAAACATGTGTCTATTTACGCTTTTCTTTAGCCACTAACTCATAGTGTCTAGGAGAAAATGTAAATAATGCTTGTTTCTTTAAATATGAAATTAATAAAAACATAACGTCAAAGATAATTGGATATGCTAATTTTGACTTCCGCGGTTTATCTGAGTCATCGCTTACTCAAGAAAATGCATGGAGTTGCCACGACACACGGAGATGACACGAGTCAAATTTTGCCTCGAGTTAGTGCGTTGGTTCGTTAGCTTGTATGGGAGGGCAAATTTTATGAAAATTGCTCGTACTGTCCGCGGCCAACCAGCTGCAGTGCTGCGCAGCGCAGCATCGCGCGGGCCGATGGCGCTGTGGTGCGACGGTGCGGCAGCGGGCCCGTTGCCAGTGGCTCGGCGCTGCGCGGTGTACTACATACTTATCATTAGGGGCGGATTTTAGTGACCTAAAACATCACCAAAAATGAACAATAAAATGGTCTTAAAATGTTTTTAAATTCCGTAAAAGCAAAGAAAAACGATGTAAAAAATTTGATCAAAACCTGTTCAGACGAACAACTCAAGCTGTCTAATATATTACTGTTATAATCGAGGCTTCTTTCTTTCACTCAAGTGAATTCAGCTTACAAACATTTGGTTTGGACTGGACAGGAAATTGTTTTTTATTTATCGTGAAATCCGCCGAACCGACAATAGTGCTGAAGGCTTCAGAGGAATCTTAGATTACATACTCGCAACTGCTGACATTACAATTTCTGTGCAAAGAAATTGAGTAGGCTACTCAAGAATTCTGTAAAGAACATTTCTTGCATCTCGTAAATATTATTTGAAGCTAGTACCATTAAAATGATATTGAAATCTATGAAATCCGCGAAAAATGTTTTAAAAACGACGAAAAAAGGTAAAAACTGACTTATTAGGCGAAGAATGTCAAAAAACGTATAAAAATGGGTAATTTCCTTTTATCATAATATAAAATTAATTTCTGTACTAAAAGGTATCGTTGTGAAGTGAAAAGAAAAAATGACATTTCATTAAAATCCTTTCTTACTTATCATGGTCTGATATTCATTACACAGCTGCACCAACGTGCTAGTATTTTGGAAATGTCTATGTACTTTGGAACAATGCATAGCATTTGCATTGCATTTCAAATGCATAGCATTTGACTTGATCTTTGGAACAGTTTCTCCAATTTTTTGAAGGGCCTTTATATTGAATATTGGCCTTTACGTTCATTTTATATAGTACATCAACTTCATTCCTGATTGGAAATTTCGTATAATAATAATAATAATAATAATAATAATTCCCATCTTGTTTTACATAGGTAATTTATACGTTTTTTTACCAATACGTACCGAGTACCGTTACGATTAAGTTACCGGTACGCCGGTTTCGTATTTATACGTTTATTGTTTTCCCTTAACAAAGAAATCTTACACTGCCTTGCTTATTTTTTCATTTATATTTTTTTGAATATCTGCAATATTTACTTCACTATCTTCTCATCTCATTAAACAACTTATGAAAGTATTTTTCGCTCACAAATATTTTATGAGACGGTGAAGCTTAGTAAAGAAAATTTCATTTCAGATATCCACGCTGAAATTAAAAATCAATGCCTCCAAATTATTTCCTAAGTTTTTTACATATATATAGTTTGGTGATTAATGTAAACTTTACGTCAGCTCATAATTTTCTATGTGAATCTCATTGTAAATATTTATTTATTTAACATCAAAAACAATAAAACTGTGACGTATAAGGGGAATAAGTAAAACTTTCGCACGTTTTCTTGAGCACCAGAATCCCTACATCTCGATTTTACTCTCCAAAGTGGAATTGTGAACAAAGATACTAACGAGAATTGTTCACATTTGGAAATTGTTCTCACATTTGAGATAACAAAATAATACTTTCTTTAAATATATGAACTGTTTTAAATAGGCACGGTTAAATATTATCGTTAAATCATACTATTGATGTACATTACTTATATAATAAGGATTTGTTCTCAGATACAAACTACTGTGAAAGAAATCATGAAGATGATATTGGTGAGTTTTTGATTTCAAGAATTGATAGACTAAAAAGTTATAATTGTCTTCTTCTGGTTTTGCATTAGTCTTAGTTCCAAAAGAAATCTAGCAAATTCTCTGCACTAAAAATGTTCCCACCAATTGAAATTTGACCCAGAACATACCGCCGCAAAGTGTCTAATCCCTTCAGAGCCTGTGGGGCAGAAGGTGGTTTAGAATCATGCACCTCTCTTATTTATTCTTCCACTGTCGAGCTCTCTTGTTCTGCTACCATCAAGGAAACAAACGTTTGTCTGTAGGAAGGTCTGATACGAAGAGTTCTACATCTACAACGACATTAATGAAAATGTCATAGTCGTCTTTGTATGATACTGAATTTTTAAATTCTTGCCACTGATTAGAGGTAGAAATGCTCATGTCCTGCTCTTCATCACACTGCAAGACACGTGAGAGACCTTTTTGGAAACGGTTTGCATTGTCTGATTTCACTTCTGACAATGATTTCTGCAGCAACATAATAATGTCCAGTAAAGTTAAATCAGTTACCTGGTTGCATGATTCAAAACTTCTTAGTACTTTTTGGAGACTTCTTTTCTTGTAGAAATACTTCAGGATTTTAATGACACTCAGATCCTCAGGCCTCACTTTTGAAGTCATATTTAGTTGGAAGCGGATAAGTCGAACTGCTTTTAAATTCTAAATGGGTTTGGAACGGTCGGGAAAATTGTCGACACAAAGAATGATTTTCCTATTCTCTTTATGGAAGTTTTTGCCCATAACCCTTAGCCAAGATTCAAAAATAGAAATTGTCTCCCACAACGTCTTGTTATGTTTGTATACTACAGGCAGGGATTTAATTACTGAATACCATCTATGCTTTGCTGATTTACCGATCACAAAGAGCTTTAGCTTCTCAGTTCTTGTCATATTCGCTGAAACGATCAGTATTATACTATCTTTACAAGTCTTACCACCTTGATGTTTTCTCAAGCATACATTTGAAAAACAGTCCAATTTCATCAGCAATAAACACATCTTCTCGTTTGTATTTCTCTAGCAATCCAGATGGGATATGGATTCCCAGTATTCGATACACACACTTGCATTCTTTCCAGTTACTATCTTCTGCACAATTCCATTCAGTGTTTGAAGTTTTCCAGCCAACCTGCACTAGCTTGAAAATGCTTAATTCCTAATTCTTGAACATACGTTTCTGCCTTTCCCTTAATTAACGAACCCTAAATTGGAATGTTCTTGCTCCTAGCTCACTTCACTTACTGAAACAGTGCTTCTTCCAGCTGCGGGTAACTTGAACATTTCTTTCTTCTTCTTTGAGGACCAAAATGTGATTCCCTCCTACGTGACAATTTTTTTGGCTTTAAAATCGGTGAAAGCGTTCAGAGCAGACCACAAGAGCGCAGAAAGAAGCTGTCACTGTATATTAAAAAACTGTTGGATCCTGTCTTCAAACATAACCCTGAATAAATACATTCCCTTCCCAAAAAATTGTGTTTCACGGAGATACGTTATTAGAAATAAGTTCTATTTCCGTAATATCTAAATATAATATGTACGATTGTATTTGAAATCGAGTGTTTTCAAATGAATTCATGCAGTTTATTTTCAAATACACATGTTGCTCGCATCTGGAATTTCTGCATCTTTATCTCATGCAATCACTACAATAAACCTAAGAAGAATAGACACAGAAAGTACCCATAGAATTCACTAAACATATTATTTAATTTACGTATTTCATCAAAATCTAAAAAAGTTGGCGCCGTGGCCGAGATCGCGGGTTCTAGTCCCGCATCGGATATGATTGTATGTGTTCGTCCTATCACACCCCTATTATCATCATATCGTTTCATCCTCATACCATGGCGTTAAATCCAATAGTGGTTGGTAATGACCTAGTAGTTTGACCCGACCTGAAATAGCAAAAAGACGTTAAAAAGTTTTGACTTGTGATTTCATTTGTCTATATCAATGCATTATCAACGAATGTTAATTTCTAGGAAAATTAAAATTTTCTACATAAAGCCTAGACTTTTATACAAAACCGTGGGTAGTAAGTAGACAAATTATTCAAATACTCCTCGTAATACAAGTATTTGTGTAATGTGTAATTGATTTAGGCATGTTTTCCTTTCCCTTTAATGAAGGAGTAGCCAATCGGGCTTATCACTTCCTGAGTTCTGAGTGATCAGAACGCGAGAGTATGCCACCATTTACTAGAGCACACTAAACCTGCAAATTTGCTGCACTGCGAACACATATTACTATCAACCTGTTCGCCTGGGATCTTGCGCGATGAGTTCACCTGATTGACAAATTTTTACGCCGTCGAAGCCCCCCGCCCCGTCAGCACCTGCTGCGGAACCTGCCGCGCGCCGGCGTGTCCCTGGGGGACGTGGCCGTGCCGTGCGTCTTGGCGGCGCGGGCCCCTCCGAGCGGGGAGCGCAGTTCCCTGAGGGGAGGCCTACTGCCGTCGCCGTGCGGCGAGGGCGCGCAGAGGCGGCCGGGGCCGCGGGACCGCGGGACCGCGAGCCGGAAGCACGCGGAGACACGGTGGCGCGGCCCTGTGTAAATTGGGGACCAAACAATCTCTTCATGTTTTCTCGCAAAACTTACTCTCTAATGCTACATGTAAATGTAGCACTTACTAATACTAATGTACTTACTAATACTAATGCACTTACTAATACAAATGCACTTACTAATACTAATGTAAAACTTACTTTCTAATGCTACATGGAACCAAAACAACTAGGTAAGGAAAGGACAGATGGTGCAGGTAACCGCCGTTAAGGGAAATCTGCCGTCATGCTGCTGTCCAGCATTTCCTTGTGCCTTCTTGAAAATCTTCCAGACTCGAGAAAAAAAAGACTATAAAAATTGCAAGATATGCAGAATTCAATCAACGATTCAATCAATAATTCCGTTTTTTAAATTTATTTCTTCTCGTTCGACATTTCTTTCTCTCGAGGGGTTTTACAACAGTACATTTTATATTATAACGTTTTCGATGAGGCCATCCATAGCAAATGAGTATTCATTCCTACTCGTGAAAACATGGTCTAAAGTTCGATGATTTTATTCTGGCTTCAAGGCTGAGGTTTAAGGTGTTACGCTGAAATTTAGGTAGTGCTAGGAAAGGTTCTGTGGGTCGGTCTCCAATTTATATGTGTGTTAAATATTTTCCTTCTGGTCCCCTATTTCCATACGGCGGGCGGCGCGATGCGACACACGCGGCGGCCCGGCCATGGGCTATTCGCCACTGCAGCTATCGCCACCCGCCTGCCCGGCACGGCTGGCCACGGAAGGGCGAGTCGGGGGCCAGGAAAAATCTTGAAAATGTAATAAAGCCCTCTTAAAAATCCTGTATGAACGACCATAAGCAGATCATTTCATATTTCATCGGTCGATGTTGCCATTATCCATTTGGTACTGGCTAAAGTAAAGTGATTGTCCGAAAATTGGGTGACTACGCTGTTTCCGAGTTCCCGAGTATTTTGTCATAAAATGAGTTGGAAAATATGCATTGCACGGACTTAAAGTTCCTTTATGTAATTAACGATGGCCGAAAGCTGGAGCCTTATCGTCAACTCAGAAATGCATAGCAAAGCTTCAACGGAGGTACCTAAAGAGGTTAGGTTCTGTGGTATCATGTTAATAGAAATTTATGACCTTCATAGTGCAACTCGAAACTACACACCTTGTCTCTCATTAGTATTAGAAAATTCTCTCCAGCAGTCTTATTTTTTTGTCAGTATATACCTCATCATGATACCTTTTTTGCCAACTCTTGTCACCTCATGATAGCTGATGTTAACTTTAACTGGATAAAGCGCGAAATATTCTTGGAAATAGTCTTCTTTATACTTTCAATTTTATCCACCCATTGTAGATAATGTGAACATTAACGGTTTAATTCGCGAATAAGCTAAATTCGAACATTAGATATTACAGGTAAACTATATTGATACCTAATCATGGCCTCTCAAAGACACTTTGTTGAAAAAGTACTGTCTCATTTTGATAACCCGAAAATAAACAAAAAAGCTTTATTAAGAAATTTCAAATCATGCTGATTATTCTGTCACAAAAACCTATGAGATGCGCAATTGATAGGTTTGTCTATTAAATTTGATATTCTTAAAGTACGTAACGTGACCGTTTTCTTTGCAACTATTTACTAAACTATTTTAAACTCTTAGTAATCACATAATGTTTTTAATGGCTTCATTAATTCAAACAGAGTAAGTACAGAAGTACAGAAAACTAAGAGTGTAGAGGTTAACATTAATGACTGTTGCAGTATTATCTCTCTCCCCGCAGATATATGGAATCATTGTGTCTCGTTAATTACTTATTTCTAAATTCTTATAGCTTCCTTCGTGTGAAGCCCATTATTATGTCAATATACATCACGCCATAATCTGAAAATAAAAACTATGGGTCGACTTGAATAAAACAAAATATGAAAGAATGTCAAAAATATTGACTTCGAATTTTGTATTAGAATCTATACTACAAAAATTGTCAAGCTTTTCGGACTCAAGAAAGGAAAGACTCAAGGAAATATGTGTAAAAGGATTCATAAATTCGTTCGTTTATTAATTTATTAAATTCCTTCAAAGTAGTTCACCGTATACTATTTCGAGGCGATTGGAAAATAAGCTTATCTGCAACGATTGCGAATTACTTGGCGCAACATCCCGTGAACTGGCTCAAGCCTACCGGCGACGTCCCTCCCTCGCGGACGAATTACGTATGTGTACCTAAAAATTATATTTTTAAAAATCTTTTGTCCGAAGCACAAATACCAATACAATGCATCTCACCTCAGTAGAATTTTTTTGTAGAAAATTTCTCTATCAATTTATAAAATTTATCGAAAGCTGACAATATATTATTGGTGATATTACAACATCATGTTTCAGGGTTACTTGAGAATAATGATATTTTCGAGCGGTTATAATAACTAATTGTTAACTCAATTTCCCCTTGCGAGAATTTTCTGTATCCTTTTCCGTGGCACGAATTTAACAAACCTTTGCACGCACCCCAACAAGGCAACCGAGACTCATCGATCACATTATCGCATCAAAGCCTCGGACATGACTTGACTACTGTTCCAGTGATATTGAAAGATTTCGTCCATATCTTCTGTAATTTAGAAAGTTCCACATTTGCACCCCGGAGAATCAAGTACTGTGAATTACAAATCACTCTTTTTTTCCAAAGGCCTGGTTTCACATTGTTCTCTCAGCAATCCTAGCTCAATATCGAAGTCTACTAAACGAACACTTTACGAATCATATCCTCCTTCGCTAGAAAAAACGGCGCCTTCTTTCTCGTTCTCTATCACCTGGAATGTCCGATAAGATTTGTAAACAAGAAAAATATCAAAAACGTGGCACATACAACAATAAATTTATTTGTGCAACCAAAATCTATGTATATGTTATCTGTCAAGATGCTGTGTCTAGCACTCCGTAAAATCTAACTATAATTTGAAGTACCGGATAATGTTAAGAACTCTTCTCCACCCACTCTTCAAAGAAATATACATAGCCATAATTGATTCTTGACGAGAATTACATTACTTCTTATGGTGTATTTTGTTCAGTCATGAATACAGTGGTTTTTGTGCGTGCATAAAGCAAAGTTATCCATATAAAAACTGGAATCCAAGTCCATACCCCGACACAACTTGACACGTCTTAGTTACTTAGATGTCCTAAAATGTAATCATATCCTACTACATCAATTATATACATAGCCAGAAATGATTCTTGACAAGAATTACGGACATTACTTTCCATGTTCGTATGTGCATTTCCTTTTGTTTTCAGTGAAAAAGGCATTAGATATTGCAACTGAAACGATTGGTGATAAATTTGAGTAAATTGTATTTTTTGACTAAATTCTATAAAATTCATGATAATAAAGTTGTCTCGTCACTCTCTAAATGAAATTCATGAACTTTTCCTTCACAATGTCCTAGTAAATAGTGCTGTAATTCCACGATACTATAAAGTCCTAAAAAATTGTGTAAACAAAATCTGCAGTCCTATTTGAATGTCAAAACGAGAGAAAACGTTGAAAAAGCCCTTCAAAATACGTATATTCATAATTTTCTTCTTATGCAAGCCTGAGAAGCGTTATTAATACTTTGTTTATTTGGCTTCTACTATTTCAACCCTTCCTTGGATGATATGACTAAATAAAGAAGTTTCAGATTACACAGAACTCAATTCGCACTACAACGTTTTATATTTAAACTCGCAAAGCAAAACCATGTGTTTTAGCAAAACATCTAAAAATCTTCTTCTGGAAAAAAAAGAGGCTTACTTCTTACCTTAACGTTAAAATACATTAAGACAACTTCCGCAATATAACTTAATTCTATTTTTAAAGGTTTTACTTAGTTCTAAAAGCCATGACAAGTGAAAATACACTTCTTTTGAATGTATTGCCCTTGTTTTCTTTACTTCAACTTCTGCGAGTTATTCTGGTCTTTATTTTACCTATATTCTATTTACATATTTTAATTTTCTTTACATTAGCTCATTTTCATTTTCTTCTTCTTTCTAAGAATTTCCTTTTTCAGTATCTCTAGTTATCTACATGTTATTGGGCTGATTACAAATCTTTATCATTTCTGTTCTTCCAATATATTATCTTTCAACTTATTTTCCTTCACATCGCTGAATACCTGTAAATACGTTGATTAATTCTACTAATTCTCTTTCAATTTTCTTCCTGGCTAGCTGTACTACAAAATGGTACTCTAAACAAATATTTTCTTTAATGATTTCGTTCTTGCGAACTCCCTGTCCATGTTGGGGAAAGGATGTAGAAATCTTCCGTAACTAAACATACAGAATTCGGAATGTTTCCTCTGAACATGCTAGACATTCGCCGCTAGAAAATTCCCCGAGACAAGATAAATCACTCAATTCAATCAGGCAAATTCTGTGCATTGTTTCACTGGTCCATGAAGTTCTGCCTAGATGCCACTGTGTTTGAAAGAAAAAACCGCACACCGCTTCTCTCTTATCAACTCTTCCTTGTTTTTCTCTAGACTGTCCGTGTTGTAACGAAGGATATAAACATTGTAATAAATGATTTATAATTTCATATACTTGTGCATAATATACATACTTTTAAATTTCTGTTTGGTCTTCAGACCTCCAATCTAACTGAATTTTGCAAGTATTCTTTAGTTGCGTGAAGAAGAGAAGGTGGTTCCTTGCTGGACGAGTAGAGTGAAGATGTCTCCCATTCCTATAAACTTTACATTGAGAAACATTTGGCTAATGAACCATTAACACACTTGTCTTCGTCTAAATATTCCGACGTGAAATACAAACACAATAATGTTTTACGATTCATGTCAAATTACGAATTATTGAACTGACACCAGTGAAGATTTTTGATATTTTTCGTTGACTCTGACAGACTTGTTCGCTCTCGAGAAATCTCATCCTATGTTTCTGTACGGCCTCTGATCCCTTTTGAGGACAGAGCTGTCTGTACATGATGTATCCTTCTCAGTTCCTTGTTCTCTCTCCGCTTCTGGCGATTACACAAAAGCGAAGAACGAAATCTATAATTCCGTTTCACTGATACAAGTTCAAGATACAAAAGGGATAGCATTTCGTAGATACAGCGTCGCGGGTAAAATAAATTGGTAGTCGTTATACCGGATGGTCATGTAAAGCAAAATTTCAAACGAAATGACGTTTCATTCTACCTAAGTGTTAATGTAAATTTTAGAGTTGGAGTAAAAATGTGAATCATTTTAATTATTAAGTTCTTTGCAATAATTACTTTTAAATGGTGATTTTTTTAACATTTGTTATGTTTTTACCCCTTTGCCTGAATAAATGCCTTTTCTGTCTGCCTATTTTAGGTAAAATAAATGCCTAAACTTCCTGGTTCTAGTCATCATCATCGTCTTCTTCTACATATTTGATAAAACGTTACAGAACTCGCGTTACTCCCGGGATTCTTTCTAGATCATGGATACAGGTGGTCCGTGGCTAAAGATGTACGAATATGTAAATGTACCAGTATGGATAAATTCAGGGAGGAAAAATCAGGCACGGCTTGTAACTAGTACTTTTACATTAGAACCGGAATTTCTACATTCCTAATCTGTGTCTATATGTGGTTGCAAGCGAACATTTTTCTCTAGTGCCTCCAGGCTCAGGTGACGTGTTGCGAGCTGGAGGTGTATCGGACCAGCAGTGGCCGCTGGGCAAGCGGGGTGTTTCTGGGTGGACACACCGGGGAATCACCCGACTGCATCCCGCGGTCAATTTTCCCTCGCCCTCGCTTCCCAGCTCATTCCCTTCCACTTTTCGTTGCCTGAGAAGGCATATCGCTACTGCATCCCGTTTCATTCATCCTGTCTTTCGGAAGGTGTAAAATATTTTGTCAAGTTTCCATTTCCAAGTAGACGTTCTCGCACCAATCCAGAAAAATAACTCGAATACAGGTGAACATGGTAGAATCTTCGAAATTGTGTAGTATAAGTAAGCGAGATAAGAAGATGCTTGTGGAGGTTTTAAGTGTGAAATCCACAATATTTTAAACGATTGTTTTCAACATTGGCAGTACTCTAAAAAGACGTGCGAATGTTTCTTGAAAACAGACAGAAATGGATTAATAATAATTGATCAATATAATAACAAGCAGAGTACGGTCAACGTATAAAGCAATCCTTATATAAAAGAAGAAAACGGAACGGAATGCAGTCCTTCAATGCCTTTTTGGAGAGGTAGGTAAAAGGATTAGCAAAAGTTAACTGCTGTGTGCGGTCGGTATACGTCCTACACACCGGACTCTTTCGGCATATAACCACTCGACACGTATCTGTAACTAGTATTAGCTCTATTATGAGTAATAGGGGAGTTGAATTAATTTCAGTCTTTCAGACTAGGTTTTCCGTCGGATGAAAACTGGTGATATTTGAATTGCAGAAGCGAATTTAGAAACATGCAAAGCGATCTACTGCGTCTTTGCAAGCATTTTCGAGTAATAAATCGAGGCGACATTGAGGGAGCTACAAAATCTGAAGGTGACGAAAGTACCGGCTAAGGCCCCGGCTGTCGGAAATACCGGCTAACAGCACAACACTGATATCAACTTCTGGGGCAGGCACGGCTGTAACAACGGCGGCAATGACGGCAACGGCAAAAAAGACGACGGCAATGACGGCGGCAGCGGCAGCAGCAAATTCAATGATGCGACGATGACGTCGGCAATGACAACGGCGGCGGCAGCGACGACGTGGACGGCGGAGGCAGCAGCGACTGCAACGGCTACTGCGACAATGGGGACGACGTGGCGGCAATGAAGGTGACGGCAACGAAGACGGCGGCGGCGACGACGACGTCGACGGCGTCGGCAGCAGCTTCGGCGACGGCGATAATGGTGATGGCGGCGGCGGTAATGGGGGCGGTGACTATGACGGCCGCCACGGTACCACGACGGCGGCCACGACTGCGTCGGCGACATTGACGCAACGTCGATGGCGGACACCTAGGTTTCTTGCGATTCTGTCGTGCGTCGTGTGAGGAAGAGAAAACTCATTGTTTCCCGGGATAGAGAAAACTACTAGAAATGTGCGATGCAGATAATCCTGAAGTTCTTCATGCGAAATTGAACATCAGAACGAGTCGGATATTTGACAACCTCTTGGGTGACATTTATTATTTCGCCGCCACCGTGAAAAGGAGATTATATGGACTTGGAAAATCAGGCGTGTAAATCGCGATGTTGAATCGGTGATGACACTGGGATCGCCACTGGGGTTACTCTCTCTTGACCCAAAGGAGTTGGTTTAAGATAAAGTGTTTGCACTAAAACCGCAATAGTGCCACTGGTCTCAGTGGACACTGCTCTAGAGTTATTAGGTTTTCGACCATCCGGTAAGAATCTCGAGCAGTATCAACTGTCTATCAACAGCTCAGTACAGAAATTCACTTACGATTGATGAAGTGCATTATTTTACACATTTTGGCACGTTGACATTAAACGATTAAAATCGATGCGCAATTTTAAGTAACAAGTAAAATATCTACTGTATAACTTTTTCTATACAATTAGTGATTATACTGTGCATCAAAGAAGAAAATATTATTGATTTTTAAAGTGATAATTAATCTATTAGTTACTATTTGTACTGTATAATTCTAGAATGTTAATATGACTCTAGCAAGTATTGTGGATAAGCTTCTGGATCAATTACTACCCATATCGACCAGATTTTTATCCAGTCTCTCTGGCTCTTTGGGAAAATGCTCAGATGGCTTCTTATTATGCTTCTGGACGTAAATTTAGGTTCATTATCTGTGCACATTTTCGTGAGATCATTTGGGAATGTTCGTATTTACTCAAATAATCGTTCTCCTCGTTCTCGCGGCAGTAAGTCGATTTCTTTACGTATGGTACGTAAAGGACAAAACGAAAAAATACAGGTCATGTGTCTTTGCAAATAGTTTTTATCGCACGGAAATGAATAATATCTTATGAATTCTTGTCAAAAACTGTCATAGCTACTGCTTTTAAAATTCACCTTATGAATTATTGAGTTAGGGTAGGGATTCCAGAGCTCAGGAAAATGTTCAGAGGTTGCACTTCTCTCTACAGTAAGTCGTACACAGTTCTTAACAGATTTTGACGATAAACAAATTCTTTGACAAGGATGACAAGAACAAATCGTTTCCCTGGTGGTGATGCCATGCGCTCCAGTAACAGTGAGGACTGTGATCGAGCATATTTCAGTGGAAGTAGCTTTGTCGGCGACCGCCTTTGTCGACGAGAGGCAAGGTAGAGGCAGAGAAGGTGAAAACACTGGCGGACACAGCGGCGGCGAAGGCAGTATTGGGGAGGACGAGTACGCTAAAGAAAGGGGCTTGCAGGTGGATACGGTTGCGAAGTGAAAGGGAGCGTCCAGGACAACAACATTTATTTCCGGAAACGGGAAAGGGAAGAATAAAGAAGTTCGTAAAAAGTTTCACGTAAGTTGACGAAATGTTATTAATTAGTAAATTCAACATTGGACCTATTTGAGGCATGTGATGCTGGCATAGCAATTGCTACTGAGTCGTTTCTAACTTGTGAATTATTAGATTTGAATATTTGTCGTAGTGACTACGAAATATTTAGGTGTGACAGGCACTCTAGAGGTGGGGGATGTCTTAATTGCGTTAAATCACCTATTAATACAAACTTGAAATGGAAAAGAATTGATCATGAAATGATATTAGAAGTAGATATAAGTACTAACAATTGACATTATAGCATGCTTTAGGCCGCCAACAGGCAATTATTCCATTCTTGAAAGTATCTGCGGGTTATTTGAAAACAGAAAAAAGGGCAGTGGCCTGATAACTATCGGCGGAGACTTAAATCCAAGCGGTATCAATTGGCAAAGTAGTGTGTGCGAGAGGAAATCACACTTAATAATAAATAACCGACTTTGGGTATACAGAATTGACGTAAACTGTTGACAAGCTGACATCGGAAATTACTTATTACATATTTGTCTAATTAAATCTTGGAATATTTCATACTATTGTGACATTATTGAGGGAATGTGATAAAGCAGTAAGATTTAATTTAGCGATTACAGTAAGCTGAGTTCTTAAAATAAATGCTAATATCACTGGACGACAAGTTTAAACTTCTTTTCTGGTTCCTGGATAAATGTAGGTGATTCTTACAGACAATGGAATGCTGAATCTTAATACGTCTTCGGTTTTGTCCTGTCATTTATTGTTTTGGGGAAATTGGCAACACTATGATTGATACTATTTGGCGAATCCCTAACAATTCGCAAATTGTCTGGAAAAAAATGCAGTCTGTGTGCAAGAAATGAAGCTTGAAAGACAATTATATACCATCTCATGGTAGGACATTAATAGTTGTTCCACCTATTTTTTTTGTCTTCGGGTTTCCTGTTCCATAATAATTGCTTCGTGACACCTTTAAAGCATTTTCAGATATATCTTTATTTCCCTTCTAATACCACATCGAATTACTCTTTCCAATAGTCGTATTTGGGGACCAACAAAAATACGTTCTTTGAGTGTAGCGTCACTAAGATTTGGATACTTATCTTTTAAGTTTTGGATTGCTCTGCCATTTCTGTCCATGCCCTTGACAAATTTCTTCATTAGCCCTACGTTGATGTGCATGGGTGGAAGGTAAGTGTTGTGAGTTTTAACCAGATTTTTAAGCAACATATCTGGCGTTCTCAGACCGACGCCCAACCGGGAACCCGCGGTGACTTGAACTACTTAAGTTCTATGCCTTCACGGGCCTTGGTTAAGAAGTTCGGATTACCGACGCCGGCTTATGGGGAAGGATGGATGCAATAGTTATTGATTTTTCTAAAGCGTTGAATGTAAAGTTGTATGTGATATTGAGTATCCGCAAGATTTGATAAAAATTAAATTCATCGAAGCTAAACTGCTGATAATGAAATTCATCGTCGCGTTTTAAATACCTTGACATCCTACTAGACTGCATAAAGGGGTGAGAGAAACAAGTGAACTACGTAGTGCTTAAAGCTTGGAAATCTTTGCGTTTTGGAATGAGAAATCTTAAAAAATGCAATGTGGATGAACAGCAAATCGCTTTTAGTTCCCATGTTCGACCGGTAATTCAATACGGAATAATTCTTGAAACCAGTGCAGAACAAGGCATAAAAGGAGTTAGAGATAATTCAAAAGAGAGCGACAAAATATGCATTTCCAAGAAACATTTGCGCTTTGGGAATATTTAGGGCACAGACGACTTTGTACAATTTATTGGTCATACACAGCTTGCTCCACAAACCGGAAATCTGGGAAATGTTAGATATATCAGATACAGTAAATGCAATGAGGGGAAGATACAGTAAATAAGTACACTACACAGAAAAAGTGTTGAACATGAAATTCAGAAAAAGTGAAGTGAAGTTGAAGTTCCTTCTGCTCTATTTTCTCTCCCTCTTTGTCTCGGCTACGCTAATTTGCCTAAGTGTCTAAGCTGACATTTTCGAGGCTAATTAGTGTAGGAAAAGTTAGAGTCTACAGAGTTGTATCTTTAATGTTTTAGATTTACTGTTTCGTCAAGAAAGTTTGAGATCATTTTAAAATACACATTTTAACATTTATTTTCGGTTTTCAATATAACAGGATTATCAAAATCTATTTCATGATTCGGGCTTATTTTATGCTTTGAGAGAGTATTTTGTCGGTTTTCAACATGTATTTGATGCTTCTTTTATGTTCATTAATTCAATCTCTTAAGTTCCTGGGCCTGAAGATCGCAGACAGACTCTCCGAAACGTTGAACTAACTAAACTTTGTGTGTATTGAAAGACAATAAAAAAATTAATTTAGAAATACAAAAAAGGTTAACATCGTGTTAATCACACATTTATGTGTTTTAAAATGATCTTAACATTCGTTGTCTGTCTGTAAAAATACGAAACAGTAAATCTCAAACAGAATTGTAATGACAGTTTTCAAAAGCTCAAAGTGTTCCTATAATGTTACACTGTGGTATTTGGTTTAATTATGCACAGAATACACTTCTCCCTGTAGCTCATTACACACAGTTTTTTACTGTTTTTGACGCAAAATAAACTTTTAGAAATAAATTTTAAAATTAATTGTCCTTAGTAGTTTGTGAATTCATATGAATGAAAATGTGCAGGCATATGGCAATGTATGTCCATAATGTGCATGAATGTGCTATGTATATGCAGTTATAGATATGAATGTCATTTGAATGTTTTATGTTGACTTCGGGGTATATTGTAATTTTTGTTCAATTCTTATTTGTCAATTTTATAGTTTACTTTCTTGTATTCTGACTCTGGACGTCATCAGTCCAATTGAAGAATAAAGTTTCTTTTCAGGTACCTACGTATCAATTTTCCCATTTATTTATATACTTTTCTATCTGCCAAAATAATGAGTGCCATAATTACGATAGGTTGTATTTAGTATTGATGTTAAAATCAGGTTTCAGAAAACATGTATATTAAATCAGGTTTCAACATAAAAAGAAACACAAACATTACACTTATAAAACTATTGTGGAAAGCCTATTCACATATGGAGCTGAGTTATGGACTATTAATGCTAGGGTTATAAGTAGGATCTAAGGAACACCAATGAAATATTGGAGGTGGTGTTGTCAAGTTACAAGAAAGGAAAGAATTAAAATCAAAAAATAATAGAAATAATGAAACCTGGAAAATCGACCTTATAACTGATAGAAACAAAGGCTATTTTATGGTATGGGCATTTAAGAAGATTAGACAGTGAGCGACTGCCAAAGATGATGTGAGAACACCATCCTGAAGAAAGAAGATATAGAGGAAGACCAAAAGGGTAGTGGAGGAGGACATAAGATCAATGATGGTGACGAGAGATTTAGAAGATGATGCCTGGGAAGATCGAAAGAAATAGAGATTAAGCAGCGAGCAACGACGACAGCTGTACAATATTTGCTTTACTACTACTAGTACCAGGTTTCATTCCCATTTGGTATATCATAGTAAACCTGAAGATTATTTCTACCTGAATAATTCAAATCAAATTGGCAAATGTTAGGAATACAAAATAATAAGAAATGTTTGATTTCAAAAACATACAAGGAGAATATTCCAGCTTTTCAGTGCGATGGCGGATTACTAAATATGAATCTCGTGCCTCTAATAACACAAGAATATAAGAATTTCTTTGTGAGAATCTGTTCAATTTGCTTCATTTTTTTGCCATTTTTGTTTTATATTTTATTCGTTTCTTTACAGCGGAAAATATTTATCAATAAATATTATTGAAATAAATGAAATAAATACTAATTCTTCAGAAAAGTGTATCAGAGTATAATTTAAAGGTCCAGCTGAAATGCGGAACATATTAACTTCTCGTCTTATTACTCTCTTACGTAGTAAAGAGAAAGTAATGTAATGTGGGGGCGAAAATCGGCAATTTTTGACAGAAAAACTCTTATTGTAGGATCCTGGTATCAAAAAAGTGGATAAATCTTGTTCGAATATGTTTCTATATCACTTCCTCTTATCTGTTACGTAGTTAGTATCTACATTTTGTGGGTCTTGGATACTGAAAAAATGGTTGATGCCGAAACATAACTGTCCGTTTGTCTGTCCGTGATACCAAAATATCGATTGACGACAAAACGTCTGTCTGTCGTGTGTGGTCAACGTTAGCGTCTAAACCGCTTAGACGATTTTTCCCTGAATTGATATTCCCCGATCTAGACGTACTGAAGATCCTGTGAGTTTGAAACATATTTTGATTGTTGGGGGTATTTTACACTAATTTACAATAACATCTTCAGAATTTTCTAAAAAATCGGCTCCATATTTTTTATTATATTTCTCCGAAAGCGCAAATGACGCTTCAAATGGCTTAGGTCTCATTTTCGTTGAAATCTTTAAAATGATGATAATCGTTAAAGTTAAACATTTTCGGGCTTCTTTCTGCAACTACAATATTATCCGTAATGATTTTTTCGTGAATAAAATCTGATCTTTAATGACATTCGAAGACCAAGAGCTTGTACAATTTTTCGAAAATATGAGTAATTTTTGCAAAATATTGTTAAATTATATTATATATATATACAATTCTCCATAACATTATGCTTGGTCGTTTAAAACATCTGCCAAGGTCTCATGTCGTCAAGGCGTGGTCGGAGCAGGTTGCAACATCCCAACTGTTTTTTTGGTCACATATGTTAAGCCTTTTACTCCAAACCCCGCATATTGCATGTTAACTCATTCTTACCCACCCAAAAAGGCTTAATAGTCTCTATAACAACATTCTTAAGGCGTAAATCGATTACTCGCTTGTGAGAAACTATCTACTAATTGAATGTGCCGCTGAAATCAAAGCCTTATATGGATTAGGCGGAAGAAGCATTTCCATAGCAATAGATTTTTCTATAATTAGCAAGAACTGCAAGTTAAAAATAAAGATTACCGTCATGTATATTGGAAAGGTTTCTTACGAATTGAGGCTAAACATCCGCATTCCAATGAGATTTCGGTACTCGGAGAAATGAAGGAAATTATATTATTATTATTATTATTATTATTATTATTATTATTATTATTATTATTATTATTATTATTATAATACACGACTACCGATTTTATGAGTCGGTTGAATATAAAATCTTGCAACCAGGTTCCTAAGGAGTAGATCTAGGGACTGTGCCTATACAATACAGAAGAAAGTATCATAGGGGGCCGACGTTAATCTCCCCTTTTACTTTCCCGTATACGTACGTATACACGGAGTGATATACGTAGTATAGGGAAAGTTATGTAATGCTGCGCAAAAAAATGGCGAATTTTCGGCGGAAAAAAATTCCTTGCCGGGCCGTGATAACGAAAAAGTGGGTAAAACCTGTTGCTAAATTAAGAAAAATATCCTCTAACACGTGGTGTAGCCAGAAACCCTGTTTTGTGGGTCCTTGATACCGAAAAACCAATTGAAGGGAAAACGTCCGTCTGTCCTTCTGTCTGTCTGTCCGTCCGTCTGTGAACACTGCTAGCGCCTAAACCATACGTACGATTTTTTTCAAAATGGATATTCCCCGGTCGATCTGCTTCTAGTCAAAGCTTTGAGATTTTGAAAAAGATTCTGTAAAACTTGGGGTACTTTATATGAAGTCCCCTGGACAAAACGGCTTCAAATTTTTTCTTTAAATTTCTTGTAAGAATAGAGTAAAATACACTCATTAAAAGGTGGCACAGGTCCAATTTTCACGGATAACTAAATTTTCGAAAGTTGCAAAAGTTTTTCGACGTCTTTCTGGAACTAAAATATTGAAGATACAGATATTTCTTTTAAATAATTTTTTTTCTTTATAGTGAGTTCTTTCTTTAAGGTCATGCACATTTTTTTGAAAATTTTAGTAATTTTCGCGCAGTATTGCGTGTAATACGTGCAATTGCAAAAAAATACAAAACAAGTTATTTTTAAAAGCGGCTCCAAATGTTTTCTTGAAACTTTTGGTAGAGATAATGCTAAATGTACCCTATGAGATGGCATAAACTCCATTTCGCTCTATGCTTTTGTTTTTTCAAAATTTGCAAAAATGTAATTTTTTTGACTTGTCTCTCACGTCGTTAATATTTACATTAATGGCGATATTTTCACACTATTATATTTACGAGTACATGTGCTTTAAATAATGCCAAGTAAAGTTTCTGGAAAACACAACCGTTTTCTGTGAAAACTAGCTCAGAATTCCGCATTTTCAGAAACGATCACAACGCCATTTTCTCATATATGGCTGCCAATTTTTTCTTGAAACTTTTGTAACGGATAGTGCTAATTTCACTCTTTAATATGACGTAAAGTTTATTTTGAGTTATTTTTGTTTTATCAAAAATTATATAAATGTAATTTGTTTGAAAGATCTCTCACATCTTTAAAATGAACATTACCAGCAATTTGTAAAGATTATTATATTTCTGAATGCACGTGATTCAAATAACTTTAAATAAAGTATTTTGAAAACTCAAAAATGTTCTGTGAAAATGAGCTTCAAATTTCGCACTTTCAGTAGCGTTAAAACGCAATTTTCTTTAAAACGGCACATAATTTTTAAAATTTAGAATTAGGCTTTTGTGTTCATTAATATTCTGAAATTAATATTTCCGTTCTATCAATAGGAAACCGAAAAATTAAGAAAATGACAAAAAAATGTACTTTTGGCGGTGATAGCTGGCAGCTGGCAAGAAAGAGTATGTGGCCATTCAAAATAGCTAGCGAAGACCCAAGGAAATAGAAAACTAAAACGGGACAGTCTGTGCCATTCTGTAGCACCACTAGTTAGTACTGAAATGCAACTGTTAAAATACACTAACCTTGGCTGAAACATACGAGCACGGCATGCCGCGCGCTTCAGGTGCGCGAGCGATCTCACAGCACGCCGGCGCAACGAGCGCGTCGGTCCCATGGAAACTTCATATCTTTGCAATAGTAAATATAACCTATGGGAAAATTTCAAAACTCTACTCACTAATAAACAGAAAATCCACATTAGAAATTGTGTCAGCTTTTGATATTTATATCTATAATTTTACCCTCCTTAACTTATGCGTTTTGCGGAAACGTAGCAACCTCACCAATAGAAAAACTACAGATAGTTGAAAAGAAGTATTTCAGAAAAATTGTTTAATCACCCTGGTTTATACCCATTTCTCAAATCAATGGTGACCTACGTGTTAATTAAAAATCGCATCTCCGAATTTCTGAAACCTTTTTTACAACACTTAATACCTTTCATTTAACAAAGAAATTTTATCTGAGGCAAAATGCTGTGCACCTTGCGTTGACTGTGAGTGAACTCCAAATTTCCAAAAGATAAATTTCCCTTGTAACGGATGAAGGTAAGCCAAGCAATTATTATAATATTAAATCTTGTAAATATTAAGGGCACGTAATATTAAAGAAAGTAAATCTGACAAACGGAGCCGCAATGTAAAGTTCAAAAAGCCAAGGATGCTCATATCTACGAGGGTTGGTGAAGAAGTCATGGCAATATTTTTTGCTAAAAGAAATATTATTGGATCTCGTAATTTAATTTTCGCGTGAAAGAAATGCAGAACTAGTGTGTGTTCACTACAACATATGGTTCCTTGCGTATTTCTATTACCACAGCAATATTAAATCACTTGTCTCACTACGGCCGTGCGAGATGAATGTAACTCTTTCAAGCAAAGCTCATACATCAAGAGAGTTGTTCTTCGTCAAAGAAATGCCCTTGAATGTCCCAGGGAATTCATGGAATCTTTTGGTAATAATACCCTTCCATACCGGACGGTTGCGAGATGGCGACTGTCCGAGCCCGGATTTCTTATAAATTGTGATTTTTTCATTATTTACATGCCATTTTGTACACCTGTTTTAGCCAGAATAAATGCCTTTTCGTATGATTAGTTTCATAAAAATAATGTTTTTCTCATGCTCTTTTTAGGTAAAATAAATTCCTGAACTCTCGGGCTTATTAGCAGGCCTTGATTTCTGGCCGAAGGTGCCGCAACGGGAAAGTAAATTGCAAAACATGATGCGCCGATGAAAGAAGAGTAATTAATTTTAAATTACAATAATTATAACAATAGGAGTAAGTTTCATTTTAATATAATATCATCTTGCCTGAATATTTATTCATATGCATTGAAAAAGATTTTGTCTGGTATTCTTCGTTAAAAGATGTGAGATTCTGTCTGTGAGAAACTGTCGGTAAATCTCCAAAGACAAGGATTGCAATAATAAGCTTCTCCGCTCATACAAACCAATAAAAAAACTAGAAAGGTATCGCAATTTTTCCCCCGTTTAACCATTCATAACTAGAGGGAAGTAGGATCAATGTTCGTTGTAAGAGGCACGTATGACTTTATTGCTTAAATGTGTCGCGCGGGACCTATATCGCGTAATATGTATGTAGTATCGTACTTAAAATGTAACGAAAATAAGCAAATAAAAATAGTATATTTTACTGTCAATTGTAGTTAAAATTTGGGTTTTGAAACTAAAGTTGTTTTCTTAAGAAACTAGTGATGAAACGTCTGCCCATGCTTCCTCCTATTTTAGTAATGGTTACATAATATTATAATTTTGCTCTCTCTCTCTCTCTCCCATCCCTCTATCTCTCCCTCCCTCTTTCTCTTCCTCTCTCTCTCTTTTGTCTCTTTCTCTCTTTTTACAAAAAGTTTTTTATTGTGGCTATTATTGAAAAAAATCGTTGTAAAGTAATACGGGAAAATGGTCATTTGACTTGTATTCTGGAAATTTGATTTGTATTCTGGAAACAAATACTAATAGATTGAAAAACAGTGCTTGAGATTTTAAGACCGTATATCAAAGAATAGATAACATTAAAAATAATCTCTAGTTTGATTTTGGCGGAGGACAGATTCGAAAAAGTTGACTATTTACAATTTAAAAATTGTAAAAATTTTAATGAACATTTCAATGTATCATATTTATCAGAAGATGTTGATTTATAAGAAAATAAATTAAAGAATAAATTTGAAACAATTTTTACAAACTTTTGAACTTTCATATGAACTTTCCTAAGTACGAAAAAATCTATTTAAAATTCACAAGGCCTTGAGTTCATTCAGATCTAATGAGGAATATACTGTGCACGGTTTGCCTTTGGAAGAAAATTCTGTGTACTAATTAAGCGTTAGTAAAATTAACAGATAGATGGACGGAGAAAAATTCCAAAGTTTAAAAATACACTCATATGGGTCCCGCAAGTCTGTATTTCCGTCAAATCTCAAGTAGTTTTATTTGTATACATAGGAATGTGTAAGTTGTACTAGACGATATGATCACGAAATTTTGAATTTTAATGTTAACTTCTCGTCAGCAACCAATTGCCTTGAATTTTCTTTTGAACCACAATACCATCCACTTCTGGCCTGTAGGAGCAAATATTCTGCTGAACAAAAAGCACACAAAATTATTTTCCGAAAAGTAGCGCGCACTCGGCTCAAGAACAGCAAACAAAATACTCTGCATTATAACACTGTATTAAATTTAAAATGAACTTTATTATGATCTGGGCTGTCTGGATGACGCCTGCGACGCGGCGACATGGCGTTCGAAACGTCGCGACGTGACGCCACGTCGCAGGCTGAGGTGCCGACGCGTCGGCACCTCAAGCCTGGGACGCGGCGTCACCCGATCAGCTCAGTTCATGACACCGGCCGCGGAAGCCTACGACATCACTTAACAACTTTAATATTTCAAAACCTTAAATATTTTACTGACGAGGAAGTAAAGCTTTAGTTTCATTGAACTGTACAAATATAATTTTTCTCAATTTTGTTTCTATTACCTTCATGACATGACAAAAATGTGTCAGGTTCCATATAAAAATTAAGCTATTGTAGTGTCATTAACTTTGAATGTCAAAGAAGTATCTCAAAAAAAGTAAACTATAAAGATGACTACTGAGATATGTCTTGCAAAGAATTGTTAGTTCGGAGGTCAATATTTTATTTAGATAATTAGAAACTAGTGGATTTACAACATATGATACCTTCTCTCATTCGATATCACGATTACGTGTTATTATCAAATAAATTGAATCCGTGAGAATTTCGCATATTTGAAGTCGGTGGAATGTCACAGTCAACTCGGGTTACATTTCTTGAGGATTGCCTCACTGACCAAACACGTCTTGCAAGTGTTTCCATGCTGCAATAACATATTACTCCATTTTTTAATTGCTTCCTTAAATGCAGCATAATCAACTTAACCATATGGCATAGGTCCTATTTTCATTAAAACCTTTAGATTATAAATTCCTGACAGCTGCGCCTATGAAGGAAGTGAGTAGAGACCACACCGATTTTCCAGAACGTATGAAGTCTTTGGCTTCCGCGCCAGAGTTGAGATCTCGTTTGTCCGGGCGACGCCGCGTACGTGGCTACACAGCCTGGTACGCGGCGTCACGCGGACCAGCGAGATCTCTTTCCAGAATATAAATTATAGCTTCATTACTGTAGCACGTTGCTTAACTACCTGTTGTTTTATTGATATGTCCAGACTGTACATAAGTCAATTTTCTCTATCGGCAATATTTAGTGCACTGCTTCAGTACAGGATGATCTATATGCAGTGTTGTTTTATGATCTATGTTGAGCTGCCTCTAAATAAAAATCACCCTATTTGAAAGACATGACTTCGGTGTTTACGCTCAAGATTTCAATTTTTCTCACGAATCGGCCCCTATGGATCACGCGAACGTGCATTTATGCACGTAAGACATTGTTTTGGGGGCATTGGCATTTCTGCTGAGTCCATGTTTACACCCCAGGGTTGTTAGCCGTGTGGGTATGAAAGATGAATTGATGATCGTTATCAGGGGTGAGAGGACGACAAACACAAACATAAATACACCCATGCCCGAGGCGCGACCCGAACCCGCGACCCTGCGGCTCGAGATCGCCACGGCACTACTGCTTTCGCCATCTCGGCCACGGGGCCGGCTCAAATAGTTCGGCCAAAGTGCACACCACTGGATTTGCACATTTAAATATTAGCAAGCATTATATTACAGGTTTCCCCTGTGCAATTGCACATAGGCCGATATGGACCATAGGGGAGGTGAAGGAAGGGCTCCACCTTTTCGCCGCTGTCAGCACAAGGAGGAGCTTGTGTGTCGAGCACAACGCTCCGGCCGCCTTTACCCCCAGGAAATCCTGGTACTCATTTGGAAAGGACCGTGAGTCGACTGAATCGCTCAGTCAACTCCAGAGCCGCCCTGAATGGAAAGCACCAGATTAAAATCCCATCTTACGTTGGGATTCGAACCTGGGTCCTTCAGGTCAAGGTGCCAGTTCCGTACCACTGAGCCACCGCGGCTCCGCTGAGGATTTCAATATTAGTAAACTAAAATAATTATCACAGTGATTCGATGAGTAAACTTCCGCATTTCTTTCTGATTCACACGAAAATTTCAAAGCTTTTTCTTATTCTCTGCAATATTTACAACATTTGGGCAGAAATGGCATGAAGCAGTGCATCAATTCTAATGTGATCTCATGCGTTGTTTTTTGCAAGATATTTTTACCAGGTATCTTTTCGTATTTACCTAAATACCACATTACCATACGCGCACTTTTTCTTGATACTCCACAGCGGGTGGGTGGGGGAGAGGCGGGTTCTGTTTACGTCGCAACAGTGCAGTTCTCTCAACGTAATAGCGAGTCTTCGACTAGGTACCAATGAGAAACAACGCAAGATCTTTAAAAATTCTGAATAAATAATTAAACATTGTAGAAATTATTGAGTAACAAGAAGGAGCACGGTATTCAGAGGTCGTTTGAAAGAGAGAGCAAAAATTGAGAAGTCCCAATTGTAAAGGAAGAAGGTGGACATCATTGCAAACTGAACCGAGACGTTCCGAGTGAAACTCATATTTTCTACCGGGTCATGCTGTGCCGGGTTGAGCGAGAACTAGGGAGCTGGAGAATCAAGAAAACGTGCGCACATGGTACATTTAGAGTATATTTCGTGAAGTAACATTATCAAATAGATAATTTGTATAACACTAATTGATAACTTATAAAAATAAATATATGCTCATTTAGAAAGTAAAAGAAAAACAAATCCATTCAACATCAAACTGCAGGACAGGAAAACTGTAGTTTTCTGAATTCTATCCTGTAATTGTCAGAAAATTGTTCGTTATTGCGATTTCAGTGTTGGGTTTAAGAATACGAACGTACTATTAAACTTAAGGCCCATATTTCTTGAAATTGCGTAAATAAATATATATTTTCTTATTTTTTGTTGCATTAAATTGTGAATGCAGTACATATGAATGCAATATTTATTTACTGAAGTTTGTAGAGTCAGTGCAGCAAAATACGCAGATTCTTACGCTGAGATTGAAATGGAGTGTAAAAGATATACTAATTTTAAATGTGCGCAGAAATTGAAAGAAAATGTGCAGCGTCCGGCCATGTGAGACGTGTCTATGATTTTGTTAGATATTCAGGAAACCGGAGAAAATCCAAAAATTATGAAATAGTTTGTATTTTGACTGAAATATAGAAAGTTTACAATGTGTTGTTTCATTTATTCTCACACTGCCCATGTAGAATACAATCTCTTACTCAGTGCGTCATTGCTTACGACACGACTGACGCGATGCAACAGTGAGGTTCTAGGGAAGAGGCGGGCTCACCATTAATTATTTGCTATTCTCGTGTTATGCTACGACACAGCAACTTTTTTGACTTTATTGCTAACTATTGAACTGTTATTGCAGTATTAGTGTAGAAAGTTTTTGTTAAAATATTTAATTTAAATTAGTGTTATAATGCAGAGTATTTTGTTTGCTGCTCTTGAGCCGTGTGTTTGCTAATTTCGGAAAATCATTTTATGTGATTATTTTTTCAGCAGAAATGTTGCTGCTCCAGGCCACAAGTGGATAGTATGTGGTTCAAAGTAAATTCAAGACAATTGGTTGCTGATGAAAAGTTAACATTAAAATTCGAAATTTCTTTATCATATCTTCTGGTACAGACACATCAAACTGTGCTCGCACGGGCTACTTTACCATCTGCGGAGCCCGGCGCTCGTACGGGCACGGGCAACTTCCCCTGACCCCGAACTCATATACCCTTAAAATCCAGAAAGGGGTGTACATTCACAAGCCGAAACGGCGTGAGGTGGTGAATAGTGGCTTCATATAAAAATTTGATTGCCAGATTTTTTCTATCAGATAACCGAGATTTGTAATATGTTTATATTCTTCATTACTTATCACTATTTGATGTTTATTTTGTCTTACTAAATTCTCCCTTATATAAACATCTTTGCTAAGTGACAGGAATGTGAATGCCGAATTCTTTCCTTGTTTTCGTTTTGTGTTTTGTTATTAAATCATTCAGTTAATTATTGTATTTAGTAATAATGTGAAATAAATTAACAAATCTCTATAAGTTCACATTTCACGCTTACGGATGGACAGCGCATTCAACAGACAAGAATATTGGCCTGTTAAAACTTGTAACCTGTACGTAGAAAGTTATGCTTCTATATCACTCCAAAGTAAACAGGATTACAAAATAAAGATTATTTTCATTCAAATTTTTTAAGTTCACTCTCAATTGAAAATTTGAAATCGGACTGATGTATTATTTCATTTAATGAATCATTTCTTTGCCTTAAAAAGAAAATGGGAATTAATATAACTAAATATGTTTCAGTAACTGTGAAGTAACGTCTCCCAAAGACTGTCATATGCCAGGTATCCAGCGACGAACCGCCGCGGAAGAATTTGCACAACCCTTACTTTTAAATCTCGTGCCAATTTCTCTGGATGCAAAGCCCGCGAGCTCTTGTAAGTTTATCATGCCCGCGCCCTTGACATTCCTGGTCTAGAACAACTCTAAAGACGCAATACTCCTCGCATTCATTCAATCATTCAGAATACTAAAACAAATGGCACTTTCTAGGGTCAAACTCCCAAAATGGAGGCGATGCATCTTGCGTAGCACTGGGAATTGATTCAGGTGTGAATATCTCTCGAATTTCTTTCCTTGAAAGGAGTGGATACTTAATTATACATAAAATAGTGAGGTTATAAAATTCTGTTATTTTTTATCACATCCCCTTTGTTATTCTTCGGTTGTACACCTGAAGAGTAGTTAAATCGTTATATAAACACTGATCATTTTAATATTTTGGAGTTTATACTTTGTTTTCTTTTCAATTCATTTCTTCCAGCTTTGATACTTTAATCAAACTACTGACACCGTAATGAGGGTTCCAAAAATGTTTTCGATTTAGAGAGAAAATATTTTTTTAATCTGTCATTTATCCCTGAAGGTATAATATATATTTAATAAAACTTTCTCATCTTAAGGTTAATGAGAATTTGGCTAATTTTTATTAAGTTAATTGATTCGTAATCAGAATGAAGTATACTTACTAATAGTTTCACCAAAGATCTAGTGAGTACACCGAGACCGAGAATAAAATTTGTAATGACGTTCACGTTCTTCTTTTCCGTCATCTTTATACAAATAATGTACTGCATTTCACTACTAGTCCAAGCTTTTTTCTGCCTCAATTCCTAGACAACAATGTAACAATTTTCTTCCTTGATTATGTCTTTTCGCGGATCTGTAGAGAAAAGTGGATTCCCATCGTTAAAACTTTTTCTGTGTTTGGTTATGAATATTTCTTTTATCTTTTTTGCTGTGTTATGACACTAACAAGTGTTACACTCTCCGTAATGTAAATAAAAACGACAAAGTTACATTTGACCATAATGCAATAAGATGTATTTAACTGCAATTGTGCCCAACTCGATGGCAGTAATTCTGAAAATAATAATAATAATAATAATAATAATAATAATAGTATTGATATTGATATGACGCTCATATTTTCGCTCGAAGCAAAAAATGTGATAGTTTTATTAATCGATAATAATCTCTTATTAACTGGTGAATGCATAAATGATATAAAATACAAAACCACGAAAAGCAGATTTACTTGCTGTTTGTTTACTTAATTAACTTACATCATGATTCATTCACAGCTTGGAAGTTCACCTCAGGCTCCATCTCGCCTTCATCAGTCTCGTATTTCGTCTTGTTAGAGAGGAATAGTATTATGAACGTAATTACTGCGTTTGTGGCATTTCTACAGTCATAGACGAGAGGGAATAAATGCATTTTCTCTTACATAGTTACCTCTGCCACTGATAAGTGTGCGTCTATTCCCATGTTAAGGACCAATTAGAATTTATATTCAAAATTTACATCAAATTGTACAATAAATGATTATCTATCCTATTAGTGGGCGAAGTACGTGCATCACGAATAAAAGAAATAATTCCTGCATTTTTCTTTCAGGATATAATTTGTATAGAAGTATTGTGATCGTGCAAAATATTCAGTACGGAAATTTTGTAATATCCCCGTTTCCAGAACTCCCCAATACAATTCGACCGTCATCAGAATCACATGTGGGTGGAGATGAGTGGGTGCGTACGTGCGTGTGCATGCGTGCCCGCGCGCCTGTCTATCAGTCTGTCGATAGCTCTGCGACCGGTTCTTGTGGATTCTGTCTGAAAAAGTAACCAACTGATGCACATGAAATTTTGCATTAAAATTCTGAACGATGCGAATGTTAAACTTTGAATAAAATCTTGTGCATTCTAAAAAAATTCTCGTTTTGTTTTATAAGTGCTAGAAATATGGCATATTCAGAGAGTAAAAATAAACTTGTTCTGTTCCTTATCGATTCAATGAGATGTAAATTATTGTTTTTAATGACATTACATAAATGCACTAGTAAAATATAAATACGGCAGTACATCACATGTAATTAGTATACTTACATAAATATAAATTTATCAGTTCTCTAATATTAATAAACCTTAATGATTGATGAAAACTTAATGATGATTAAATTTGATTTATTTTCGTAAAAGTGCAATAAAAATGTATAAGACGATTTCGGGAAAAATATAATCTGCGTAGATTTTCTTGCGCTCAAAATCTCTTCCACATCTCTTTACTATACATTGTTGTGCGATGAATAATAATATCAACAAAGAAAGGTAACATTTGAAAGGAAAGAAATTTTCGTGACAAATAGTAGTTATAAGAAGATGGAAGGATAAGCACAGATGAAATACAACACATTCTTTGACATATCCATAAAGAAGAAGCAATATACGAAAATTCCTTCCACATGATTTTTAAATTCAAAACAAATGTCATTAATGACTTTTGATTCGATGTGTTACATTCGCAATTGATGACTCTCAGAGAGCTGTTGTTATCTCACAAATAGAGAAAATGTATGTATGATTACCGACGTATCTAAGATGAGATTTGTGATTTAAACGTACCATCTCAACATTATTACATACATGTATGTGTAAATAAGCAATATATTTAAAACTGTAGGGAAAGTAAATAACTGACATAACTCCTTTGGTGTAATCCTTATAATATTTGGAGCTTCATTATGGAAATATGTGTCCAAAAGTAAAAATAAAATAATTTAGGTCAAATTATATCATATTTATGAAACTAACTTCGCATTTCGTAAAAGAAAATCTGAAGCCGAAGCGGTTTTCCCTTGAGTTTTTGATACCTAATACGATGTACCTATTCAGATTGAAGATAAATATTCATCGACTTCATTAAATAATATATAATAAATAAAGGTAGATGAAAGTAAAAATTCTGTTTCGAAATCCCTAACTTTAGCGTATTTTAAACTTCATTTCACACTTAGTAAACGAACTTATCCCCTTCTTTTCGGTTTGGAAACAGTGATCTGGCAGAACAAAAAGTTAAAAGGACCTTTTAAATTCAAAGTTTAGACAATGGAAATTATGTAATTAACCCCTGTGATTTTAATATGTTAACGTCAGTGAAAAATAGAATGTCACTGTTACCCAATTTCTTTAGCCTCGATATCACCAAACACCCATGATTAAGTCTAATCCGCAATAGAATTTAAACGAAAGGTTTTTTTTTAAGAAAACGATTTTCTATCAAAGGAATTATACGTTTCAACAAATAATGAAATTTTAAACAATATTGCCAAACCTTTTCGTCCACACTAGGAATTCTACTTTACCAATATTTTATTTAGTAGTCAGAGAAAAGTAACTGTCTTTTAGCAAATTTTCAACTGTAATAATTTTTCAAAATTTCCAACGAAATAGTCACTATTCAACTATTTACAGAAAGCGATCGTTGGAAAATGTCTCCAGCGTGTCCTTTTATCACTATTTTTGATTTCCTTTAAATAATTAGATATTCTTCTGAATCAAAGCTATAATAAATTGGAAAGAAGAATGGCAAAGAGAAGCATAAAGTGAGCGAATTTATTGCATGCGACAGCATTTTAAATGAACACTATTCACATATTTTTGTAATCTAATGGATTAACCCAAAATTTATTTAAATAAGGAACAAAGAAATGTAATAGAATTTCCATGAAGGAAACATTTCGTGGCAAGATTCGTAGTAAAACACCACTATATATTTATGTCCTCGTTTGGGCTATGGTAAAGTTAGATTAGCTGGGCATCTTTTGATTTTTAATTATTTACATGTGTATTTATGAAGTTAGCAATACTTGAAGTACATAACTATATTATAAATCATATGTAATCCATTAGCGTGCATGTTGAACACAATTCTATTTTATGGAGAAATATTCCAAACTTATCTGTTATTATTCACTTACCATTCATTATCAAGGATTTTGCAACAAAATAAGACATTTTACACAACAAATCAGCAATTCTTTTAAGACGATTCAGATACATGAAATTTTGAATATTAATTGGCAAAGTTCTTTCAGTTTTGATAGTTAAACTGAAGTACATGTTGCAAGTTTAGGTTTCTTGTTAATTTTATGAACAAGTAACGTTTCTGTTTCCTTTATAAAATGCCAAATGTTCAGTACTGGCAGTAATATTAACATTTATAACACCTACAAAGCTTTTTTTGACAGCTTTTCGTTAAACGTGAGTTTCAGGTAGCTGTATTGTTTTAAACTTTTCGGATTGGTATTTTTTCTGTGAGGTGTTTCCTTATTGCATCATTCGAAAGCTCCTCTGGAGTAAGTAATATTTAGGGTTTTTGAGTGCGACGAGAGGTGGTGGTGTTCCTTGAACGTGAGATACGGCGCCTTATTCCGTAAATTCCCCCTTCTAGGTATTTCCCCAAGCGATGCATCGTCCAATTGGGAATAATTTCTAAGCTTCCGACTGCCACCCTGATATGCTTGGTAGAGTAATGTAACACTATGTTGGTGTGTGTAATTGAAGAAACAAGCATGAGGAAGGGCCAGGCGGTCTGTGACCCGTTTGAAAAGTACTGCTCTGATATTCGCCTTGTATTGATCGGAGAAACCCGAGAATGTTAGTCTGAAGTCGGCTGCTAGAAATCACCCGCCAACTACGGCTGTATTCGGCAGTGCTATATAGCTGGCATCAAAAGTCCTCCTCCCTTAAGACTTGAATACTAGACCCTTCCGGTCAGAAACCTGCTGCGGCAAAGATATTGTCACTAAGGCACTAATTTCCACACTAAAAGTGTAATAATTACGTGGTTTTTGGTATTTAATCTTCAATTTTGTAAATTTAAATAAGGAGAATTTGCATGAAAACATGACAAAAATTGATACTTATTGCTTGATAATCACTTCAAAATCCAAAGATGTGGCAAAACAAAACTACAGCAGTAGCTTTGGGACAGTTTGTTGATCATTATTCACATTGTTTAGTTCCTACAAAATTAACTGATCGACTTTACAGGTAAAACAGGTCATATCTTGTTTGCGATGCAAATATAGTTTTCATACTCCTTTCAAAATTCAATATCAATTTGTGTAGGACAAATGATACTAATTTGTGTAGGCTCAAATCAGTCGCATACTGGGAGAGCTGCTTTTGAGCTTCAATATATTAATGAAGAACCTGAATTTGTAATGAAGTTCCCATCGACTTCTGATCAGCGTAAAATTTTCTCTAATTTTAACAGACTAAAAAATTATAAAGTGAACATGCTAATTCATTTTCATATTTCTGTAGGATAAAATTAATTAGTGTTCATGAAACTCTATCACATAGCTGAAAATTGTGAAAAAGAAGTGGAGAAAGGATAGCAGTGAATACGGAAGATGCCTCTTGCTGTTCCTTTCTCTACAATAAAAAGCAATGCAAAATCACAAAATAAAAATTAATTAACCTTGATTTACCAATATTAACCGTTTATATAGTAATTGTGTCCGGAATCTAATTGAAGATGTGCAAGTGGTAATTTTCAGCCTGTAAATTATCTAGTTCGTCAGTACTTCTTCATATAAAAGGTATATATTCCAAAAACAGGTATGAACTGACTGTGGAGTATTGGTTGGGTGTAGGAGAACGCTCCTGAACATTTACGCCCGTCACCAAGTTCATAGTTTTTTTTTGTGTTGCACTGAAAAACACTGACAAACAGTTTATTAAAAATCGTTAAAAAGTTCAAAGCCTACAAATTCATTGCATCGCCGGGTGAGTTCATGCAGAAAACAGTCGCATGCAGTGCATTGGCGCAGGCGGGCGGCGCCTCTGTGTCCTCGAAAGCCCTGGCGCTTCAACGAATCGCTCGCGCATTCCGGCGGGCAGCCGCGGAGCGGGACGGGACGAGGCGGGGCGGGGCGCGGCGGAGCGGGGCGGGACGAGGAGGAGCGGGGGCGGCGCGCGCGCGAGGGGCCGGACGGTCGGGGTTTGAAAGCGGGACGATAGCGCCGCCCGTTCCTTGATGGGTTCGCTGACTTAATTCGGCGCTGCGCGGCAACGCCAGGGAAGAGGGGCAGAGGGGGCGAGGGCGGCGGCGGTGGCGGCGGGGGCGGTGGCGGCGGTTGTGTCGGGGGCGGGGGCGGCGGCGCGGGGGCGGCCGCACCGCGCGGGCTCGCCGGCCGCTGGCGCCCATCTCAGTCGCTGCCCCCACCTCGCGTCTCACCTGTAAATGATTTCACAGCCAATTACGGACTCGGAATCGGGGCTGTAGGAAAATCGTTGCTCGACAGGGATTGAATATGGATTGGAAATGAATGCACGGCCATAATACCGGTCCATATGCACTTCATGGTTTCAGTTCCACTACACTGCACCGGCGCGTGCATTTCTCGACCGAACGCAGCAGCGACCCTCTCGGATCCGCTCCCGCCGCCGCCGCCGCCCAGCGCTCGCCGCCCGCCGCACACAGCCACTCGCCGCGACCCGGTTCCGGTTTTTGCACTTACCCCTCCCCCCAGTGTCTCGCCCGCTCCATTCGTCCTTTCGGTGCTTTCAGGGCCTTCAACCTCGCAGCCCCCGCGTGCCGCCGTGCTGCCGTGCCGCCGCGCCGGCCGGTAGCGGACCCAACCTGACTCCTGGCGCTGCTCAAAAATGTCTCTCGCACCCGGGAATTTGCAGGATTTGCATATTGAATGCGCACTAGTTCGCTCGTCCTCGCCGCAGAGGCGCTGCCAATACGCCACAACCGCCGCCGCCCTCGCACCACGTCCGCTCTGTCATTACCGGCATTGTGCCACACGGCGCTCGCACTTACGCCCCGCAGAGGTTTCCACGGCACTCGCTGCTCTGCCAAGGGCTGCTTGATTTGGGAGCGACACCAAATAAGCAAGACAAAGAATTTTAGAACCCTGTCCAGTTTATGGTATGTCCCCTAATAAAATTAGTGGTACATATTTCTGAGCTGCATTTATAAATTTTCAGCTCTCACGAATTGCACATTAGGTGGTCTTTTTCAACGAAACAGCAAGTGCTTTTCCTTTACACATAGCATTTTTGAAAAAATTCAAAAGAATATTGTATGACTATTTACAACATTCCAATTTTTTCATATCAGATTCAGAGAAAATAATGTACAATAATTGCCATTACTTTTTTGCAAACCACTTGCATTTCAAGTGTTCAAAGAATTAAAACTAATGAAAAATCATCTTAAAAGTATTTGTCAATACTTATGAGAATAAAAGCACGAAGCACTTTTGACTGCATCGTCGTTCTATCAAGTTTGACACTTTTTATTCGTCGTAACTTTTGTATTATAAAATTGTTCCAACACTTAATATTTTTTGCAAGAGCTTGACTTATTTATAGAACAAGATAGCAATTCGGAATTGATGCAATTATTCGCTAACTGCATTGCTACTCTTCGACAAAAGGTGAAAGTGATAGACGTGCCTAAATATATATCTCTGCTCATGCCACCGAAAAAAATGCAGATGCAATTTTCAAGACAGATATCGCGAATAAATCAGACTAATAAAAAGACCACTTCCCACGCTCTACATCCGCTACCCCAAATTATTTTGAATGACATGTATGTTGCAGAAACCGGGGTCGCGCCTATATTGTAAAACAACCGCGAGACCGCTCGCGTGGCCGGTCCCTCCCGAAAAAACCCGCGCAATCCCGAGCTCTCTGGAGATTTGAACGAGCGCGTGCTGGCGGCGGTGGCGGCGGCGGCGGCGGCGACAGCCAGCGCGGTGCAGCGCGCTGCGCTCCGCCCGCGAGCGCCGGTCCGCCCACCCCCGCCCGCCCCCGGCCCCGGCCCCGCCCCCACCCCTTGCCCGCCCTTCAGCCACCCACTGCCCGCCGCGCCCGTAGGAACGGCGGTTTTTCCAAAGCCCATGCTGGGCATTGCTCCGCCGCCACCGCCGCCGACTCCGCCGCCGCCGCCGCCTGCATCGCGCGCCCGCGTGCGGGTGCCCCGCCCCCTGCCTACTGCAACGCCTCTTCGCTCCTCCCCGCCCCTCGCCGCCCGCCTCTACCCGCCCGTCCCCTCCCCGCTCGCCCGCACGCACGCAAGCGGGCTGCAGGCATTTGCACATGGGGCATGGTTATTCATCAGAGCTAATTGTGCCATCGAATAAAAAAACAGCACAACAAAATACATAAATATCAATCGCACACACGAGGACCTTGTGTTCCTACCTCAAGGGCGCGTACGCAACGCCCCTCCGTCCCCGAACCGACGAGCCGCCGCGCTCTTGGAGGGCCGCTCAAATCCGTTTTTATATTTTGCTTTTTGGGGAAAAAAGGTATTGTAATACCCAATGCAACAAGCTAACGTGGCCCCCGCGGCTTCGGACCCGCGCACGCGGGGTTCGAAAGCCGGCGGCGACGGTGGGCCGTTCGACCTCGCCAATCCGGGAGGGGGGCTCGCTCCTATCTCCCCACGTTGCAATGCCTCCGCCGCCGCCGTCACTGCCACCGGCCACCGTCAGCGCTGACGACGGTATGTGCGCGAATATTCGCCTGCACCCATGCACCTTGCCTGACGAGTCGGACAGGTTCTTCCGCCGAGGGTGCGGGTGAGGGTGAGGGCGAGGTGCGAGGTCGAAGGCGCGTCAAAGGGAAGTCGCCGCCGGCGAGGGTGAGGTCACTGACCCCGGCGGCGCGCCCCCGCCGCGCTCGTACGACCGTTCGCCGCCCGCCCGCAGATAAATTGGACGCGGTAGCCACCCGAGCTGGTTTGGAGCGGCCCTCCGCGGCAGACAACGAAAGAAACGTTAGCGATTCCCATGATGCCCAGTTCGAATGCTGAAAGGGCGAGCCGGACGTTCGGGTGCCGGGTTTGAAGGGTCCGTCGCGACCTGCTGCCCACCCGCCGGTCGCGAAGTGCCGTAACGACGTCGGGACCCGTTGCGGCGGGGTGTGAAGACTCTTTATTTCGCGCTACCTGAATACATCTTGTTCTGCCAAAGGTGGCAATTTTTTTATGAAAGGAAATTCCCAACTTGCTTTTTTGCACGTTGCTCAGAATCTTCATCGTGCAGAAAAGGTTTTGCTCATGCATTACCAGTATGTTTTGTGTGCATATCTGCATGATCCCCTGCATAATCGTCACAGAGTGCCATCAAATTCATTGTATTCATTGTCATAACGGCTACAACGTAAAAAAGAAAGAAAGAGTGTTATTAACTACTTTAACAGGAATGAGATTAGTATTCAACTCAAGGGTTTGGAATAAAATATTTCCATGGCACAATTTGGCAAAAACTATGATATTACCATAAATACGGCTCTCATCCTTCCAGTTTTTGCTCCTGTAAGTACATTAGATTTTGTAAACAAATGGCAGAGTAATAGAGTAAAATTCGTTATAAATTCTTTATAGTTATGTCATAAAAACACATTGCCTGGTAACTCGATTGTACTTGGATCTGGCATAGAACTATCTGCTCAATTGAAGTTTTAAATTTGTTGAATTTACTTGTAATTTTTATGACCTCAAAGCTACTGAAATATTATTAATAACAATTTGTTTAGGAAAGAAAGAAAGCATTGTAAAAGAAGAATTGGTCATAGTATATACAGTACCACGTGCTCTCTATTTTATGTTACGTCAAATATGTTCTATTATTTCTCTATCTCGCACCTACAATTCAGCAAACAACATTTTCGTCCAATAGATGACAAGAGACTGTAATTGTGAATGCATATACCCACAAGACATTTCACATCTCTAATACGTATACAATATGTCTGGTGCGCCTTTCTGATATTTTATTTTTCAAAAGTGTGAAAAATAGTGCCAATCCGCTTCTGAAATAAATAAATAGAAGAAATAATTTCTCTACCCCAAAGTTTCCACTGCATCCTTCAATATCCATGACAAGAGCAGAAAATTAATCAGGATCGAGTGGTGGCGGCCATGTGCATCACGTATTTTGTGTTCTCCATTGCGCCATCTCCATCCGATATGCTGTAAGGCGAAACGCAATCGGCGCTTGCCACCAGGCAAATTTACTATGAAACTAGAGCCTAACGAAGCACCCCGTGACACGTGCAAATTCTTCGCCGAGGGGCGGGACGACGTGTGTGGTCGTGGCTGCGGTGACGGGGCGCGGCGCCGGGGCGGTGGCGGCGGCGGCGCCGGGCGCCGGGCGGCGGGCAGCGGGTGGCGGGCGGCGGGCAGTGGGCAGTGGGTCGCGGGGCGCCGGCCGGGGGATCGAGGCGAGGCGAGGCCCGCCGCCCGTGTTTGCGCTCGTGATTTAATGGAAAGGCGGTTCTTCATCTCCCACCCCAGGCGCCGGCGCCCGCCGAGGCCGCCGCAGGCCGCTGCCGCTGCGCCATGCCCGCTGCCGCCCCCGCGCCCTCCGCCGCTGCTGCTGTTTTCTCCCGAGCCTTCAGAGCGACCACAGGCGCCGCTAGCACCGCCCCCAAGGCCGCCGCCCTCGACAAACTCCGCCTCCGACAACACACGTCCCTCCGCTGCCGTCGCCGCTCCCGGAGCCTTCGACGCCGACCGGGCTGCTCCTGTCGCAATGACGAGTCCGCGTTACTCGTCGGGTTGCAGTGCTCAAATCCCGTGTGCCTGTGTTCAGTAACACTGGAGCCATAATTCCTATTGCCTCTCATCAACATCGCCTTATTGTCTGATCTAAACGCTGACTTCCAAATAAGCTATTTGATCCTCTCCGTGACCTCCCTTCAGTATTGACGGACCCTTGAGTGTGATCAAATCATCTTCAAGACATTTTCTAATGCATCCAACGTATTGTCTTGTGTTAAGATTCTAGTTCCTATCTTATTAATGTTTTAATCACACTAAAAATGCCCTTTTTCTGAGCCCAAGTTCCTATATCCTTTCTTTTCATGATCGTTACTTATTACATCGTCTTGCCGATATCTCAGTCACCACGCCAATTTGCACATTTTCTGGCAGGTACGCGCCAATCACGTCTCCTTATTACTTTTACGCCCGTTATTTCTGCGTCACAGTGTTGTATCACTTTCATCTGCGACGGCGACTTCCCTGTTATTACGCGTTGCTTTATCTTCCCTTCTGATGCAAACTGCGACGTGAAGCCGCGACCACGAACCCCCCCTCATCGCCCTCATTTGTGCCGACACTTCTCACGTGCGCTACGAGAAGCCGCAGGCGGTGGCGACAGCTCCGTTCGACCGTGCGCCAGCGACATGCGACTACCACCGCTTCCGCCTCCGTCTCCGTCTGTCGGGTCACCTTTGCGCACCGCGCGGCGCCAAGGTGACCACGGGGTTCCCCCACGATCCCCACTTCGTTTCCGCGAAGTCCCTCTTACGTCGGCTGCCGCGCCGCACAATAAGTATTAATGAACAATTCTGGTGTGCCCAGGTTTAATTACAACAGGGCAGGGCAGTCTGCCGAACTCAAATTCAAGTTGATTGGCGTTTGTGCTGCGTGTTCCGAAGACCTTTGGTTCAATCACCGCGGCCGACAATGCTGATTGAAGTGGTTGGCTGTAATTTTCCTGTATTTACCCGGCCGCCGGCCAGTTTTGTGCGTGCGAGGCCCCAAGACCGTTATGCCTGTGTCACGAGCAGGCTCGAGCGAACGCGACACGGCGCGCGGGGGAGGGTGTGGCGTGGAGGGAGGGGCGAGGAGAAGCGGGGAGAGAGACGGACGGCGAGAGCCGGGGACGGCGCGCGGACGGATCGGACGCGTGGGCGTCGGGGCCAGCGGCCGCCCGCCACCGCAAACTTTGCCGCCGCCGCCTCCGCCGCCGCCACCGCCGCCGCCGTTGCGACGCCGCCTCCCGCGCTGCCCCTGCGCGCCGCCGTAGTTCCGCACTGCTCCGCGGAGAGGCGCTGGCAGCGCAGCGCTCCTCACGGCGCGCGCGCTCGCGTAATACGACTGCGCTCGCTAATGATCCCTGCAACGATCATTAATAATAAGCCGCAAAATCCCTCCCTCATCATGATCATTGCGATCATCGTCCTCATCGTGAAATAGAGAAATTGTTCATTTCCCATGTTACTTGCATATTGTGTGTATATGTATGCGTGCGTGTGTGCCGCACGCTATCTTTTGTGTGCCACTCGCGTATGCGTTCATGGACGTTCATATATGTATATTTCAGGGTCCGGCGGTAGCTTCAGGTTGTAGTGGAAATTTTTGGGAAACCAGATACAGAATACACATGAACTTTTTTTTTGCATTTGCAATTGTTTCTAAAATTCCAACTTTCCAAAACAAATGCAGAATGACGTTGCATATAATCGGGTAGCATCTCTAAAATAAATTTCAGCCCCAGCAGCAGTCGAATCCCGCCCCCGTCGGTTCCGCGCACACAGCGAGTGCAGCGCGTGGGCGGGGAGCGGGGGCGGGGACGGGAACGATCGTAGAGGGGCGGCGCCCACCGGGGGGTGGGCGGGTGGGGTGGGATGCTGGGAGCCCGGAGGGCCGAGGGTTGGGGGTGGGAGGCGCGCGGCGAGGCGGCCGCGGGGCGGAAGGAAGCTGCGATGCCAGACATCGATTTGCACTCTACCTTTCACCCCGCCCTCGCGCGGGCAGCGCTGCGAACGACGGGCCTTCTCCGGACAGCGCCGCGCCGCACCGCGCCGCGACCCGCCGCGTCGCCCGTACAATGGCTGTGCGCCCTGCGGAGGAGCCCGCACAGTTCTCGGAAGAGTGCGAGTGCTCCAGGCCACCTTACACCTAGCGGTTTCTTTGGAGCCGCGGGGAAGGGGTAGTACACGCTTCATAATGATCCTCGAGCAGATGAACCCCTCTTTCGTGAAGAAATTCATTACAACATCATCATTATTAATAGCTTCCTTCACAAATTATAGTTGGATTCTCTTCATATGATCTATTTTGAATGTATCTACATGCTACCTCACTTTTTTTCTTTCTTTTCCTCTCAAACGTAACCATCCATTCTTCATCTCCTTTCATCACTCATTACATCTCTTATTATCTCTCTATACCCCCTCCTACCTTTATCCTCTCTCCACCTCCTGACGTATCGCTCAGTCTGATGTTCCCATGTGAGTTTTCACCATGACGAACACTGCTCAACATTACCTCATCCAATAAATCCTTCTATTGCCATATTTTCCTGTTCCTGCATGTAGTACTTTAGTGCTCCTTATTCTGTCCTTGTATAAAGTATTGAATCTGGAACTAATAATCAGTTCGTTGCTCTACTGATGTTGTACCTCTTTGTACGTCCCTGTAATAAGTTTTCTCACCCTCACTCCTCTATCCTCTCATATCCTCTTGTAGAGTATACCATTTCCTCACAGAACGTCTCTATTCTCCTACCAGCTGGATCTTTGATTATCGAATAACATTTCAACAACACCTATCTAGGACACTCCCTTCTCCTTCTAATACTCTTTCTTAAACCATGTTTCCCTCTACAACCTTTTCTCTCAGCTTACCATCTTCGCCCTGGCGTCTCTCATCTTCCCGCCTCCGTCATAACAATAGTATTGGAAAGTAGCCAAACCCGGGCCCCCATTTTGTTTTCGTATATTTTTAAATCCAATTTTCGGCACACCTAAATCAAAATATACGGAATGCATACCTTACTTAGTTATGCAAATCTTACATTATACTTACAAATATTAGCCAAGTAGTTTAAGAATAAAATATTTTTCGTAAACATTACATTTTGTTAAGTTTTAAAAAAGATTTCCTAATATGAGCCCCTCACAAACGTTTTAAGAAATGGGTAAAAATAAATGAAATAACTGCAAATACTCTGAACTCAGTATAGAAAACTTTTACTAAATACAAGTATAAAGTCTTATACATAAGAAATTGTCTTATGTCTTTTTTATTTTTTTATTTTATTTGGTCAAAAAACAGTAAAAACTGTATATGAACAGTAAAAACAGTAAAAAAAACAATAAAAACTGTCTGGCACACTGTGTATTCACGAGCGACAAAAACACGTCTAAGCATCTTTATTCGCCCCCACACATTCTACATAATCCCAGAGTGAACTCATTAGGCACATCACCCATAGTTTTCCTACAGTCCTGTGAAAATTTTACACTGCAAAACGTGCACTCTGCTTATACTGTCATCTTTTTAACCTGGCAGGGATGATATTCCTAGAAGAACTTCCAATTGGGAAGAGCCAGAGAACATGTTTGATTCCTCGCCGAAGGTGGAATCTTTCTTTTTGCTTTTGTTTAACTTAAGGATTCTCTTAAATCTCTCCCATCTTCTTTTACTTCTCTCCTGAAATTCTGAAATTGTCTCTTGACTTCTTTCTTCTTGCTCTCTCAAACTGATAGGCTTCAGAGTAGACTATTGCTTTCTATCAGCCTCCTAAGATACAAGGAATAAGGAAGCCTCCTAAGGAAGTACAAGGAAAGCTCGGGTTAGACACCAGCGTGTTCATATTCCAAAGAGCAATAGCATTTTTATATTGCAAGTAAAATAAATTACATTACCCTACATCAATAGCTTCTAATGTCCTCTTCAAAATAATGTAATGATTAGAAGACTTGCCAATGAAGTATCGAAAGCAGGCAACTGAGAATGAGCACTCGAAAAAACTTTGCTTTCCACTGTTCGCATTATTGGCCGATGGTCCGGTAACAAGTGACGATGAAGACACCATCGCTCGGCAGGGCTATTGACTTTCAAAGAACTACAATTTTAATGCGTTTCCAATGGGCAACAGAGTTCTACATAGCAGTAAATCAAGGGGCTCACGTTAGGAACCAGGCCCGGGTTTGGTACTTTTCTCTAAAACCGGATACATTTCTTTCCATCTGTAAATTCAAGTAATGAATGTGTCTGGGTAGGATTTTGTTTTCCTCCTTACCCTCCGAAGTATAATTCTGCCCCCACAGAATAATACTGCATACGAAACTCAAATGTCTTAGTCGCCTACTGCTATTTTCCTACCGCACATTCTTTTGTTTATCCCATATATCTTCTTTTTGACATTTCTACTTGTCTCTCGTTTTCCTAAATCTGTGAGTTCCATTCCTCTTCCAATTGCACCCCAAATATATATAATATTTAGCCTGGTCCACGTTTTCACCTCTCCAAGTCAGTTTTTCTCCTCTCCAAGTCAGTATGTAGCAATCAGTCTCTCATTCTGATTGCTACATACCAGTATCTTATACCTCTCAGGGCTAAACACCATTTCTTTTTCATTCAAAAATTTCTCCATCTCAAATATTTATTTCAAACCCATAATCATGATTTCCATTTATCGACCAAATCTTTCTCTTTCCTATTATGATCCTCTTCCCTTATATCATTGAAATCCCCTGCCTCTTCTCTTACCCTTTCAAGAATTCTTCCTCGCTGGTAAATTAAAAGAAACTATTCCGGTTCGATCAGTTTTTTTGAGGTTTTCATGAGAGATAAAATGTGAGAAATTCAACAAAGTTAGTCATTAAATACCCAATAAGTGTGGTCTCACTTGCTCACTATTTTACAACATGTGCAACAGCATTACGCAAATGAAATACGTACAGGTAAAATATTTTGACAAAGATAATGACAAATTATTCTTTCTTTAAAAAATGAATGTGAATTAGGTTGTCCAAACAACGGTTGTTCACATTACAGTTACTTCAAAAATTTTCACCACTTCGAGAAGTGATGGATTGCAGCACGTTGTTTCCACGAATCTTGTAAAGATCTAATAGTGACGCGAAAGTCCATCATGGACCTTTGCGTGCTAGAAAAGGCCACTAGTATATTGCTAATATATTGTTTTAAAATATTTGTTGTAATTATGTATTTAATGTAGAACATATTTTAGATATATTCGAAAATGTCACTTCTTGCAATGACAACTATAATTTAGTTCATAACGCATATCTCTTTCCAGATTCGAACGTTTCATTTTTGGAACTTGAAAGAGTAAATGGTATTGGGAGGAGGTTGTGATAAAATACAGAACATTAGAGAGATATGATAGAACTTTAGAGACATTTTCTCAAATGGTTTGACTCACCGCATACTCTATGTGTATGAATAAAATGTAGTCAACTAGTAATAACAAGGAGACATATTTTATATCACTTCCAATCCTCTTTTCTTATTGATACGTTTCATCGTGAGCAATGTAACTATCAAAGTGTGCATTGCGTGAACGGAAATGATTGGTGCGTTTTCTGATTAATCTCTCTTTCTTGCAAATACGAGTATTCCTCCGTATTGCGTTGAGGAGCAAGTTCTCACGACTTTCACTGCGAGAATGCTGGCTTCGTGACTTCAGACTTCAAACATACTGAATTTTGCTAATCTAATGTATTTGTAAGAGAGTCACTCAAGTTCTTTTTGAAAAGTCATTACCCCTGCGACCTAATTGTACTGCATGTGGACATTACAGCTAAACGTTAATTAGGAACTGAGAAACATTCCACCCTTGCCGGATGGTAAGGGGCGTCAACTGGTAGCTACATCTCAGTGTCAAGGCGATGAGTGACACAGACAATACCAAGGCAAACGATGCCCTTCTTCTATTTAGAAAAATAAGCTCTCTAACCTCTGCTGAAGCAACGGCCATAGGTCGTAGCAGTCTGTCTCGACGACTTTTCTTATCTCGATATCAGATTTTAATTTCGTGCTTACAGCAATGATGCACCGGAAAGTGCGACATCTAAGAAATGGTCATTTTTTAGTTAAGCGAGGAATTGTTTCTAAATATCATAAGATAAATATCGTAAATATGGTTTACTTTCTTATAGGCGTATAATGTTCTTGTTTTTCAAGAAAGATATCTTTTTATTATTTATTTACTTAAACAATTTTTAGACACACTAAACTACAATAAATAATGAAGAATCGAAAGTTTTATTTGTGCTTATTTCCATGTACGCTATTACCATTTATTTCGCCGCTAATGAAGTAAGTCTTTTTTACTCTGTGTACAGCATGACGTATAAACAAACTTTATAAATTTGTTTCTAGTAAAGGCAGAAATAATCTTCACTAAATAATAATGTTTTAGGAGTGTCACTTTTCCTGTGCACCAAATATGTTCTCCAAACTTATGAATCGTAACATGCTGTAAGACGTTTTCATTAATAGTCATGCTGATCAAAATCTTTTCATAGATGTCAAAAATATGCTGTAGTTAAAATGGAAACAATTACGCAATTAATAGTTTTATTGAAAGCTATACACTTGTATTATTTATTCAATTAATCAAGAAGGCCTTAGTCGAGAAGGAGTTTGTCCAAAGCAATGCAGTGCATTGAAGAGACGTTTTTACATATCTTAGATGAACATTGAAAACCACAGTGAAAATATAGAAAATTAGTATGGCGAAATGGAGATATCTAAAACGTGTAAAAATATGGCGGTAAGGGATATCTGTAAAAGAAGTTAATATTTCATACATTAGACACTACAAACATTGAGATGCTGCACAACTGATGCATTTTCCAAATGCATTTAGATGGTTACCTACGTTAGGTGGTTACCACCAGAAAAAGAAAGCAAAGGAAGTACATCTAAACTGACATGAAATTGTTTGACTGAGATCATAGACTGATTTTTATTTTCTGCCTAACAACATGGCATCAAAACTTTTTAATAGTTTCTCTTATCAGTTGTAGCATGACAAAACGTTTATATTTTCATGGAATCAACGTATTTCGGTTTTTCATCTAGCAACGACTCACGACCATGCCTTCAACGATTATATTACTTACATGATGATCTAAAAGCGAGGTCACGGGAAATCACACTTTGTGCGATATAAAACATTTCATCTTCAGTTTAGAGTTCGGCAGTTAATCCTACTGTATTCGAAGATTATGAAAAACCATTTTATTTATTTAAATTATTCTAGTCTAATTCCTACATTCTATGTTCAAATAGACATTTTTCGGTACGCACGTAGTGCCAACGAAGTTGTCTATGTATATTTGAATACTTTGATTATTTGTATTCTCGTTTCTTGTTTTTCTTTCCCATCTCATAAATATCGTTTAAGCGATACAATCTGTTTCATGGGTACGATTGGCTGGCTTCAGGATTTCCAAATCAGCATTTATCATCATTACTCATTTTATCTCACATCCCCTCCAATCCTATTATTTTTGCTTAACCTAGATGTTACGTCTCCATATACCAGACCTGAAAGTTTTATGACCTAAACTGCGCTGTGTTCATGATTTTCAATTATTAATTTTAATTATCTTCATAAGTAATATAAAAATGTTAGATAAAATTTTACTTTGAATTTTAGTAAATTTGGTTTCAATAATATACGGATAAAAAATTAAATGAAATCTTGGAACTTGATGAATTGCTCCAAGTTATGAAATATTGTATTTTTTCCAGTTATCATGAAACATTTTCGTATTGTTTTATTCAAAATTTTATTTTAATTTTTTTTAATTTATTTCTTCTCGTTAGGCAAGTCTATCCTTTGTGCGGATGAATTAAGAAACAATTTTCGTAGTACATGCCTTGTTCTAAATTCATCTTTTATTCCAAACATCTCTTTAAGTTTGTTAAGTTTTATCTTAAGCACTTTTCTAATGTTTACATTAATTATGTTATCTGTTTTGCTGTCGCTTGGTAAGCTCCTTGACTGTCTCCCTTCTTACTAAGCAGAAATTCTTATGCTGCAATAAAAGTTCGTTATTCTTTATGGTAACTTATTTTATAATCTAGTGTATTTCGTTTTCGATGTTAATATGCTTTTGTAGATTATCGAACAAGTTATCTCATAATAAAATTGCAGCTAGAAGATATACGCATAGCATTGGTAAAAATAAAGTTTTTTCCTTTTTTCTTGAATATGATATTTACATCATGAATATTAATTTACATTAATCAGATTTTGTTTTTGATTGTTGTTATTTCCTCTATTTGTTATAATAATTAAAATGACATTGTTGCTTATTTCATTTTTAATCGTGATAATCAAGTTAAAGAATACACATTAATTTCCTCAATTCCTGACTTTAATTAAAAAAGAAAGAAGAAGAGGATCGTCATGTGCGCATGTGCATATTGAAGGATACAATCCCACACTGAAACAGAAGTCCACTTTAGGCGAGTACCTTGCTCCCGTAAATGTACACGTGACAGTGCGTGAATTGAAACCGTCAATACTGTTGAAACTCTGCTCCCCTCGCTTCGGACTCGAACACGGGACTCGAATGTGAAACAAATTCGAAACGTGTAAACGACTATGTTACACATCGTTGTCGATGAATTTCCCTTTTCTTTCCTGAAGATGCATGGAAACAGTGAATGCATTACGGCTAGTTGAAATAATCATGTAAACTACAATTGTAAGTCTTCATTAGCAGCGTGAAATACTTACAAGTTAAAGACATCTAATTACAAAATGCCAATTCCATCTGTTTATTTCATTTGTAAAACGTAACCATTTAAAGATGTAGGTAAACTTTTGTTTCAAATTCTAAGGTGCTAATGTTTGAGGGATAAAGTATTTTTGTCCAACAGTCAATCGATGTTTACAATTCTCTCGATTGTGTAACATTTATTAAAAGGTAAATATTTCTTAACAATATATCACAAAAATGTTATAACTTATTAAAATTGTTTGACTTTTTCTCATGTTATTAGTGCATGAAATGTGTCGTGTCTTCACATATCTTGTTCTAAATGTCTGAATAAAAATATTGTTGCAATCAACATCTCATTTCACGTTAAAAGCGTTCAGAAAATAGTATAATAATTTTCTTTGAGAACTTACTTGTAGTTGTCCTAAATTATAAAAGCGACTGAAAAACATTTAAGAAACTTACTTTGGTATTTCACGGTACGTACTAAAAGGTGGTGCTAAGCTCAGAAAAAAACATTCATGTGTTTTTTCAAATATTTCCTTACAAATGTGTCTAATTAATTGTCACGCAAGTATGTTCCGCTAGTCGTAAAAACTGAGTTTTGTCCATTTTACATCGTAAAGTATTTTCTTAAAGATCGCTTTAGTCTAAGAAGAAAAGTTTCATCATAAGTGTCTACTATTTTTTCACTTCATTATTTTCTTTTTTAGAAAATTACGAGTATCCGACAAAATGGGGAGATATATTTTATATTAGTCTGTGATCAGATTACCCAAAATATATTATTTCATTGGAGTAACATATTTTATTTAAATTCGGTTAATGTTCTTTACGTTGTATATAAATAAGTAGCGAACAGTTTTCCGTATGCTACAAAAAAGTCTTTGGAGGTATGATTGGTTCAATTGGTTCGGCTGGGACTTTTTCTTTATAGAAATGTTGCTTCTGTCTAATAATGTGCTATAAATCAAAAATAAAATTGGAAAGAGATCTATTTCTACAAGATAACTTGTTAGGATGTTGATAAATGTTATGTCTTACTAAACCAAGATATTCAACTTAACGGCCTGGGACGGATTCTTTTACAACCCTGATTTTACTTGGGAAGGGCAAATACGTAAAAATTAGCAGAAACACTGGTTTATTAGATAATTCATTCATTCAATTAAGAATGATGAGATATTAATAATAAAAAATAAGCTATCAAAAAATCATTTCCCAGTTGGGTTTTTAAAACTTTGGGATTCTAGAACCCATTACCCCGAGGCAAGCATATTAAAATAAGTCCTGTATTCCGGTTTCTATTCAATGACTTCCTGCCTCCTCCAAAACCCGAAAATTCTCCCGGAAGCGGACGCTGGAAACCAGTCGGGGAAGTGGCGCGGCGCCACCCGCGCGAGGGCACGCGTCCGCGGCTCCCGAAAAGCGCGAAGGGGGTCGACTCGCCCCCTCCTGCCCCCCACCGACGCTTCGTCTAGCCGGGCGCGGCCCGCGGACCAGCTCTCGTCGGGCCAACCGGGCACGAGCTTGCCGCGTCCGAGGGGCTGCGTGGCGCGGAGTGGCGTGGCTGGGAGAGGCGTGGCTGGGAGTGAACGGGGCGGGGCGGGGCGCCTGTTCTCCGAACAAATGCTTTGTTTATGAAAGGGCCCGAATTTTTCAGGAGGGCGCACGGTAGCTAGGTGCCGGGGCCGCCCGCTCCCCGCGCCCCGCCGCCCCGTGCTCCGCGCCCCGCGCCTCGCGCGCCGCGCACGGCTCCGCGCGTGCCGCTTCCGGGCCCGGAACCGGTCAGAGGGGGCCACCGGAGGGACGGCGGCGGCGCGTGCGCCAGCCGAAACAAGCGGCCCGAGGGGACCCTCTGCCCCCCCGGCGCCTACCCCCCGCCCCGACCGCCGCTCCTCGACATGTCCGCAGGTGTGTACGTTGCGCTGCAGTTCTATGCACAAAAAAATTGTTTTCATCCAAGGATAGCGAGCCGGCGAGTCGCGTCACATATCCGGTATAAATTGCGTATTTCGGTGCGGTACATTGTCGGGAACCGCCTTGGGACCGCTCACGCGCCGCGTAATTATGTGCGGGATTGAGCGCGTGGGCGGGCGTGGGCGTGGGCGGGCGCGGGTGGGCGGCCCCAAGAAACGCGGCCGCAAATGGTGCGGCGTTGTCCGCGGGGGGCGCGGTCGCCCGCGACCGCGCTCTCGCGGCCCCGAGTGAAGGAGTCACGTGAACATGTCAAGCCGAAACCTCAGCTAATTATTTTCCTGCCTGTGAATGTACGCAGATTAAAGTAAATATTCATTATTATTAGGAAATTTGGTTTTGGGATGCAGATCAAGCAAAGTTATCTCGTTTTACTGTCGCGCGTAAACACGGTAAAATTCCATTTCTTCCGATTGCAGCAAATTCAGAAGAGCTGTTCGGATTTCGAAAACACCAAACCAAACCACAGTTAGAGATATTCATCTTAGTAGTTGGAGGGCATGTTTTTACATAATTGCAAACATTATTGTTCAGAATTATTCTAAAAACTTTTCTTTGAAGTTTTATTATCTTAAAGTTTTACATGATATAGAAATTCTTAGCACGTTCTGTAGATTTTAGTTAACTCTCCATTAATTGCTCAATAAATAAATTTCAAACTTTTATTAGAGAATACATATAACTAGAAAATGTAACGTCTAACGTCGTTAAATTAAAAAAGTATTAGGTTCTTAAGTATAATTAATAATGAAATGCACACATGTAGTTTCTGTTATGACGAGCGAAATGTCCGAATCCGGTTTTGAAAATACGTTCTTAAGTTGAAAATCAAGCTTTAGTGCGTCATTATAGTGTTTGCTAGAACAAAAGAGAAACATATTCCCGCGACAGAAACGTAAGTAGCGAATACGCAATATATGGGAATTGAACTTATTAAAATTTTCTTGCTCCAGCTTGTTTTCAAAAATTATTTCAATCTAATAATTTCAGAGCATGCTTGAAAGAAAAATACAGGAAATGAAGACAATTTTCAGTAATGATTATCATCAGTTCTTCAAAATTATGATTATTGCCGAAATGATCCCGTTAGCCATTTATATAAATTATAGTAGGCCTCATTTAAGCAATAGAATAAGAGATAAGGTTTATTATTTTGAATTGAAGTAACTAGGTGACATGTTAGGCGTAAAAGACAATAATATATTAAGATGCATCACAATAAACGAGTTCACTCGCCAGGCTGTTTATGTAATATCGAATTCTGACTCGTATTGCAGTTCATTAAACAGAAAATAAACCGATAAAATTGTGCATGAGATAAAAATATATATATATATATATATATATATATATTATAAATAAATATATATAAAATATAAAATATATATATATATAAAATATAATAAAAATAAATATATTATTGTGGCTTAAGTTCTCGTTGAAAAATGAGCTACAGTATGAGATAAGCAATTTGTATACACTTGCATGGGGCTTCTTGCGTTGTCGAGAGCCCGAAACACAGGCGAACAGACTACGTCATTCTGAGAGCAAGTAATGACGCGACGATTGCGTCACTCCTTCCACTGCGACGCTCCGCGGAAGTCATTCCATTCGAAACTTTTGGAGCGAGCAGACGCAGGAGCAAGACTACCACGGACGGAATTGCACCAAATCTCCATTTAGCTCTAAAAAGAGGTGAGCAAAGGATTACGCATTTGATGTCAAAAGGTGCAATTACTTTGGCCAACAAATGTTTACTTCATAAATGTTTATTACATTCCAACAAAATGAAATGTATTCGGCACGTGTGCAATAAATTGCAACTGGCAGTATTCACACGCCTGATTAAGACTATGCTTACTATGCGATGTATCGTCCTTTTGAGAATTTTCAATAATATTCTTTGAAAACCTACTCGCTTTGGTTTATATGGTTGATCTGACTTCTCAAAATACCGTATTGGAAGAGTGCGATCTCGCCACGGTGTAAGATATATAGGTGTGTCAACTAGCCGTCTTTGGCGCAAATTTTCTGAAGCCAATTTGAGGCTTGTCCGTATGGTGCGCACGATCGGTTTGGGTCACGGTATGATATACATCTTAAGATGACATCTTAAACTCTGGCTATTACACAGTTTTACAAAATATTTCCTACCCATTTTCGTAACTGTTTGCTCTAGACTTTACCAATTCCATCGCGAAACGACAAATCACTGACTTGAAATTATAAGTCAGCTGGCCACAGAGCTGTCGAATGGATCATGACCAATTACGACCTTGCCCAAATGAGACCCAAAGTTTGTAGCGCTCGCGAAAACTGTGCGAAGTAGCTTCACATAAGTTTTAGTTTTAGACTGGAAGTGAACACACCTCTATGTCTTACACGTGGATCTTGCCGACGTGACGTGCCGATATTAGGGAGCACCAGGGAATCTGCCGCCTCGTGAACAAGCAAAATATTCGCGTGCATCTCATGCCTGTCTCATTCTGCAACATCATCCGCTGAAAGTAAACATTTCGCTTCGTTTCTTGTCATCGGAAAACTGAACGGTTTAAAATTCTTACTTTGAGCCGAGAAAAGGGGGAGAGATTGTGTTTCCTCTTGTGATTGAAGGGAGTGTTTGAAGGCCCTTAGGTAAAGTTAATAGCGGTTATTCTCTGCTACATTACAAATCTACCTCAACGTAAATAAAAGTGTAATAAAACAAAGGAGAGAACCAGAAAAGAAAGATGCTGAAAGGTTATATTTAGTAACAAGAAAGATAATACAAATCGGATTTTTTTGCCAGAAAGGAATTTAATCAAGGTAACTAAATTGTAGTTCAAATACTGGCATGTGTCCGTAAAGTTGCCTGTTATCAGTATTGCTTTTAATTAGAGTATTCACGTAATACAACTTTACATAAGTTGGTACAATTATACTTTACACTTAATTATAATAATCACAAAACGATTCAGAAATCAGAAATTTCTCACAGTAGACTCTCAAAATGATTCAGTACATTTGGACATTCTGGTTCGTTGGCTGGAGTTGCCACTAACTGTGTAAGATATTTTCAGTTGTAATGGTGTTGATTTTAAGTGTTTACGAATAACTCGTGTTTCAGATGACTAAAAATACTTGTGTAGAGGCTTTTCACTTCTGCAGCTAGGTGGATATATTCTTATATCTGTTCTACAATTTTTTCTAAAATATGTAAGGAACTAAAACAGTTAATATAGTTAGAAAGTTCTGTTTCCTTGGCACGAAAATAATCTCTAGTCTGTTAACTGGAATTGTTTTGGGTGCTTATTACAAGGCTATTCCACAAACTCTTGAATTATTCATTTTTCATGACCAGTTATTGTTAATTTGTAATAGTTGTCCTCTATAAACATTTATTGATATGTTCACTTCAGAAGAAGGTGAATTTTATAGCGGTCATCGACATGCCTTTGAGGGTAATTTTTCTGAACAAAGATAAGACTTACAGAGAAGATGTGAAATACTTTAATGTGGAGATAGCTTTTCCTTGAGAAATTTGAAGTTTAATTCCTTATTATACACAGTTAATTATTAAAACGTCCACCTTAAATATTCTATAAACGGTTCATGATAAGGAGATAAAATATTCACCAAACGAATCAGGACAAAGAAGGCGCATCATTTGTAGTTATTAGCTTTATGATAGTGTATTTTTAAATTCTAAAGATATGTGACTAACATCTTTTAATAAAAGGAACACTGTATTTTTTACATAAACAGAAAGCTATTGAGAAGACAATTCATCAATGCCACATATGTTAATATTTGATGAATTATGCACAAAAGAGGATGAAATGTCGCGTCATACGAAAAGCAGGTGCAGGGGCGTCCGTGGCGCCGTGCCTAGCTTTTTTTTTTTATTATAATTCTCCTTGATCGGCAGTTGTTGCCTTGCAAAGGTTTTTAACAATATTTACAATAAGCTTATACATAATTTTTCGAGGGTCTTCCAAGGTGGGACCTCTTGTTAACTGCTTGTTAATTTAACACTGAATATAAAAGACAGTAAATGTACAAAACAATGAATATTTACAGCAAAGAGTTTATTCTGTCTTAATGTGGGAAGAAATGGTAGTAATACGGTGCCGAGCTGCTCAATGTTCTTCAAGGCGCGGCGCAATACAGCAACTTTGGCGACCACATTCGTCGAAATTCAATCGACTACGGTTATAGTGAACTCCGTTACAGTGAAGTCACTGGTCCCGTTTCACTTTCATTACATATAAGCAAAAGAAACTTCGGTTATAATGAACCTAAACCTCGGCTATTGTGAACGTGGGAAATACAACGTCCTGGAAATTAATTCCCTCCTGGAAAAGAATATGTCGTCTCACTGCCATAAATTCCAACACAAGGGAGCTTGAAAAAACAATCGTCGTCCAAAGATCATAATCGAAGAAGTATTCCCCGAGGTTAAGATAGCGGACCCAGAATGGGCAACTTACTGATGCCACTTAAGTTTCACTGCGGAAACAAAGGCCTTGTCCTGAGTGGCTTACAACTGGCAGTGGCAAAGCGCGATTCCTTGCTTCAGTGGCAGTCTTGGTGTTACTTGATATTCTGCGGGATAAAGTGTGTTGTGTTCTACGTAGGCGACAGGCAGTACGCGGCTGGTACAGCCTGGCGATATCGGCCCTGCCGAGCGGAAGAGCGATCAGTTTTATTAGCCGCTTGCGCCATCCCGCTACCAAAAAATATCTTGTGTGTTATTGGGCGAGTAAAAGAGTCTTCGAAGAGAGACGGTATTCCAACAGCGCAAGAGGCATTGAAAGGTGTCAAGACTGCATTGCATTACTTAGACACAGCGGACAATGCAGAATCAAGTATGGAGAGAGAATGAACTCTGGAAAAAGGATCTACAGAAACTACTAATGAAGAAGTACGAAGCAAACTATTGAAAATAATTGTCTTTTTTAAGGACGTATAAAGATACTGAAATTTTCAGTTCGTGCAGTTAATGTATTTTGCTATCTCTCTATATTAATGAAATTAATCGCTATGGATAAATTCTATTTAATTTTGACGTCATCAGATATAGTGGACCAAAAATGTTAGTCCCCAGATGTTCACTATAACCGGAGTCGACTGTACTATTTCAACAAATGTCCCAGCGAAGGTCTCGTATGTTACAACCATTCAATGTACTGTGTTCATATTTCAACCTGAAGAATCAAAGTGGATAAGAAATCATCGGTATGTTCTCATTAGCAATATCTTTCATCAGTCAGATTAAAACATCTATTAAGAAAGGATATACTTGCATTACGTGTGGTAGAATAAATCTTGCGAAATACACTCCACAGGAAACATTAAATCGCTAAAATTTTGAAATCATTGTGCGTCATTTCGCAAATCAAGACTTTTGTCTCTACCTCGGTAGAATTTCGAAAAGCAACAAAAATTCAGAAATACCTTTCTCTCCTTCACTGTGAAAATAGCGGTATTCCTGGGCAAGGGCGTAACCAACTGAGATGCAACTTCTTCAGTAATACAGATATTGGAACTAAATATTTCTTAATTTAACTATCGAATTTTCTCCGCTAAGTCCTCGTGAATTTGCTTTTAACCGTTAATAAAACCATTACGTTGTTGATAACAATGTAGATGGGTCGCAGATTTCTGAACGTTTCTGCGTCAACTGTCGGCGGAAACAACGCCCCGAATGGCCACAAATCTCTGCTCTGCATTTGTACGTCATTCATTATGTCCATGCGACGACGTTATACTTCTAAACTGCATCACTTATACTTGTATATTTTTGTGACGAATGTCGTTTAGAGGTCACAAAATGCACTAGTCCTTCATTTCACGGTGTTTTTGAACCAGCGAACGAAATAGTCCGTGGAAAAGTTTAGTTTAGAAGTCCAGCCGTACTGGAACGTCTGAAAATTATATAACTTCGGATTTTAAAACTCATTAATGTTTGTAATTATTCATCAAATATCACCATAACAACATATTCTTCAATATTCTCAAGACCTATCTATTCGTGTAAGAATACAGTTTTCCATTAAAAAGAAAAGCGAGTCCGATATGAATAAAAAATTCTACAATACCACTAATAACTACAACTGATGAGCCCGTGTGTACTGACTCGGGTGAAAATGTGTACAAAACTTGTACAGTTTAGAAAATATTCGATGTATTTTTTATTGACAGGCTGTATGTTTACTAAACCTTCTTGTATCTATGTTCTAGTCCTGTTTTGCGATCATACACAATTCTGGCACATCTTGGATATTGATAGCTTACCAGTACATAGTTACATATTCTTTCTATTTTCTATCGTCTTTCATAGTGGCTGTGGATTATTTCGATGCTGTTCGATCATGTAGGTGTGCGATCTCCATCAATTCCGACACTAATTCTGTGCCTTTGAGTAAGTCAATGGTGAACGCTAACAGGGCAGGTTTCAGATATCATAGAAAAAAGTTTATTTTTTCTATAAATCATGTTTTATAGTGATTTAACTTAGTAAACTTTAATGAATTTAATGTAGTTTTGATCTTCATTTGATCAAATTGAAGATGCAAATTATGCATAATGTCTATGATATTAATACTTAGGTATGTTGGTGCGCCGTGTTAGTAAATAGCGCTTAACATTATCATCCCCCCAAATTTCCAATTACACAAGTCAATATATATTTGTAAATGAAAATAATATTTTTTATGATACATGTTTAATTGCATAATAATGCTATGCTAGGAAAATTAATTCATTAAAATTAATCTTCGTAGCATAGCACGGGAATAAAGTGGGATAAATTTACTTCCAACATCAAAGCAAGCTACTTTATTTCTCCGCATCTTGAATTTCTCCATAAGTGTTTAAAGAATACTTGGTATCGTTGAGGAATGAAGAGGAATGTTTCAAATATTGTCCTATTGTGGATTGATAATGGGAAAGAAACTTGAGCTTATTGGAAATTAGTAATACTATACGTGCTGCTTCTGTATCATTCATTATTTTTTTACCGTCATCACTAATTTTCTATCTTCACGAGACCAGCAAAGACAGTTCTGCATATTAAAGTTTCCGTGAGCTTAATAATGTGCCTTTGCTGTATACGTACATCCGAGAGCGGCAAAATTAATTAAATAAATGAATTTGAAATAATAAACACAATTTTTAAACTCGCGTGTCTATATTTTAACTTCGTTCATAATATTACCGGTAAGTTTAACATACGATTAATAATACGTTTTATTCCGTAAGATTTATGTTAAAAATGTTAGTAAAATGTTAAATTATTTCAGAAATTTGATCATCCTCTCGGGTTACATTTGTGTTTATTAAGCACTACTTGGGAAAACTTCTAAATATTCTTAAGACGTGAGAAGACTATTCACACACAATTCCACCGCTAAACACCCATTTCTAAATGAGAATGGTGCTTACCTGTATCTTGCCCCTAAAGCAATCGAAGCTGTAATTGCAGCTGGTTCTAAAAATGCTATTTACGTGATAGATGTGACCAAACGATGTGTGACGGTTGGTTGTAGACTTAGGTAGGTGACTTAATCTAGAAAATGGTCGGAGTGGCGCTTACCATTGTCTTGCCCCAAGACACAGTCTTTATGTTGGGGTTGTTCTCCTCTCTGTAGAAATAGTTCTGAAAATATATAATTTAACTGTAAAGTAGCTTCTCTATTACATGGTGTAAGTGATAACTCGTTATAATTCATATTCCACATCTTACAATTTATAATTATGCCTGTATTATTGCTAGGATTACATTTATTGTTCTTTAGTTTGGATTGCATGTGCGTGTATTTCTAATTTAGGCCGCGAATGGATAAGGCATCAAGCGCTCACTAAACGTCGCTAATAAAAATAATCAGCATCAACATATGCATTATTTAATCTGAGGTCAGGCTATGACTTACCACTTCCTAGTAACTTTAATATTATTATTATTATTATTATTATTATTATTATTATTATTATTATTCCATTATGATTAGGATGATTATTATTAGTTTCATTTTCATATCATAGTTGTGGTTATAATTGTAAGACAACACAGATTTATAATTCTTCTGAAGGCTCACGTCTGTGCAGACGTGAACCCAATGCCCTCGACGCAGCGTCACCAGGACAGCCGAGAATCTTCACACGACTGGCCGCGGAAGCCCAAGATTGCATACGATTCTGCTCTTTACGTGATACCCAACCATCAACAACACGTCAACGAAATGACTACCAGTTTCTCCTGTCGCACAATTTAACATATCGTTTGTGTTATCAATGAAATTTGGTGGCCTATACAAAGCTTTTTAATAACAGGTTTGGTATTTTGTTCAAATAAACATTTTCTTTGTTTATATTACTTTGCTTCAAGATCTTCACAAAATATATTTGGAATTTTATTACAGGTAATTTACGTAACAGATATGGTATAGAATAAGTATATAATCATTTTTCATTCATTCATTTTTCTGGACATTTCAATTTCTCAAAATACTTTTCGCGGTATCTAGATATTTCTTGACAAGTTTTCCGATTCACGATCTTAAAACCTCCAATTTGATAATTGATTAGCTCATTTTGACATATTTTTACTTTTTATGTACTTGCGAGGTAAACAGAAAGTATTTTAATGTTGCACCAAAAAGGGACAATATTTTGTTAGAAAAACCTTCTTATTACTCTCTAAAAACTCTTTTTACTCTTATATGTAGCGAATCGCTTACTTTAATACGTTGTGTAGTCGAAATCTCGGTTTTTTCGTTTCTTGATACTAAATATTAGGTTTCGTCTGTCCGTATCACTTTTGCATTGTTTGGAGTGTTTAGAGTAATTTATAAATTAAAGTTCCACAAACGTTGAAAAAATTTGATCATGGACTACCTCTTCTTAATCTGTGAAAAAAAAGTTTTTGGTAAACTATTTATTTTATTATACTGATATACGAGCGTAGTCTAGTTGTTGTTCTTTAGCAATGTGTGTACTATATTTCGAAAAACATAGCATCGGTTATAGCAATTTACAAAGCAGCTATGGCTTATAGCAGATACAAGAGAGACTGCATGTGACTGGGAGGCTCTAGGTTTCGAGTTTCGACAATGGTGAATTTTTCACACTAGACAGGACAAATTCACACTAGACAGGACTCCTCTCTGGAGAAGTCTCGCCAACAGCTGATGTGATCGGTAGTTTTCTGTTTCTCTGATCAATACCAGACAAATACTGGAGAAGTACGTTAATAAACGGCCGACTAACTCCGCGCGATCTTTCCTTTCTCATCCTTGCGCCCTTCTCTTCTCTCACATACATACGAGTATACGATACACTTAAATGCTCCACACTAGCGCACTTTGGGAGAGCAGTCGGAAGCTTAGAACTTGTTCCGATTGGGGCGTTTCCCGGCCGACGGAGATGACTGGAAGGGTGAACCCCGCTGTCGACATGAATTTCTGTGCCGGATCATACGTTCTAGCGGAGAAAAACAGAGACCTTCTGAGATATATCACGAACTATATGAGCAGGGAATTAGGGTACTAATGACTGTAGCAGCTGATTAGACACTACACACAATCATTCACTCAAGATAATATTTCGTGAAAAAAAAGAGTAGTAAAAGTTTCGGTGAGGAACACTCTTGGAGGAGGAGGAGACCTCGGAATTTTAGGCACGAAAAGATTTTAGGCACCTAAAATAGGTTAAAAAATTAGGATGCTAGGCATAATTGAGCATAAAAATTGACGTTTTTGGCATTTAAAATAGAATAAAAATAATTAAACAAGGTATTTAACGAACATAAAAGGTTATGGTTCTGGCATTTGAAACTGATCACATAGGATTTTTATTATTCAAGGCAGTAAAATATTTTTACATTTGTTAGAGAGACTACAAGTATATTATTTTACGCACTATCAAACGATTTTCTTCCAATTTTCTACAGTAAGGTTTTTATCCGTTAAAATCTTTTTGAAAGCTGATAAGGACTTTTCCACTGATAGAGATGTTATAGGAGCAAACTTATATTTAGTCACATTTCTCATGCCCACTTCTGTATTTTCTCCACCCAACCAAAACTTGAACCACATGATCCATGACACCGTATCCAGGATGTTTTATTACGCTCTCCCAATTGCACTTTACTTTGTCCCCAATGGCTTCCTTAGCAGCACTAATTTTTACTTCGACGTCTTGCACCACTGACCCTTGACCTGTCTATCGGTTTCCTTTACATTTCAGTTTGGCTATTGCTGAGACAGTTTTTTTGTTTGTTACACAAACGACAAAAAATATCTTTCCATCATAAATATGATATTCATAATTCAACCTCCAGGAACGAATTAATGAAGCTTTCGAAGACTCATCTTTCGGTATGGTTCCTCTTCAAACTATGCAATGAAGCTGTTACAACACAGGATTTGAACCCCACACACACACACACACACACACACACACACACACACACACACATACAGCAGAAAAAAAATGTAAGTTATCTTTTACTTTCTAGGGCTACAAGACCTGTGGGCAGTATTTTGTAAGCTTCACCTTTCCGTCAGTAGGATTTTGTCTAACCTATGCCTTTTCTCCCTGGATTACGTAAATGACCGCCTAAGCGACAAGTCTCAACCAGTAAACAGCGCAGCTTCACCGGGAATAGGTGCAATTGCATTAGAAGTACGTGCTAATCGTAGACGAGCGTAAAACATCCTCTATACATTGGCTTGCAGAGCTCCTTATTTTCATTGTGTTGGGTGAGAAATTTCGGTGCATACTCGACGGCGTATTTGATCAAGGAATATTCGCGTTTCGGGAAATTCGGGAGAGTATTTGCGTTTCGGTATAACAAATTTAAAAAATGCAAATTTAATTATGGTAATTCTTCAAAATTACTACTTTTAGGCAATTTTAAGTAAAAAATTAAAATAGGCATCAACCGCCCTTTAGGACATTTTAAACACTCTTGGATGCTTTCAGTAGATATATTTTTTCATGATTCGTAAATATCTGCCATTATTTTCCACAAACTTTTAAAGGAACTAAATAAGCATTTGTCCTAAAATCCGTGGTCTAAGGAGTAGATACAGTAGATAGACACAAGAGAGCAATGCAATATCTAAGATTTTACTGACGGGTTGGAGTGAAAATAGAATGAATGCCAAATACGTATCTCTAACATGTATCAAAGGTGGTTGTGAGAATTTCCTACTCGTCATTAATAACCTTTTTTTCCAAATCAGTGTTTCAACTTTGTTAAAAATTGCTCTTTAGAAAGGAAATATTCCATTTTTCCAGAAGTTTCTGATAATTCGGGTTTTCTGTGTATAATACATGCGGCTATTCTTGATACGATACACTAACAATGCAAGGACAATTCACCTTTACCAGTCCATTATTACCAATTTACCAACTAGTACACGAGACACAATATGAATTAGTTAAAAAATTAGCAAAAACGCACAAAATAAAAGACGAGTGTATGCTCCACCATACAGTTAGGAAGAAAAATATGATTAAAACATAAGTCGATATGACGCAGCGAGATGTATGAGGTTATATTGGAAGAATATAGATCCTTGCTGTTTAATATTGAAGTCTGAAAAGATCGTGAACAAAACTGTATTTTTAAAACTTCGTCTTTGATTATCCAACAGTGCGTTGCTCGGATTATATTCATTATAATACTTACTGTAGTAAGTTTAATAACTACAAAAAGAACATTGTCTAACAGATATTTGATATCCCGATTTATCGATAGCTTATTTTGTGAAGCATTCGTTAGCTGAAACGAGCTTGAGAAAACAATTCAAATACCCAAATCTCCATTAATATTGATATTATCCTTTTATAAATTATATAGTTTATAATTTATAGATTATCAAATTTGATAATTTTACCACAGTTCTCAATATTTCGTGGAAATAGTAAACCTTCACTTTGTAGAAATAAACTGCTTAGAAAAGGAATGCAGATTTTTAAACCTTATCTACGTTCTATATATTCACTTGTTCGTAGTGAACCTCCCCTGTTATTTGCCTTTGTCCAGTCATACTGGTTTCTTTCATCTACAAAGGGAAGACAAGTATTACCTCTTCATCTAATCGTTATGCTCCTCACTCCTGGGGAAAATATACTGGAATCTGGTTTGCATTTTACGCACGTGAGTACATATTTGTGTTTATCCATTTACATATATTTTATTTGTGTGCACTATACCATCTGTAACTGATATAATTAAAGTAATTCACCGCTTACGTAGAAACACCACGCATCTCAATTACGAAAATTTTTCACTAGAGCTGGAAAAATATTGCAATGATTTCTGTCGTAGCTTGAGAGACATTTTTCTGAACTTTACGCAGCAGAGTAGTTTCTGAACTTTACGCAGAGTAGTTTTCCCAAGATAGTCGATTGAGATTCGTGATCTTGCCGCATGCTTTGATATACACGTGATATTTTTACTTTCGTTTACTTCGATAGAGAGAAAGTTGTATAAATATGTGCCAGAAAACTGCGAATTTTCGGCAGCTCTGGTAACGAGAAGGGGATTAATTCTGTTGCTATATTTAGTAAATTACGTCATCTAACACGTGGTGTAGCCAGAATCTTCGTTTTGTCAGTTCTTTATACCGAAAAATAGATTGACGGCAAAGCATCGGTCCGTCTGTGATGAACGCTAGAACCGAAACCGTTCAGCGAATTTTTTCCAAAAATTGATATTCCGCGATCGATATAACCGAACTCGAGGATTTGGGAGTTTCAAACGGATATTGTGATTTTTGAGTGTACTTTGCTTGAAGCCTCAAAAACCTTTTCAAAGTTTTCTTAAAATGGCTCCAAATTTTATAAACAAACTTTGTGTTTGAATAGCGTGAAGTTCACTGTAAATAGTAGTAAAGAAACATTGTAAATAGTAGCAGTAGTATGGAAAGTAGTCATATAGCAATAATATTGTAGGATAGAATTTAGATTAAGCCAAACGGCAACTGAAGTGTATATATTAGATAAAGAAATAAATATTTGTTTTAAATGGAATGGTGCGGGTCTCATATGCGCTGAAATCCCAGATTGTTCGGACATAGAAAAGTTCAATTTTTTGGGCGTCTCCCTACAGCGATAATATTGAAGATAGAGAAGTTTTCCTTAATGATATCTGCTATTTAAAGATAGATCTTGAAATATGGTCATGTTGAATTTTTCGAAGAATGAGTAGTTTTAGTGTAATTTGAAGCAACATGTAGGCGATGTAATATGTTTTAAATAATTTTTTTCTCAAAAGCCATTCTAATTATAGCTGTAAAATTGCACATCATATGGATGGTCAACGGATCATCGGATGGTAAAAAGTACGGTTCTGGCCCAATTTTTTGCAAATTCTCCGTTTTTCGAAAATTGCAAATTTCAAAATTACAAAATTGAAGGTAGAGATTTCTGTCTTATACAAGGTCTGGAGAGTCTTAAAAGAATGGCGCGGGTGTCATTTTGTTGAACTCTTTGAATGTTCAAAAATTTGCAAATTAAAAAAATAATGCTAGAAGTATGTGTAGTAGTAGCTTACCAAGTTTCTCTAAAGCAACAGAACTTCATTGTTGAGAAAATGACTGAACTAAGTAATAGATATAGCTGGTCGTATTTAATGATGTGACACTAATTTCAGAAAGAGAGATAGTGGACTAGCTGTAGCTGTGTGAACGACGAATTGCGACTTATAAACACACATACGCTTTGGTTTTGTTTCAGTTTACCCTTCTTAACGTTTATTCAAAATGTTTATTTTGTTACAAAAATATAGTTTATTTTTAGATGTGATCTGTACAGCTTGAATTAGGATATTATTTTACAGATTAATAAATACAATTATTAATAAATAGGCGAATGAAGCTGTTAATCAATTTTTCATATTGAACTGTTTTTATAGACATTTATATTTTTACAATTCTATATAATATAGCAATAGCCTGTATAGCAAATTATAATACCAATCGAATATATATTTTTCGTGCAATAGTTGTATAAGAATACTTGCTCTGAATCATAGTTGGTTCCATTTTCGTAGTAAAATAAATATGAATGAATTACTTTCATTCATATTTATTTCAACTTGCATTGTAATAGAACAAAAAATGTTTCAGAGTTCTCATCCAAGAATACTCTCGCACAACATTTCTCAGTGTTAATTGTTGTCTTATTATCGATGCGGAGCTTTATGCAATACAGTTTCATCATTGCAAAAGGACATTCCGATATTGTCGAACGAAGTGGTTTATTCTCGTGATTCTCTACATTTTGTTGATGAGTGTGAAGGATGGCTTGTATATATATTATTGTATCTTTTTAAGAATAAGTTATTGAAATCTTAGTTGTACGCAACAAATAAGTAAGAAACTTAAAAAGCATGTAATTGGGTAGTTATATGTGGTTTCAAAAGTATAAACCTATAAACTTCTTAAGCAGTGTTATTCACTTCTGTATATTTTGCGACCATTCATATGGGAATTATCACGCAATACTTTCATGAATAATCATCAAATAACCAGAGTTAAGCCATCCGGCATTTTCCAAGTGAGAACAGACACCTTACTATTAATATGCTATTAATACCAGAAATTTGTCAGAAAAAGGACTAATAATGTTTAGAATTCTACTGTCTTCACTAGAAGTATGTTTGTTGTATGTGTATATATAATATATGTGTGTGTATGTGATGTTACTTCGCGTGGGACTGACGTGAAGTGCCAGGCCAACGGCGACGCCCCTGCCCCACGGCGATGGGTTAAGGGAGTAGTGAGCACGTAGACATCCCCAACCCGTATTCGGTCTCTCAACTGAGAAGTGAATTTTCTCATCGTCACACAGCAAGATATTCTGGGACATTGCAGTGAAAAACGCACACTATACTCTTGCATCGACCGGGAATCGAAGGGCCGCGTAGTGGAAAGCGAGCTACGGCTCAACAAGAGCAGCCGCGAGGCTTCCTAGAAGTACAGTATGTTAAAAATTGCTTCCATGTTTCACTTTTTGAATTGTAATTGAGCCGATGTAAAAGAAACAAGAGGTTTGCGAAACTCTCAAAATCTATTGCTCTATTTTTGAAACATTTTTGTGTACTTTCGTACATTTTAAAGGATTTTCTTCCGGTCACAAAATCAATGTGGAGACACAAGTAATTTTGATATTTTAGTATCGATTTTGTTTATTGATTTATCCTAAACAAAAGGTGTTTCTTATGGAATAAGTATAATCTATCCCAAGTCTTGGTGAGTTCATGAGTCTCATTTTTTTACAATAGATATTTAAATAATTGAAGAAATGTATCAACAAAGCATGATTGGAAACATTTAAAAACTGTAAATTTTGTTCCGTGCAATAGAAAAAAATGTTGTATTGGCAAAGGACCTACAGTTTTTAATGTTTTGTAGTGTTTTTACCACACCCCACGATCTTACCCCCTACCAAACTAAAAAAAATAGCGCAACAAAACTCGTGTCATGGAGAAGCTAATATTTCTGTCTAGAATTAAAACAACGGCCAATTTTTTAAAAAAATAAAAAACCAAAGAACCTATCAAGAGAAGTGTTAGTGGTTCAGAAGCTGAATGCAAATACTTGTTACATATATGTATTTGTCGTTTAGATTAAAACATTAACAAAGTAGTACAGTCAGCAAGATTTATATGCATCCGTACTGTCCTAAATGGGCTGTACTTTTATAGTTATTAAATATATTATAGATTCTTATTATTATATTTATTATTATTATTATTCCATTACATCACGACTAAAGATATTATGAGTCGGCTGAATATAAAATCTACTCCAGGTTGCAACCAGCTACCTAAGGAGCAGATTCGGTGACTATCAGTGCCTCTACAATACTTTACGCAAAATGTGGGGCTGTTCCAAATAAAGCAATTTCTTGCACTTCCAGTCTTTTGAATTACCTGGGAGTTTAGACAAGTTCTTACTCAAATTTTGCGGAACAAATCCCAGAGCTCCGATAACTATCGGGACGACCTGTGCTTTTACGCCCACATTCGGCTGATCTCGATTTCCAAACTCTTGTATTAAGACGTTTCTCTGCCTCCTTGGTAACGACGTTTTGATCGCAAGGTACAGCAACATCGATAAGTAAACACGATTTTTTCGCCAAATCCCGGATAACTATATCCGGTTTGTTTGCCGCTATCGTGCGATCAGTTTGAATTTGTTGGTCGTACAATATCGTACACAATCCAACAGACGTCACGGTTTGGTGAGTGTTCGTACCACTTGGGGCATGTGTTTGGAACGTCGAGGGCGGTACAGATCTGCCAGTGGAGGTAGCTACACACCCTGTCATGTCTTTTCAGGTATTCGGTCTTGCTAGGATTGGACAAGCTGAGACAATATGATCAATGGTTTCTACTTGCTCCTGGCAAAATGCGGCATTTATCATCTGGGAAATTTTGAGAACCGCTTTATCATAATGTCGTGTTCTCAAGGCCTGATCTTGGGCAGCTATTACAAGTGCTTCCGATTCTGGCTTCATTCTTCCCTTTTAAGCCACATAAATGATTGATCTTTATTGATCTGCACCTTGTCCATTCTTTTAGGTATTGTCCGTGGAGTGGTTTGTCTCTCACGATTTCTTTAACATTTTTTGTGTCTCACACTTCATGTTTAGCAGCATCAGAAGTTCAGTGTCTGTGTTATTCGAACGTGTCTGCCTAGTTTTCTTCGCAATGCTTCTTGCTACACTAACAATGCCTCTGTTTCCCATTATTCGGTCAGATTTCATGACCTGCCTCATTAGAGGGTCATCTTGATGGCTGACTACATACTTCCCAACCCGACTATTGCGTTGTGCCAGGAGGCCTCAATTTGTCTGAGGCCTCTTCCTCCCTCCTTACGTGACACATAAAAGTCTATGTATATCAGCTCGAGGGTGGGAAACATGATGCATTGTTAGCAGTTTTTGGTTTTCGATCCATGGTGCGAATTTCTTGCTCAGTCCAGTCCACTAGTCCAAAACTGTATTCGGCTACAGGTACCGCCAAACTACCTATTGCAGATATTTTATTCCTGGAATTCAGAGCGGACTGCAGGACCAGTCTCACTCTCCTATAATACTCCCTACGAATTCTCTCTTCATTCTGTCATTCGAGATGGTTTCACATTCTTCATGCCCAGATATTTGTAAGTTTTACCTGGCTCAAGATCTTGAATCACAGTGTGCGTATCAATTTCAATGTTCTCAGACGTTGTGAGTTTCCCTCTTTTTAAATGATTTTTGCACACTTGTCAAGACCAAACTTCATGCAGATGTCATTGCTAAAGTCATTCACGACAGACAGCATTTGGGAGAGAATCGCTTCATTCTTAGCAAACACTTTCAGATCATCCATGTAAAACAAATGTGATACTGGCTTTCATCACATGGAGCTTAAAACCAAAGTCAGCTTGCGACAACTGTCTCGATAGTGGGATCAAACTAATGCAAAACAGCAGAGGGGATAGTGAATCTCCTTGAAAAATACCCCTGTTAATCTGAATACTTCTGGTTTCTTACTTCCTTTCCGCTGTGGTATTAGTAACCTGGTACTCCACGACTTCATACTAGCCTTGCAAAATTCAATAAGTCTAGGATGAAATCGATAGATCTCCAGGGTCTTCAAAATCCAATCGTGTGTGGTACACTATCAAAGGCCTTTTGGTAGTCAATCCAAGCCATGCTCAAATTACGTTTGCGTTTCTTTACATCATTCAAATGACTTTATTCAGTAGCAAGATTTCCTTACAGCCATAAGAGCCTTTACGACATCCTTTTTGTTCAGCTGGCATTAGATGATTTTATCTAGATGTCTGTACATTTTGTCAGCTATGGCTGAAGTTATAACTTTGTACAGTACTGGCAGACAAGTAATTGGCCTGTAGTTCTTCGCCAAAGAGCTGTCTCCCGCTTTGGGGTAGCAAATACGTGATGCCGCGTGTGAGCCATTCCGGGATTTCCTTTGGGGTTTCTAAAATTTTATTAACAGCTTTGCTAGATGATAATGTATTGCTGTTAATTTTTAATCCAATAAATCTGGATCTTATCAATCCGGGGGACTTCCAGTTTCCCATGTTTCTTAATTGCTTGGAAGAGGTTCCTCTCCGAGAATTGGTGAACATCTTCCACTGTTTCTACAAGTTCATCGGGCCAGCATCAACTTCAGATTGAAGCCAAGATGCGTCTTTGTTGTAGGATCTGCTTCTCTTCCCAGATTCCTGCCCAAAATGCTTCGACGTCATCTTTTGAAGGGAGTGACAGCTTTGCCATTCGGTTTTGAGTCAGATTGCGATAGAATTCTTCGCGTCTGTTTCAAACAACCGGTTTGTACACGGAAATCTATTCTACGTGTGTAACGTCTAATTCTTTGAGCCCATGCTTGATTTTCTCTTTTAGCTTCTCAACTACCATTAGCCTGCTGGTGTCATTTTCAATTTGGTATTTTTGTTCAACATTGAATATTTTTCGTTGAACTTTAGAGGTGTGCGTTGATTTAGAAGATGCCTCAGCTAAGAAGTGATATTTCGCGCCGGGTGTCGGCTATCCGTTTCATAATTCTGTTCATCCATGGGGGGGTACAGAGCTGTTTACTCTGTTTTGCTGTCGGCCGTCTCGGTGTTCTTGGCTGGCCCCAAAATATCTGAGATTACTAGATATCCAGTTGCATATATGATGTGATTGATTTCAGTAATATCTAGATCTCTGCCTGGGTCTCCACCACCTCATTAAGACAGAATTCACTGTTTTATCACTCTTTTAGCTTTGGCATTTTCGTATATTCTCCTCAACGGTTCGCGAGATTCAAACGGAAGTGACTAACTCTTTCTATCTCGCGCCGAAGGAGATTTCGCATCATGTCCTTATCGTGTAATTCATTGCCAGATGAGTTTTCACCACTGACGTGTGTTTCACTGGAAAGAGATGAACCTTCCACGGGATCATCATTTTCAAGTTCTACATGTTCGTCATGTGGATTGTTCGAGCGAAGTACATACTCCGCATTTCTCTCAATGTCAGCAAGTTGTTCTGCTGTGAATTTTCCACTGCTGAGTGTTATCGTCGTTGACTGGCAAGCTTCTTTGAGTCTAGGGTAGGTCTCATATCTGGGTTCCGCTCTCTCCATACCTTGAAAACTTCTATTTCTGAGCCCCATTTTTCGCTTTTGCATAGTAAAAGCACCACATCAACTCCTTTAATTCATCCCGGGTCCATCTCTGACGATGGCTTCGAGCTACTGCCGGCTCTGGGTCCCTGGGACTAACACCGTGGGATGGCCAGACGTCGACAAGGTGACATTAGCTCGGTTTCTGAGCAGGTATGGGACATTGGTAGAACAAGGCACGTTAAGATCATTACATTGCTTGTTCTATCCATTTTGCTCATGGTTTGAATTGAAGATTCGCAGGACGCAAGTTCGAGTTCACAGATCACACTTAACCCTCGGGTTGTTTCCTGCCATCCGTTACTGCGAACCCACAGTGGCTCGGGGCATCCCCCCGCAGGGCCCAGCAAGGGGTCCCTCCGATCGCCAGTCGGCATTACTAAACCTACGGGATTTTCACTGACTGCTGAAGGCAGCCTCCTTCGCTGGCTAATGCAAGGTTCGGGCCTCCACTCTAATCAGTGGCCTGGTGTGCCAACCCCGTTTCTCTCCTGTACCTCTATGGGCCGACAACAGGAAGTCCAAAGGTTCATGACCCTTCCCTCTCTACTTACTTCCACTCTCCTCAAAATGGAGTACTTCTTCGTCTGACCCCTCACCTTCAACCTATTCAGCAAGGGAGGCCCTACGGTAGCTAGGCTACCACTGACATAGCTTTAAGGCTCATGGGGGTACTCAAGCGCCACCACCAACTCCAAGGTCGTGTTACTCCTAGGGGAGTTATT
>JAHLJT010008446.1:55657690-55771784 GCA_031308135.1 Acheta domesticus
GCATAAAAATTGACGTTTTTGGCATTTAACATAGAATACAAATAATTAACAAGGTATTTAACGAACATAAAGGTTATGGTTCTGGCATTTGAAACTGATCACATAGGATTTTTATTATTCAAGGCAGTAAAATATTTTTACATTGTTTAAGGACTACAAGTATATTATTTTACGCACTATCAACGATTTCTTCCAATTTTCTACAGTACGGTTTTTATCCGTAAAATCTTTTTGAAAGCTGATAAGGACTTTTCCACTGATAGGAGTGTTATAGGAGCAAATTATATTTAGTCACATTTCTCATGCCACTTCTGTATTTTCTCAACCCAACCAAAACTTGAACCACATGATCCATGGACACCGTATCCGGATGTTTTATTACGCTCTCCCGATTGCAACTTTACTTTGTCCCCATGGCTTCCTTAGCATCACTAATTTTTACTTCGACGTCTTGTCTTGCACCACTGACCCTTGACCTGTCTATCGGTTTCCGTTAACAGTTCAGTTTGGCTATTGCTGAGACAGTTTTTTGTTTGTTACACAAACGACAAAAAATTCTTTCCATCATAAATATGATATTCATAATTCAACCTCCAGGAACGAATTAATGAAGCTTTCGAAGACTCATCTTTCGGTATGGTTTCCTCTTCAAACTATGCAATGAAGCTGTTACAACACAGATTTGAACCCCACACACACACACACACACACACACACCACACACACACACAACAGCAGAAAAAAAATGTAAGTTATCTTTTACTTTCTAGGGCTACAAGACCTTGGGCAGTATTTTTAAGCTTCACCGTTCAGTCAGTAGGATTTTTGTCTAACCTATGCCTTTTCTCCCTGGATTACGTAAATGACCGCCTAAGCGACAAGTCTCAACCAGTTAACAGCGCAGCTTCACCGGGATAGGTGCAATTGCATTAGAAGTAAGGTGCTAATCGTAGACGAGCGTAAACATCCCTCTATATATGGCTTGCAGAGCTCCTTATTTTCATGGTGTTGGGTGAGAAATTTCGGTGCATACTCGACGGCGTATTTGATCAAGGAATATTCGCGTTTCGGGAAATTCGGAGAGTATTTGCGTTTCGGTATAAACAATTTCAAAAATCAAATTTTTATGTAATTCTCAAAGTACTACTGTTTGGCAATTTTAAGTAAAAAATTAAATAGGCATCAACCGCCCTTTAGGACTTTTAGAACACTCTTGGATGCTTTCAGTAGATATATTTTTTCATGATGCGTAAATATCTGCCATTATTTTCCGCAACTTTAAGGAACTAAATAAGCATTTGTCCTAACATCCGTGGTCTAAGGAGTAGATACAGTAGAATAGACACAAGAGAGCAATGCAATATCTAAGATTTACTGACGGGTTGCGTGAAAATAGAATGAATGCCAATACGTATCTCTAACATGTATCAAAGGTGGTTGTGAGAATTTCCTACTCGTCATTAATCCTTTTTTTCCAAATCAGTGTTTCACTTTGTTAAAAATTGCTCTTTAGAATGAATTTCCCTTTTTCCAGAAGTTTCTGATAATTCGGTTTTCTGTGTATATACATGCGGCTATTCTTGATACGATACACTACAATGCAAGGACAATTCACCTTTACCAGTCCATTATTACCAATTTACCAACTAGTACACGAGACACAATATGAATTAGTTAAAAAATTAGCAAAACCACAAAGTAAAGACGATGTATGCTCCACCCTACAGTTAGGAGAAAAATGATGATTAAAACATAAGTCGATATGACGCAGCGAGATGTATGAGGTTATATTGGAAGAATATAGATCCTTGCTGTTTAATATTGAAGTCTGAAAAGATCGTGAACAAAACTGTATTTTAAAACTTCGTCTTTGATTATCCAACATGCGTTGCTCGGATTATATTCATTATAATACTTACTGTAGTAAGTTTAATAACTACAAAAAGAACATTGTCTAACAGATATTTTTATCCGATTTATCGATAGCTTATTTTGGTGAAGCATTCGTTAGCTGAAACGAGCTTGAGAAAACAATTCAAATACCCAAGCTCCATTAATATTGATATTATCCTTTTATAAATTATATAGTTTATAATTTATAGATTATCAAATTTGATAATTTTTACCACCGTTCTCAATATTTCGTGGAAATAGTAAACCTTCACTTTGATAAATAAACTGCTTAGAAAAGGAATGCAGATTTTTAAACTTATCTACGTTCTATATATTCACTTGTTCGTAGTGAAACCTCCCCTGTTATTTGCCTTTGTCCAGTCATACTGGTTTCTTTCATCTACAAGGGAAGACAAGTATTCCTCTTCATCTAATCGTTATGCTCCTCACTCCTGGGGAAAATATACTGGAATCTGGTTTGCATTTTACGCACGTGAGTACATATTTGTGTTTATCCATTTACATATATTTTATTTGTGGTGCACTTAACCATCTGTAACTGATATAGTTAAGTAATTCACCGCTTACGTAGAAAACACCACGCATCTCAATTACGAAAATTTTTCACTAGAGCTGGACAAGATATTGCAATGTTTCTGTCGTAAGCTTGAGAGACATTTTTCTGAATTTACGCAGCAGAGTAGTTTCTGACGTTACGCAGAGTAGTTTTCCCAAGATAGTCGATTGAGATTCGTGATCTTGCCGCATGCTTTGATATACACGTGATATTTTTACTTTCGTTTACCTTCGATAGAGAGAAAGTTGTATATATATGTGCCAGAAAACTGCGAATTTTCGGGCAGCTCTGGTAACGAGAAGGGGATTAATTCTGTTGCTATATTTTTAAATTACGTCATCTAACACGTGGTGTAGCCAGAATCTTCGTTTTGTCAGTTCTTTATACCGAAAAATAGATTGACGGCAAAGCATCGGTCCGTCTGTGATGAACGCTAGAAACCGAAACCGTTCAGCGAATTTTTTTTCCAAAAATTGATATTCCGCGATCGATATAACCGAACTCGAGATTTGGATTTCAAACGGATATTGTGATTTTTGAGTGTACGTGTGTCTTGAAGCCTCAAAAACCTTTTCAAAGTTTTCTTAACAATGGCTCCAAATTTTATAAACAAACTTTGTGTTTGAATAGCGTGAGTTCACTGGAAATATTAGTACAAACTTGTATAGTAGTCAGTAGGATGGAAAGTAGTCATCATAGCAATACTAATTGTATGATAGAAATTTAGATTAAAGCCAAACGTCCAACTGGCAGTGTATATATTATGATAAAGCAAGAATTTTGTTTTAAATGGAATGGTGCGGGTCTCATATGCGCCTGAAATCCCGATTGTTCGGACATAGAAAAGTTTCAATTTTTTGGCGTCTCCCTACCGTGCGTAATATTTGAGGTAGATGAAGTTTTCCTAATGTATCTGCTATTTAAGATAGATCTTGAACATTTTTTACATTGGTTTTTCGAAAGAATGAGTAGTTTTAGTGTCATTTGCAGCAACCTGTAGGCGATGTAATAGGTTTTAAATAATTTTTTCTCAAAAGCCATTCTAATTATAGCTGTAAATTGCACATCATATGGATGGTCAACGGATCATCGGATGGTAAAAAGTAGGTTCTGGCCCAATTTTTTGCAAATTCTCCGTTTTCGAAATTGCAAATTTCAAAATTACGAAATGAGTGAGATTTCTGTCTTATACAAGTTCTGGAGAGTCTTAAAAGTGGCGCGGAGTGTCCATTTTTGTTGACTCTTTGAATTCAAAAATTTGCAATTTAAAAATAATGCTAGAAGTAGGTGTAGTATACTTACAAGTTTCTCTCAAGCAACAAACTTTCATTTTGTTGAGAAATGACTGAACTAAGGTAATAGATATAGGCGGTCGTATTTAATGATGTGACACTATTTCGAGAAGAGAGATAGTGGACTAGCTGTAGCTGTGTGAACGACGATTGCGACTTATAAACACACATACGCTTTGGTTTTGTTTCAGTTTTAAAACCCGTCCGTACGTTTATTCAAATGTTTATTTTGTTACAAAATATAGTTGTAATTTTTGATGTGATCTGTACAGCTTGAATTAGATATTATTTTACAGATTATAAATACAATTATTATAAATTAGGCGAATGAGCTGTTAAGAACCAATTTTTTTCATATTTGACTGTTTTTATATAACATTGTATATTTTACAATTCATATATATAGCAATAGCCCTGTATAACAAATTATAATACACAATCGAATATATATTTTTCGGTGCAATATTTGTATAAAGAATCTTGCTCTGAATCATAGTTGGTTTCCATTTCGTAGTAAAATAATTAATGAATTACTTTCATTCATTTTATTTCAACTTGCATTGTAATAGAACAAAAAATTTTCAGAGTTTTCTCATACAAGAGTACTTCTCACACAACATTTTCTCAGTGTTAATTGTTGTCTTATTATCGATGGAGCATTTATGCATACAGTTTTCATCATTGCAAAGGACTTCCGATATTGTCCGACATGTGGTTTATTCTCGGATTTTCTCTACTTTTGTTTGATGAGTGTGAAGATGCTTGGTATATATATTATTGTATCTTTTTTAAGATAAGTTATGAAATCTTAGTTGTACGCAACAAATAGGTAAAACTTAAAAGGCATGTAATTGGATAGTATATTGTTGTTTCAAAGTTAAACCCTATAACTTCTAAGCACTGTTTATCATTTCTGTGTATTTGCGACATATTCATATGGGAATGTCACTGCAATACTTTCAGAATATCACAAATAACCCAGGTTAGCCATCCGCATTTTCCATTGGGAATCAGACACTTAATATTAATATGCTATTATACGAGAAATGTGTCAGAAAAGGACTATAATTTTTGAATTATAACTGTCTTCCTAGAGTATGTTTGTTGTGTGTGTATATCTAGGTCTATGTGTGTTTATGTATGTACTTCGCGTGACTGACCGTGAACGTTTCCAGGTCAGCCCAACCGCGACGCCCCTCCCCACGGCGTTGGGTTTAGGAGTACGTTATCACGTGAACATCCCCACGCCGTTTCCTGTCTTCTCAACCTGAGAAGTGAATTTTCTCATCGTCACACATCAGATATTCTGGGACATTGCAAGGAAACGCACCCTATACTCTTTTGCATCGACCGGGAATCGACGGCCCGCGTAGTGGAAAGCGAGCTACTCTCAACAAGAGCTTCCGTGCCGGGGGGGGAGGCTCTCCTAGAATACAGTATGTGAAATTGCTTCCATGTTTCATTTTTTTGTATTGTCCGATGTAAAAGAACAAGAGTTTGCCGAACTCCAAAATCTATTGCTCTATTTTGTACCATCTTTGTGTACTTTCGTACATTTATAAGGATTTTCTTCCTGTCACAAAATCAATGGTTGGAGACACAAGTAATTTTGATTATTTTTTAGTTGATTTTGTTTATTTGATTTATCCTAAAAGGTGTTTCATATGGAATAAGTATGATCTGATCCAAGTTTTTGTGAGTTCCTGATTCTCATTGTTTTTACAATATATATTTAAATAATGAAGAAAGGTATCAACAAAGCAATGATTGGAAACATTTAAAACTGTAATTTTCGTTCCCGTGGCAATAGAAAAATGTTTGTTTGGCAAAGGACCTAAACAGTTTTAATGTTTGTATTCTTTTTCACCACACCCACATCTACCCCCTACCACAACTAAAAAAATAGCTCAACAAACTTGCTCATGGAGACGCTATGTTATGTCTATAATTAAAAAACGGCCATTTTTTTAAAATAAAACAAGAACCTTATCAGAGAAAGTGTTAGTGGTTCGAAGCTGAAATGCAATACTTGTTTACATATATGTAGTTTGTCGTTAGATTAAAACATTAACAAAGTAGTACAGTCAAGCAAGATTTCTATGCATCCGTACTGTCCTAATGGCTTCCTTTTATATTATTATATATTAATATATTATTATTAATTATTATTATTATTATTATTATTCCATTACATCACGACTAAAGATATTATGAGTCGGCTGAATATAAAATCTACTCCAGGTTGCAACCAGCTACCTAAGGAGCAGATTCGGTGACTATCAGTGCCTCTACAATACTTTACGCAAAATGTGGGCTGTTCCAAATAAAGCAATTTCTTGCACTTCCCAGTCTTTTGAATTACCTGGGAGTTTAGACAAGTTCTTACTCAAATTTTGCGGAACAAATCCCAGAGCTCCGATAACTATCGGGACGACCTGTGCTTTTACGCCCCACATTCGGCTGATCTCGATTTCCAAACTCTTGTATTTAAGACGTTTCTCTGCCTCCTTGGTAACGACGTTTTGATCGCAAGGTACAGCAACATCGATAAGTAAACACGATTTTTTCGCCAAATCCCGGATAATTATATCCGGTTTGTTTGCCGCTATCGTGCGATCAGTTTGAATTTGTTGGTCGTACAATATCGTACACAATCCAACAGACGTCACCGGTTTCGGTGAGTGTTCGTACCACTTGGGGCATGTGTTTGGCACGTCGAGGGCGGTACAGATCTGCCAGTGGAGGTAGCTACACACCCTGTCATGTCTTTTAAGGTATTCGGTCTTTGCTAGGATTGGACAAGCTGAGACAATATGATCAATGGTTTCTACTTGCTCCAGGCAAATGCGGCATTTGTCATCTTGGGAAATTTTGAGAACCGCTTTATCATAATGTCGTGTTCTCAAGGCCTGATCTTGGGCAGCTATTACAAGTGCTTCCGATTCTGGCTTCATCCTTCCCCTTTTAAGCCACATAAATGATTGATCTTTATTGATCTGCACCTTGTCCATTCTTTTTAGGTATTGTCCGTGGAGTGGTTTGTCTCTCCACGATTTCTTTAACATTTTTTGTGTCTCACACTTCATGTTTAGCAGCATCAGATGTTCAGTGTCTGTGTTATTCGACCTGTCTTGCCTAGTTTTCTTCGCAATGTTTCTTGCTACACTAACAATTCCTCTGTTTCCCATTATTCGGTCAGATTTCATGACCTGCCTCATTAGAGGGTCGTCTTGATGGCTGACTACATACTTCCCCAACCCGACTATTGCGTTGTGCCAGGAGGCCTCAATTTGCCTGAGGCCTCTTCCTCCTTCCTTACGTGACACATAAAGTCTATGTATATCAGCTCGAGGGTGGGCAACATGATGCATTGTTAACAGTTTTCTGGTTTTTCGATCCATGGTGCGAATTTCTTGCTCAGTCCAGTCCACTAGTCCAAAACTGTATTCGGCTACAGGTACCGCCAAACTACCTATTGCAGATATTTTATTCCTGGAATTCAGAGCGGACTGCAGGACAAGTCTCACTCTCCTATAATACTCCCTACGAATTCTCTCTTTCATGCTGTCATTCGAGATGGTTTCACATTCTTCAATGCCCAGATATTTGTAAGTTTTACCTGGCTCAAGATCTTGAATCACAGTGTGCGTATCAATTTCAATGTTCTCAGACGTTGTGAGTTTCCCTCTTTTTAAATTGATTTTTGCACACTTGTCAAGACCAAACTTCATGCAGATGTCATTGCTAAAGTCATTCACGACAGACAGCATTTGGGAGAGAATCGCTTCATTCTTAGCAAACACTTTCAGATCATCCATGTAAAACAAATGTGATACTGGCCTTTCATCACCATGGAGCTTAAAACCAAAGTCAGCTTGCGACAACTGTCTCGATAGTGGGATCAAACTAATGCAAAACAGCAGAGGGGATAGTGAATCTCCTTGAAAAATACCCCTGTTAATCTGAATACTTCTGGTTTCTACTGCTTCCTTTCCGCTGTGTATTAGTAACCTGGTACTCCACGACTTCATACTAGCCTTGCAAAATTCAATAAGTCTAGGATGAAATCGATAGATCTCCAGGGTCTTCAAAATCCAATCGTGTGGTACACTATCAAAGGCCTTTTGGTAGTCAATCCAAGCCATGCTCAAATTACGTTTGCGTTTCTTTACATCATTCAAGATAACTTTATTCAGTAGCAAGATTTCCTTACAGCCATAAGAGCCTTTACGACATCCTTTTTGTTCAGCTGGCATTAGATGATTCTTATCTAGATGTCTATACATTTTGTCAGCTATGGCTGAAGTTATAACTTTGTACAGTACTGGCAGACAAGTAATTGGCCTGTAGTTCTTCGCCAAAGAGCTATCTCCCGCTTTGGGTAGCAAATACGTGATGCCGCGTGTGAGCCATTCCGGGATTTCCTTTGGGTTTTCAAAAATTTTATTAACAGCCTTTCCTAGATGATAATGTATTGATGTTAATTTCTTAATCCAATAAATCTGGATCTTATCAATCCCGGGGGACTTCCAGTTTCCCATGTTCTTAATTGCTTGGAAGAGGTCCTCTTCCGAGAATTGGTGAACATCTTCCACTGTTTCTACAAGTTCATCGGCAGCATCAACTTCAGATTGAAGCCAAGATGCGTCTTTGTTGTAGGATCTGCTCTCTTCCCAGATTCCTGCCCAAAATGCTTCGACGTCATCTTTTGAAGGAGTAACAGCTTTGTCATTCGGTTTTTGAGTCAGATTGCGATAGAATCTCTTCGCGTCTGTTTCAAACAACCGGTTCTGTACACGGAAATCTATTCTACGTTTGTACCTTCTTATTCGTTGAGCCCATGCTTGAATTTTCTCTTTTAGCTTCTCAACTACCATTAGCCTGCTGGTGTCATTTTCAATTTGGTATTTTTGTTCAACATTGAATATTTTTCGTTGAACTTTAGAGGTATGCGTTGATTTAGAAGATGCCTCAGCTAAGAATGATATTTCACGCCGGGTGTCGGCTATCCGTTTCATAATTCTGTTCATCCATGGGGGTACAGAGCCGTTTACTCTCTTTTGCTGTCGGCCGTCGGTGTTCTTGGCTGGCCCCAAAATTATCTGAGATACTAGATATCCAGTTGCATATATGATGTGATTGATTTCAGTAATATCTAGATCTCTGCCTGGGGTCTCCACCACCTCATTTAAGACAGAATTCACTGTTTCTATCACTCTTTTAGCTTTGGCATTTTCGTATATTCTCCTCAACGGTTCGCGAGATTCAAACGGAAGTTGACTAACTCTTTCTATCTCGCGCCGAAGGAGATTTCGCATCATGTCCTTTTCGTGTAATTCATTGCCAAATGAGTTTTCACCATTGACGTGTGTTTCACTGGAAAGCGATGAACCTTCCACGGGATCATCATTTTCAAGTTCTACATGTTCGTCATGTGGATTGTTCGAGCGAAATACATACTCCGCATTTCTCTCAATGTCAGCAAGTTGTTCTGCTGTGAATTTTCCACTGCTGAGTATGTATCGTCGTTGACTGGCAAGCTTCTTTGAGTCTAGGGTAGGTCTCATATCTGGGTTCCGCTCTCTCCATAACTTGAAAACTTCTATTTCTGAGCCCCCATTTTTCGCTTTTGCATAGTAAAAGCACCACATAACCTCCTTTAATTCATCCCGGGTCCATCTATGACGATGGCTTCGAGCTACTGCCGGCTCTGGGTCCCTGGGGCTAACACCCGTGGGATGGCCAGACGTCGACAAGGTGACATTAGCTCGGTTTCTGAGCAGGTATGGGACATTGGTAGAACAAGGCACGTTAAGATTCATTACATTGCTTGTTCTATCCATTTTGCTCATTGGTTTGAATTGAGGATTCGCAGGACGCAAGTTCGAGTTCACAGATCACACTTAACCCTCGGGTTGTTTCCTGCCATCCGTTACTGCGACCCACAGTGGCCTCGGGGCATCCCCCCGCAGGGCCCAGCAAGGGGTCCCTCCGATCGCCAGTCGGCATTACTAAACCCTACGGGATTTTCACTGACTGCTGAAGGGCAGCCTCCTTCGCTGGCTAATGCAAGGTTCGGGCCTCCACTCTAATCAGTGGCCTGGTGTGCCAACCCAGTTTCTCTCCTGTACCCTCTATGGGCCGACAACAGGAAGTCCCAAAGGTTCATGACCCTTCCCTCTCTACTTACTTCCCACTCTCCTCAAAATGGAGTACTTCTTCGTCTGACCCCTCACCTTCAACCTATTCAGCAAGGGAGGCCCTACCGGTAGCTAGGCTACCACTGACATAGCTTTAAGGCTCATGGGGGTACTCAAGCTCCACCACCAACTCCAAGGTCGTGTACTCCCTAGGTGGAGTTATTATTATTATTATTATTATTATTATTATTATTATTATTATTATTAATATATTGAAAATAATATTAATAATTATAAAACTGGTAGTAAATGATTACAAGTTCTGTACCGAATCCCTTAATATATGTGTGGACATTGTAAAGTATAATTCTACAAATAATATTCAATCAGTAGTATTAAAGTTTCGTTAGTAAATCTAATCTGAATGTGTGTGGTAAATCCGAAAAGTTTGTTTCTGCCAAAGAGTAAAGATCTCCTAGAAATTAAAGAAAAAAGTACTTTGTATCTTGAAGATTAAAAAAAACAACTAATGTCTCATCTTACTCCTAATTAGTGAATGTTCATCATCCAAGCGCGATCATTCAGTAGGCTTCCCGATTGGAAGGAATCTCCAATATCATGATGCGGTATGCAGTCCATGCAGTCAAGTCACCATACGCCCATTCTTGTGAAAACAAAGCCACATGCAGACTATTGTTCGAGCATGAAAGAGAATCGTGAAAAATTTGCTGGTGGACGGATGACATTTCCAGTCTCCATGACTAATCCTCCATATTAATCCTCTATTCGAAAATATCCGTGAGCGATGCAGACGTTCTCTCCGCAACAATTTCCATGCAGGATAATTAGTACTCATTTCAAAACATGGCAGCGTATTTCCAACGCCCTCTTCCTTCGTACACAGTTCAACTTAAATATTTTCTCAGCTTCGCAAATATATATATATATATATATATATATATATATATATACTTAATGATTTATTATAAATTGAAATGATTTGTTCGTGATCTTAGTGTATTTTTGTATCCTCGGAGTGCAGTCCTGATTTTAGAAATTTTGAACTATGTACAGTGGGTGTATGTTTAGGCACGTGTAATTAGTTATTTAAAATTTTAAAAAATAGGTTGTACTCATAAGTCGCTCTTCTTCATTTTCATATAACACATTTCCCACATTTGGAGGTATTTTATAAAGATACATGCCCCAATATTGTACTTCATTCAGCTCTGAAAACAGTTACAAAATGCAGACGAGAAGTAAATTTTTGCGTGAATTTCGCGCGAATACTGGAATTGGGACTCTTTTATTAACGATGAGTTTTAATTTTTTCAGTCAGCGTTACGCCTGTCGAATAGTTTTATGGGGGAAGAGGAGATAATTTCAGCGCCTCTCCAGCAATCAATTCAACATACCACACTCGAATTTGTCCATTGATGTGGGCGTATTTGTTCGTTAGTTACTTGAACTTTTTCATTATAAATTCCGTTTTATTTTGTGGATATATAGCAGGTGATAGATGGGAAAGTGTATATTGGTATCTCAACAAAGGTGTGTACGTGGATTGTCCGCATTCCATTTTGAATTGATGTTCATTTCCTTTTATTGCAAATAAGAATTTGTTGTAAGTGTAAAAGAAGGTGATGAACTGTGTTCACACAAGGAAAACTTGTATTTGCCCAATAATATTACGTTAACTTAAAATAAGTTGGAAACAACTGTAATTGTTTAATTCATGGCATTAAAATTAGTTTGATAAATATTAAATATCATAGTGTGGATAAATGATCTGCCAGTGAGAATACTTTTTAGTAAGTAGATGTAATCCCTCGTAAAAAAAGGGCAACAAATTTAATAATATATTGTCCCCTGCTTTTGTATCGTATACCACATATCTACGTGCACCAGAAAAGTGACACTTAAAAAAATTCTCATTTTGGTGCGGAGCGATTTGCTTCGCAGCCGAAAATCTATTATAATTTGGCTTTTACTGCGTGTATTGGCTTGTTTTGTGAATTATATTTATGCAATTGTTACTTGAAAAAAATATATTATTTTCTTAATTTTTCTTAATATTTCTGACGTACGCAAAAATGATATTTTAGATCTCTTTTCGTGTGCATCGTCGATGTATTGCTACTCTAAAGTACATGTTGTACCATTAAATTTCTTCTCTGATAATAGTTTTCTTATGATTTGAAAAATCACTATTCCCAAAATTGAAGAACATCTTTCTTTTAAAAAATATATTATTTCTTACCTCAGTATCAGCTTCTTTTACAACCCCATGGTTTTCAAACACGGTTAAATGGATTAGAAGCAACAACAAAAAACCTACAGCATTTGCAGAACATTTTGCAAACGTATTTCAACTGTTCTATCTGGTAGAAAATACCAAATATTTTAGTCAGTTGATTCGTCATCGTATGAAATGTTGCTATCAACAAGGCTCCGGAAGTTTCACATGCAATAAAAACAGATTGCAGCTCCTGCCTATGAGCTTATCACCGGCGTTGTTCTAAGAAACATGCCTCGTATAAGCACTGCTATTAGCAACATCAATTTCCAACGCCGTCATCAAGGAATTGAAACATGTTCTTTTTTTCTTTCTTAATGGAAGTACTGTCAAATGAATGTCCCAACCAAAATCGAGTAAATTTACCTCTGAAGTATCTGGTGAATAGGCATATAGGTTTATTGTCGACATTTCAAAGGTTTTGAAAAACTCTCAAGCGTATTACTTACAATCAAAGCAGAAAACTATATTTTCTCAAAGTATCCTATTTAGATTCAGGATGAAACATGCTCCTACTGAACAAATTCACTGAATAGTAAATGTCATCAATTGTTCTGGGTGTATTTTTGAATGTCCGTTCAAGCATTCGAGAAAGTATGGCATTCAGGTCTCTCTCACAAAATAAAACACATTTTGCTTCACCCATTTTCGTGCTACTTTGCTACTGAAATGTGTTTCCAACTAAAATGTAAGGGAAAAACATAATTGTATCTTGTTGCTGTCGCTGTACCGCAAGGAAGTGTGCTCGGTCCGCCTCTGTATCTTCTACACAGTACATACGGCCCTACTTACCTAAGGACTAAGTGTGGCGTCTAAGGACGCCACAACAGCATGTTTGCAGATGACACAGCGTTCATGACCTCCCACGAAGATGCTTTCACAACGTCAGAAATCTTACAAGACTACCTCACTCTGTTGCAGGGCTTGTTCACAGGCTTATAAAAAGAATGAAAGCAAATCTGTGCACGTGTTGTTTTGCACTCAGATCAAATAGTTGCCCTCTAATTAAAATATACAATAAAAATACCACAGGCAAGTTTGCGTAAAATAACGTGGATACATATTGAATGAAAAATGACGTGAAAAACACACGTCAAATAAAAAAGAAACACTCTCGAAATCAAATCCAATAATGTTTGACTTCTAAGAAAAATCTCTCTCTCCCTCTCCCCCCGCCCTCTCTCTCCCTCTCTCTCCCTCTCCCTCCCTCCTCCCCCTCTCCCCTCTCCCCCTCTCCCTCCATCTCTCCCTCTCTACCCTCCTCTCCCTCTGTCCCCCTCTCCCCTCTCTCTCTTCCTCTCTCTCTCTCTCTCTCTATTCCTCTCTCTCTCTCTTCCTCTCTCTCTTCCTCTCTCTCTCTCTCTTCCTCTCTCTCTCTTCCTCTCTCTCTCTTCCCTCTCTCCTCTTCCTCTCTCTCTCTTCCTCTCTCTCTCTTCCTCTCTCTCTCTTCCTCTCTCTCTCTTTCCTCTCTCTCTCTTCCTCTCTCTCTCTTCCTCTCTCTCTCTTCCTCTCTCTCCTCTTCCTCTCTCTCTTCTCTCTCTCTCTCTTCCTCTCTCTCTCTTCCTCTCTCTCTTCCTCTCTCTCTCTCTCCCTCTCTGTTTGACTAACAAACTATTTGATTTCACAAATAAATACATACGGAATACAACATTTGAACACTGACGGCCCTTTCAAACTTAGAAGTAACACAACGATTTCAATAAAAAAATTTAAGATTTCTTGCCAATGCCCCGTTGTTGGTTTCAATGAAGCACTGCATGATGATTTTCACATAACCAATACGTACCGAAAAAATTCAATTCAGTTTATTATATTATAAACTCCTAAAAAAAACACCCAATAGAATTAACTTACTTGACAATAGCCAAGGCATAAGACGACCAAGCAGATTTCATCCCTTGGATCTCCTAAATAGGTTCGACCTTTGAAAGTAATACCATATGAAACTCTTCTATGTTAATAACTATAAAACTATAGTTATTAACCAAAACCATGTGGAATTACATTAATATATTGAAAAGAAATTGTGTTCCCGAAAATGCAAATATTTCATTTATTGACAAGTTGGGTTATGCTGTGTGTGAGTGTTTAGTCAAATCTCCTTAGTTTCTCCAGTACGTTTTATTTTTTCGGTAGAATATTTATTATGGAGATTAAAAATTAACATACTCTGTGTGGAAAACATAATAGTCCTTTTCAGCCATTACAAGAGAACAATATAAATTTGTAACCTAGCGTCTCCTGTCGTTCAGTCCCACGAAGCTCTCTGCCGCATCAAAGTCGCAGCAAAGAGACTGTAAGGAATAGAAATAGCATACTCTGAAGGGGGAAAACCTGTTCTTAAGAGTCGAATAGCATTATGAAAGCACGCAAACGTGCACCTACGATTCATGAAGACGTACCACATACACACACACCACACACACACACCACACACACACACACACAACAACCACACACATCACACACACACATTCACACACATGTACTTATACTCCGGAATACTTATGGATCTGTTACGTCTGGCACCTCAGGTACAGCCAATTTGTAATAATTTTCCCCAATTTATAAGTAACCGTTTACCCAATACCTCACACACCTATTTCCCAAAGTAAAATACCTAAATTTTTCCAGGAAGTGCTCATAATCTATAGCTCTATCGAAAAAATAGAATCAGATGGCTTTAGAGGAAAAAAAGTTAGGTTGTCAAGGTAAAAACAACATTGCACCAATAAAACCGTTTTTTAAAATGTGTTTACGAGGAGCCACAAACATCCATAAACACCCATGTCTTTCGGGGGCTTTTTCGCTACTTTTTGGAAAATAACGAATAGTATTATTTAATGTTATTTTTAAACTTCGCAACCATTTTATGATCATTAAACAATACTTATTGGACTCAGTGGGTCATATTAGCTCGAATATAGCCGATTTTTCTTTAAACCCATAGAAATAGCCACTTTTTCAATTGGCCATAGCTTCGTAACTTTTCATCCCCGAAATATTTTTAATTTAGATAAGATTAAAGCTTGAAGTCTTTGCTTTAAGAACGTTGCTTCGCTCAATTTACCTATTTTATTTCAATTAGCTAAAATTGCGCCGCGCGCCAACACTGGTAATACTCATTGAGAATCACTGCAGGGACTGATTTCTTTATTCACTACTAGGCTGTATTGAACATATTTGTTGAGACATCAAACGGATTTGGAAGTTATTAGGCTTTAAAAACACAATACGGCATTAGAAAACGCATGAACTATTTTTTCCTTCTTCGTTTCGGTCGTGCAACGGTGTCCATGTCATCGCATCCGCTGACCTGCCCCGCGTGCCGCCCGTGGCCCCGCCACTGAAGGAGGCACACTCATTAATGCATTAACCTGTGTCAGAAGCCACAACTTCTTAGTTGCGGAATTAGCTAATCAAGTTCAATAGTCAACTAATTGTACCTTTAAACCACACAAATTATCAGTAAGTATATAATATGCACTCGCACTCAGAAGTGCTATCCTAAGTAGAAACTGCTGTTCCAACTAAAGACTCCTTTCTGAGATCTTCCTTCTCGCTTATGTTTTCGCACCAAATAATCTCGTTCACAGAACTGTCACCAGTGTTTAGTAAAGCCTCAAGAAAGAGTTCGTGTCAAATCCAATTGATGGATTCCTGGAGACTTTCCCTCAGAATCTCAAACATTTTAGAATTAGATTAAATAAATTGTAAATAAATTGATATAAACAAAGAAGTGGATATCAAAATTATGTTAAGTTCTAACCATAATATGTGTAGTTTGTACATGCATTATGTACGCCAGGATTGAAGTGAATATAATAATTAAATTTCTTACACACAATTTGGACGGTGTTATGCAGCAACCGTCTACGCGACATCATACAAGTTTTGAGATAATCGTGTTCGAAGATTGTATAACATTTTCAGCTCAAACATGAGTGGAATATCTGGCGCTTACCTGCATAATGTGAAATTAGGAAGATCAGATTCGAAGATCTAGGTTTATAGCCGGTTGTTGCGAAACATAAAATCCCTGATGTGACTGATGGCGTTTACATTTTTCAGTAATTATAAGGCTATTTTTACAGATTTGGCGCCAAACTTTTGCGTACACTTAGAACATGGTCCAATGCAGCTGATGGCGTCCAATGTCTTTTTTTTTTTTTTTTTTTTACAAAAAACGGCGCTTAGCCGGTTGATGCGTAACACCGTCCATTTAATACTATTTTAAACATACTAATTAAGTGTGTAACATAACTGTTCTAAATATGTAATATAAATTAAAGTAACAACTAAGATGAACAATTTGTTTAAAACATTTTTAGTTTTATAAATCTGCAGCTCCGTGCGCTGCTTACTTTTTTGGTTACCTGATGCTTGCACAAGAATGTAAATATAACATTAACTGAAGTTTTGAAATGCAAAAGAAAGTCAAAGAAGGAATTGGTGGCATTTCCGAATGCAGTAGTGAGTGTGTCTCCTTCACCAGCGTGGGCCCGGGTGGCGCGCAGGGCAGGTCGGTGAGCGCTATGAAACGGTACTGTTGTACGCACCTAAACAAAGAAAAATAGCTCATAGGTTTCTAGATTACATATGGTGTTCTTTAAAGTCTAGTAACATCAAAACTCCTTTGATTTCTCTACAAATATGTTCAATACATAAAGTGAAATTGGCCATATTCGGTCGGTGGTCCACTGTTTGAGTCTAATAAGTAATGTTTGATAATTATAAAATTATTATGGAATAACGTGGACAGGACCTCAGCCAAAAATCCCTTGATAAAAATACCATTAAATATTTATTCGTTATATTCGAAAAAGTAGCGAAAAGGCCGAAAAATGGGGTGTTTGAAGGGTTTGTGGCACCCCTGAACCAATTTAAAAAAATTTTTTATTGGTGCCGATGTTGTCCATGCATGGAAAACTAACTTTGTTTTTGCTAAGCCTCTACATATATATTCAATACAGCCTAGTAGTGAATATAGAAATCAGTCACACCAGAAGGGCTCAAAAGAGTGTTATCAGTGATGGCGCGCGGTGCAATTATTGCTGATTGAAGTAAAATAGGTAAATTGAGTGAAGTAACGTTCTTAAAGCAGAGATTACAAGCTTTCATCTTATCTAAATTAAAATTATTTCAGATAAAAAGCTACGGAGCTATGGTCACTTGAAAAGTGTCGATTTCTGTGGGTTTAAAGAAAATCGGCCACATTCGAGCTAATATGGCCCACTGTTTGAGTCAAATAAGCATTGTTTGATGATCATAAAGTGGTTGCAAGTTAACGTGGGCACCACCTCAACCAAAAATCCGTTGATAGAAATATAATACAATATTACTTATTTGTTATTTTCTAAAAAGTAGCGAGAAAAGTTCAAATATGTGGTGATTATGGGGTTTGTGGCACCATTTTAAAAACCCATTTTAAAAACTGTTTTATTGGTGCCGATATTGTCCTTACATAGACTAACGTTTTTCACTAAGACATTGAATTTTATTTTTTTCGATACAGCTGAATATACTATATAATATATAATATTATATATTATAATATATATTTTATATATACCATATTATGTATGATGTGTCATAATATACTATACATTCTGTAATGATTTTAACGAATACATTAAATCAATGGACGAAGAAACAATTCATTTGGTTTATAAGTTGAAAAGAAATCTTTTGAAATCGAATAATAGGCCGCATTATTATCTAGTAGATATCGGCAATGTGCTGTGTGTCTAATATTGAGATTGCCTGGACTCTATAGAGGAGGTTCACAGCGGCGTGTCTCCCTTTGACTAGCCACCGTGAATTCGCGTTTTGAAGTGGGTGGTGCTAGTGTCCGCTGAATTGTTTTCAAGGAAAACAACATTTGGGAAATAACGTCCGTGCAGAGGTGCGAAATATAGACTTACACGATATTCTGACTAATTGGTGTACTGGGCAATTTCTTAGAGCTTCTTATCACACATTTTAAGCAAATAAATAGCGTAGTAGCTGTAACAATGTTTTGGCGTCTTACATATATTGAAATTAAAACGTTTTAAAATATTTTCGATACATAACGTAGTCTAAGTTTTTATGTGCCATTTTATTGCCGCCTCTGCGTCCACTCATGTATCCCCAATGAATATGCAAGTATTTTGAGGTGTACGATCATTAAATCATGATAAAATATCATGAAATGAGCAGGTCACGAAAGATGTAAAATGTAAAACATTTGAAGAAATTACAATATTTTGTATGGGAGCATGTTATCAGCTCCCGGAATTACAGATGAATTTGTCTTCCTAAAATACATCGAAATTTTCTAAATGAATAAATATAAAATCTTGTTTTTTTTAAATAACAAGATATTAAATGCATTCCCTTCTATTTTCAAAATTGTTACAATATCATTCAACAAATATAGATTTAACAACATAGATTTAATAAGGGCAAGAACATTTCAAGAGAGTATGTTTATTATAATTTTATGAATCTTCATCCTGAACTCCGTAGAACTTTTATATTATTTTTCAAATCACTTTTATATTATTCTTCAAATTGTATGTTTCCCCCATGTTATAAACATCAAAACAACCAGTATTAGAAATTACAATATATGTAATAATTTAACTAATTAATCGCTCACTTTTTATTTACCTGTGAAATAATTTTGTTACGTATTAATAATTTTGTGACGTATAATATTTGAAGTTCTTGGAAAATATTATATATTAAAAATAATGGGCTCAATTTTAGAGAAAAAGTTTTGATCGCAACGTAACTTGGAACCTGCCCAAGAGTGAGTGAGAAAATATTTTGTGATTTCTGCCGCGTCAAATCGTTTGGTTATTAGTCCCGTGAGTGTAGTGCGTATTACAGTCTGACGTCGGTGTGTCTCCTCGCTGAAACGTGAGATACATCGCTGACCTACACGTTGGCTTGCAGTTTTTTCTCCCCGGGTATCTCCTCCAGTGATGCATCGCCCTAGACGGGATAAGCTCTAAACTCCCGACTGGGCTTTCTTTGTGTTTATGATAGTATAGTGAATGAACGTGTGTTTAGGTAAGAGGTGGGGCAAAGATTAGAAAGGGAATATCGTGCGAGGGGCGCCATGGCACATTCGTTAGGAAACTCGTCTGGTATTCGCCAGGAAATAATTTGAGAAACCACAAAAACTACCGATCAGAGCAGCCGGCAGTTAGAATTCTCCTCCGACAACGACTGAATTCGACCTAGATCTATAGCTTTTGTTCTCCACCTTCGGGTCCCTAACCCTATGACCATTCGGTCATTCACGCTACTGCAGCAACAGTTGTAACTGAGTCATCTAATCCAGTGGGACCTGGACAAATTTTGACTATGAAATATGGTCCCATGGCTTTACGTGAAGTGGAGCGCATATTTTCTCTGTAGAAGTGCATTCTTAGCGTCACGAGGAAGAGTTTTAAAGTAAAGAAGTTTTTTGAAAATACGAATTGATTTTAGCCAAAACAGAACAATTTAAATTGTCTACCTCATGTCTTTTTGTTTTGTAAAAAGCATTTGATTGTGTTATCCATACCAAGATACAGAAAATGAAACACTAACAGAAATATTCAAGAATGTGTATGAAAATACAAAAATGCATTCAAAATAAAAAAATACCAACGATCAAGAATTTTACTTCAATAATGGAATAAAAATGATGTAGATTACCTCCTACTATTTTTAATATTATTTGGACGACCCCCTCAGGAAGGTAAGTACAGTAAACAATAGGGTTAATTTGGGCCGAACATTATACTTGATCTGCTGGCTCTTAATATTGACAGTAATAATCCACAAAAATATGATGGCCTTAAAAAACTGAAGAAACTTCTACATATAAAATCTCCAATTCTAAGACGAAAATGATGATTACATTCAGTGAAAAATACCGACTTAAAAGCGAAATTGTTCTAAAAAATAACGAAATGGAAAGGTGTCCAGTTTCAAAAAATTAGGTTGCTTCATCTCATACGACGAAGGCCTTAAAGAAACAAATTCACAAATTCCAACATATATATTGTCATTAATAAGAAACGTAGTAAGGAAAAATATAATTCTAAGACCTTAAAAAGTTGTGTGAGTTCCCACCTGCACATACAGAAGTGAGAAAAAGAATTGAAGTCAGCTTCAGGCAGCTGTGGTGCACTCTTGGGAATGAGTTACAGAGTGCAGGATGTATGATAAAGTGCAAATCACCTACAACAGGAAAAAAATTAAAAATACAGGATTGGTCACTAAAAACGTCCACCTCGAATGTCTAATAAGTGGTTGAAGATAAAGAGATCAAATTTTTATCAAACCAGGACATGGAAGATCATCAGCTGAAGATTTTAGCGTTTTGATAGCATTTTGAAACACATTGAACTAAATGCGTTTTTAAAATGGAACATTATATTTTTTCAGCGTTAGATTGGCATTCAGGAGGCAACTGCAGCAAAACTACATATGTTGGTTTTTGATAAATAATTAACAGTATAAATAAGTGTGAAATGCGGTGACATCGAATAGCAAGTACACGGAAATTTGTAGTAAGGTGCCGGAAAGCGCAGCGGATACAAACGCAAGTGCTACGGCTGTGCAGGGAGCTTGGCGAGCGCATCGGTCGAATTTCTTCAAGAAACGTCCCACCGAAGCCCTCGTATATTACTATCATTCAAAGTACTAAATTCACTTTCCGTCCAAAAGAATCAATCGAAGTGACAAGAAAATTATTGCTAGGTTCTAATTAAGAGCATTGTCAATCAGACAGATTAAACAATTCCGATATTGAAAAGGGTCATACTTGTATGGTGTAAGGTAACATATCTCTTGCGAAATACACATGATAAACCGTAGGTCGCTGCTTAAAAAAAAAAATTGAGCGTCAAAGCGAAGGGGGAGTGCATTGCTTCTGTACTGAACGGTTTCGGCAAGACTCCGAAAGACAGTAAAAATGCAGAAACACTTTTTTCTCCTCACTGTAAAAACCATGTCGTCGCCGGGCAAGAGTATATTCACTTGAGTTACTTCTTCAATAAAAGAAATGTTGTCTCTAATTTTTTTATATCACTGTCCAATTTTTCTCTAGCAAGAACTAATGAAATTATCTTAAACCATTAACAATAGGAAATAACGTTTATGAAAGTATGGTGATGACAACAACACAATCGTGTTGCAAATTTCTAGAAGTGTGTACGTTAGCTCTGCGCAGGAACGACGCGTTGCAGGCAAATCATTGCTCTGTACTTTGTCATTCACTTTCTTCGCGCAATAAACCCATTTTTGGACCTTTTCTGACTTCCTTATTTATACTTCTGTGCCGGCATCATCGATTGTCTTTTAAGGGTCATAACCTGCTCTGGACATCTTACTCCGCGGCGTTTTGAACTGGCGTACGACAGCCGCACCGTGAATCTCTCAACCTTGCTGTAACGCATATTTTAAAATTCTTTAATGTTTACAATTATTCATCAAATACAAACATATTGCTGAATTTGTCTTCTCACGATATATAGGTTCGGGTGAAAACATTTAGTGTTCGATTAACCTGGGAGTACTCGCAATAGATCTGTGAGATCCAAGCCATGTCAATTTTAAGTTCTTGAATTATTGCAATGCATTAGTCGTCTGATATTTCATGTATTCATTTCATTGTACTTTTCTGAGAAAGCATGGCCTTCAATGTTTATTCTTTCGACGCATCATTTCCCGTGAGCATGTTGAAACTTAATCGCCGCGCTGCGCGATATCTATCAGATAGTAAGTTACGTGCACTGGCGCCAGTGCATTGTGAGCTCCTGGCGTAAGGGGTACGTAACATGACATTTTCAGCCATGTCTGTAAGTGCGTATTCAGAAAATGTAATCATTTGGCTTATCTAGGATCGACTGTCGCAATTTCTTCCCAAAGAGAAAGAACATTTGCAGGAGACGTCTGTAGGAAAATGAAAAAAAATGCGAATTTTGCAAAATTAAAAAAATATGAAGACGTCCTAATATTTTTGTGAAAACTGTAAAATTTATGTTTGTTTAAAACATGACAAAAAATTATGGAAATTGTATTTAATATTATTTAATAACATTTTATAATTTTTGCGTGTAATTTATCAATTTTTATCTTTTCTCTTCATAATTGTTCAGACAAGGTTTCTGCAGTGTAGTATTCATTAATAATTGCAAAGGAGGACATATACAAACTATATAAAATACGCATTTCAGTAATAAAGCTTCAGATTATTCGCATTCATAAAACGTTTCAGCTATATCTGAGAGATACATTGCGGGCACTGGCGTGAGTCCACCTATTGCGGGCACTCCCGGGTTAAAAAAACTACGTTAGTCAAATATCTTTAAAATCAAAATGACACTCAAAACGGTAAAAAAATATAACTGATAAGCCTCTATATCCTGAATCGTTTGCTGAAACTTCATTTCAATAACGTGAACCGTTCAGAAGATATTCAAGGATGGATGTTTTTATTAAGGGATAAATCTACCGTCAGAAGACGTGTTATTTCCTTCCAGAATTCAGCCTTCCAGAATCTCAAGTGAGTCCGCGCTATCAGATGATCATCATCACTAAACTTCTACGCTCATACACAGTTGCATATATACACTCGCATTGGAAACACTCAATTGCTTTCCCCACTAGTTTCTGCTTTGCTTACCACTTACGAGAAGGCCCTACTCGTTTTCCAATCATTAATTACCTTCCTTCTAATAGCCAGCACCTTACCTACAGTATCTCTTAATTCTTTCGTGATGGGGTATCGATATTTCTTCATATAATATAGGTAAGATTTATGTCTGTAATATATTTACAATGCTTATTATGTTTACAATAATAGTTTCCCATTTTTGTCTCAATATTTCGATAGCCGAAACGTAAAAGTGCATGGATCCAGTATTATTCATTGCGCGAAGTACACAAATATCATTGTTGTATGAATCTTCCGATATAATTTTCCGATCCTAAGCAAAGGATAACCCCACACACAAGACCCTTTTGAGTGTGTAAGGATGTAATTTCTCAACTCCATACTAGATTTGTGTTTATTTGTACCACGAAATGAATGTTGTTTCACTATTGAATGTGTAGAACATTATTTTCGTGAATTTTATTTATTAATCAATAAATAATTTTTTATATCTGATAGTTCAATGTAACAAAGTATATAATAATTTTTTGCCTCTAATGAATGAAGAAAGTACTATTTTGAGTTTTGTTAACCACCTGAAAGAATACAGATCCAAAAAAATGAAATATAATTGCAGTAGTGGGAAAGAGATCAGTCCGCCGACCACACTGTGGGGAAAAAGTGCTAGAGCTATTTCAAAAGAAAAGGAAATTCTAAACTCATGTTTATTTCCTAACCATACAGAGTGTATCAGTTACAAACTTTGTCCAGCAGACTTATTCATTTTCATTGTCTCCTGCATCTTCGTCATTCTCTTCTTTTTTACCTGTAACAAAGAGAAGAAATGTGTATTGAAACGTTTTGAGATCTAACACTGCGAGAATCAAGGGAAAAGTCTTTATATCAGACATGGATTGCGACTATTGAAATACTTTAAGCCATACATGCACGTAATAAATAATGCGATATTATCTCCTGTTGGAATGAGAGAGTAAAGCGTGCAGATTATAAAACTGATGAATACCCTTCGCTACCCTAATAAAACGAGTAACAGTCAAATTTCACACTTGGTATTACATGTTCAAAACATGGAACAAATTTTATCTCTCACTTATTTTTACTTACAATGAGTATGTATCACACTTGAATTGTATTTTTTCTTCTTCCTCTGTAGGAAGATTGTATGCAGGAACGGTGTTGACGTAGAATTTTTTAAACCATTGGCGCATTCCAAGGGGTATTAAACAAATTTTGCATTCCAATTGTCCTTTTCAATTTAAAGAAAATAAAATCCTGTACTCTTTACATAGATAATTGAAACACAAAAGTGTCTGAGAAATTCCTATCAAACGTGGATACTAGATTAACGTGTAAAAAATAAAAACGGAAATACCGTATTTTAGATTCTATGTACTTCAAAACGTTCAACAACACAATTAGTAAAAATACTGCTCCTTTTGCGGTATCAGTTACTTGCAGAAGCTTATACCAAGCTAAGACCAAGCGGCGTCCCGGCCTTACGGACATGGATTAAGGGGTGCGTGTAATTATCACATAGCCATCCCTACGCCGAATCTCCGAGCTTATCAACCTAAGAAGTGACTTTTCTCCTTGTCTAATAAGAGGAAAGGTGGGCTCATAATAAAAAAAAAATCAAATGGTTACCGTTTCTAAAATTAAACCTTGCCTAATTCAACATTGGGATAATATTCAAAATCAGAAAGTGTCCTCTAATAAATATAATTAAGCATTTCGAAAAAAGCAATAGCCAATTTTAAAAAATTATATAATGGTATATCTTTTTAATTCATTACGTACCTAAAATTCAAGATTCATCACTGCGTGGGCACAATGATGGAACATTGAAGAAACGCAATATCATGTTTCGCGGAATTTGTTTCTTAATAAAATACATATATTGATACATACATACATACATACATTATATATGAACATTCATTAATTGTTCATCATGTTTTATTACAACGGACGTGATATACAGTAAACAGTTCTAATTTATCTTCCTTTTAATAAATAATTCCGTTGCCCAGTTCGATTTACATAGTCTTAATTTAATTAAAATCCATAAATACTACAGCAGTTTTTCAGGGTAGAAACTATGTTAAGTTCTTATCGACAAGTCCAAAATTTGTGGCCCAAAGATTTGGCCACCAAAATATAATTGTTGTATAACATGAGTTATGTATAATTGAATTCATTTATTAAATGACGTAACAATAGACAAGGAGAAGAAAATGAAAAATTTACTCGAAAATGGTTTATTAAAAAATCCAAAATATAACGTTCAAACTTTACATCGACTTCTGGGACCTTCTTCAAATGAAATAGAGGAAAGGGCGGTAAAATGAGCTTTGTATTGCATCGCAAACATTCTAACAGGAACGATTTTAACTACTAGTTTAGTAACTCCTTTTGCCATCATAGCTCTGTGGTTCAGTTGTGAATGAGAGATGGTGAGTAACAGAGGTGTTCTTTTTTTCTCGGTTCTAAAAGCTTTGAAGAGTAAGTTTTTGGCTTTTAATTACAGTTTGAATTCGCTTAGATAATACTTAGTCTTTAGATCAGTAAGGGAGGATTTTAATGAAATGCCGTTTTCGTTTTCCAGCAATGTCTGTTAGTATATACATTAGTTTTGTGTTATGAGAAACGTAAATGTCCTATTTTATATGACTTTTTTTTCATTTTCCATCGATTTTGACTTAAGTCATTTTTACCGTCATTTGTAAAACGTTGTTTAGTGATTTCATTGGTTTTAATATAATTTTAATGTAACTTGCTTGAAATAATATTGGCGAGATACAACAAATATTCTCCAGATAATTTCTGAGTCGTCTGTACGATTTCTTCACTCAGAAGTTGTAATGTCAGCCGTTATATGTAATCTAAGGTTTCTGTGACGCCTATCAGAACCATTGCCAGTTCGGCGGATTCTGCGGTGACTGAAGATAGATATTTCCTGGTCCAGTTCAATCCACAGGTTTCCAAGCTGAGTTCACTTGAACGAAAGAAAGAAGTCGATTACATGAGTAACATATTCAACATTGTCTATCTGAACTGGGTTTGATCAAATTTTAGAGGATTTTTAAAACATTATAAGGGCAATATACTGATCAATTTTTGATATTTGATTCGTCAAAATCCGCCCCTACTGATCAGCAAGAGCACTGCGCGCGCGAGGTCGGTAACGTCACCGTTCCAGGGCCGTCAGGGCGCCTATTCGCGCTGCACTGAGCTTTCCTTCTATTGCGTCGTGTTGTCAAGGCAGACTACACACGTTTTGAACTTTCCAGAGTTGAAACAGTTTAGTTTGAAGCTGTGGCTACATTATGATTACTATGTATGTTTACACAACTTGTTATTTATACCAAATTCATGAGAAAACAGACAGGTGTAAATACTTAGTAAAGATTTTCATGGCAAAACTAACACCATTCAATGGGGAAAATCAGCAATTATTGAAGTTTGCGCTTCGGAATATTTTTACATTAAAATCAAGTATTTTTTCTTAAGAAAATTTGATGGGTTTGTAAAAGAAATGTTCAATATTAATTTTCTAATTTTGGCCAACAGTGTAATGGCAATGGTCGTATTCGGTACTATTTTCATATCAGGACTTCGTTTTATTTGTTCTGATGCGCTCGATTCTGTTGTCCTTATTCTAATAATAAATCATCTTATTCGTTTTTTCGCTTGTTTAATTTCCTTTTCTTTGTGTTAATTTATAATTCCAACCCACCGATTAATGGGATTCTGTGTGCTTGAAAATTGTTTCTTTATTATATTATACGAATATATTTTCTTTTGCACAGCAGGCCATCTTAAACTGCTGACACATTTTTAATACGTAGCTTAGATGACGTGAAGATGATTTGGAATGCCATTTTTTAATATCTAACCTATCTTCGGTGTGCCAAAACGTTCTATTTGTCTTGTTACTCACTTGAATATTTTAATTGAACAAAGATAATATTATAACTTTTAGAGAAACATTACGTCTCCCTTTGCTGCCGCAAAAATATTTGCCGTCATAATATTGCAAATATTGCAAACTTTACACTGTAGTTTTGGAAATAAGTTCGTAAACTTAATTCTGATGACGAAATAACTCTCGCGACGATCTAGACCCGCTTTTTCCTACAAACAATTATAATAAGACTGGTCAGTATACAATGAATAACGAACTAACACGAAAAACTAAACAAATAATAACGAAGTACAAATTCGACATTGGTGGTGCGACTTCATTAATGGCAAAGTTTACGTGAAAAGTTGGACACAAATCACCGAATTGCAACAGCATAGCAGTGTTTAGACTAGTCCATTTTTGTGTGGAAGGCTAAGTGTATAAAAATGTAGTACACTTGGAGAGAGTACACTCAACAGGTTTTACTTAAACAAAGCTAGTGACCCCTCCAAAACCGTAGTCTTTTCTTCACGGAAGTTTATTTTCCTCAAACCGGCCTCTAGGCCTTTGCTTCTATTTTTAATGGTCTACTTTGTTTTCGAAAGTAAAACCAGCAATGTGCATTTAGCTTTCGTATCCTTTTGTATCGAATATCCTTAATTTTCTTTACGTGGCTGAAGCGGTTCAATAAATTTTTATTTATATTCGGAAATGAGCTAGAAAAATATAGTTTTTTACGACCACTTGGAACCCTTTCCTTGCACACTGAATATTCTTTGCATATGCTTCATAATTTAAAAAAAGGTATCATTACTCATGCCGAAATATTTCATTTGCAAACCAGAATATAAGGTAACGTACTATGTATATTTCTTCTAAATTTATATATTCATCCTGGCTTTCCCATCGCATTTGGGGGGTCCCAAAATATTCGAACATATTTAAGAATTCTCAATAATAATGCATGCAATGGGGTAAAAACCTTTTAAAACAGGTCCTGCTTCTAACAGTTACTGGATGTATTAACTTTTTACCTCTTCCATAAAAGAGTTTCACGATGCCTCGTTCTCTTGCAAACGATCCGCAGTTTCTGTATGATGGATTCCTATGAGAGGTTCACATATCCATAAAGGCATTGGGTTATGGAGAAAGCTGCTATAGATGGCTTTAAAAATTCTATATGGCAGTCCACTCCACAATTCGCTGATATTGAATTGAAAATTATGAAAATTAATTTGGTACTGGAGCCTAAATCCAATGTACAATTAATGTGTAGTATATGAATTGTTTTAGTAAGTTTAACTAGTTTTAAATAAATAATAGTTTTTGTCTGAAAAATATGAATTTTGGAACATCAAGAATAAAAACTTTTGGCTTTGGTAGTCAGAAATGTGACAAAGGCAGAAGTAAATGTTAAGGATATATTTGATTAATACAACATAAGTTAATAAAAGTTTGTAAAAAAAACAGCGTTAGACACTAGTGTTTCTGTCCAAGGCTTAACGTGCAGATAATGTTTCACGCATTTTTATATTTATTTAAATTGTATAAATTAAAAACATTTATTTACAAACAAGTCGGTATTAGGATCTGCCTTCCCTTTCCCCATGTTGGTAAACAGATGACCTCCCACTCCATTTTTGTCGGTTCCGCGTCTTTGAAAAGGGAACTCCCGATTTACAAGGGGTAGGCCTAACGAGCCAAGCGAAAGGGGGCGGCGAGCGGGCAGGTTCCTCCCGAAAAAAAGAGGCAGGAGCGTGCGGAGAGAGGCTGAGGAGGGCACGTGCCGCGCTGTTAGGGGCTGGGAAGGAGAAGGGGAAGGGGGAGTCTGGAGGCGCCGCACGGGGAGTGTGAGGCCGGAAACTGGTTTCCCGACACGGGACACTCGCAACAACTTCCTGAGTCGGGGCAGCCAGTTACTCATTTTTTCGTTTTCAGCTTCTTGAAGGCTTTTCTGTGCCTTTGCGGGCTCGCAGAACGGTGCACTTGTTCCGCTCTCAAAGAAGAGAGGAGGGAGTGTTCCCGCACTGGTTTCTCCTGTTTGCTGTCAATGCTTTCCGCAGTCTTTAGCCATCTAAAACGCTTCCTTGTTAAAGTTGTACTTACGTAATGTTGACAAAATGATGTATTTGAGAATGAATGGACTGGCAACACGTGTCTTTACAAAATAACTGAATACAAATGTTCGTACACAGGCGTCTCTTTTACTTCATAGTCACTCGTGGGCTCTTTATCAGGCGGCAGAAGTCGGATAAAGAGAATTTAGATGATTCCGTACAAGAGTAATTTACACAATATTTAGTATATTGAGTTCGTATTAACATTGCATTTCAATGTGATTTGGAAAAAAAAGATGCCTAAGTGCCAGCAATATCTTTATTCATTTCACAATTGAATCGGTGATTTCACAAAGAGCAAGAGTCACTAAAACAGAATGTTGCAGGAGATAAAAAACATTTTTGTTCGATACATGAGTTCTTTCACTATTTTGTAAAAATATTACTGTAATGCCCTAATATAAATAAATATTTAAAAAATGTCATTTACTATTTTTTGCGCTACAATACCCTGAAAATAACACTGATCTGCGAAGAAATTGCAGACTCCCAAGTTTTAATGTTTACAGGGTATTTTTAGCATGCTGAAATCGAATTCAAAGCCAGAAAGTCGCTGCCACGTACCATTTTTTAAAAAAATATTTATTTCCCACATAGCCTAATTTTCGTATGCCCAAAAAGGAATCATATGAACTGGAATACTTTACCATGTGTTGTTTTATAATGTTAAAGGATTTGAAAACCAAATGTATTTACAATGCTTTTATTGTGTTCATAGTAAACCCCGAGGGCACCAGATGATTATCTGAAACGAGTACGGGGTGCGAGTGCCTCAGGAAATTATAGTGAAATAACGTGCACCCTTGCCATTATCATAGCCAATCCTTGGTGACAGACACTTTCTTATCTTTATGAAAACTTACATTAGTAGTCTTACTTTCTCTTACATGACATTAGTATACGTCATTTGGAAAAGAAATCACTTTCAAGCTCTGTTGTGGAGTAGAATGTTGTAAATTTGTGGATCAGTACGAAAGTATATTTACCATGTCGCATCGCTCATATATACATCGCTCATATTAGCCAGAGCACTTTTGTTGTATACGTGGGAAATACACATTGCCTAAGCAGAGGCGTAATATTACAGATTTTGTTAAAAAGAATCATATCTTTCCTCTTTTTGGAATGAAAATTTAAGACGAAAGTAAACATTGAACAATCCACAAAGTCTGTAGAATATATATTGAAGATCATCGGCATTCGGTCAATGGCAAAAGACAGTCGCTATCTTTTGAAATACCTGTGGTTTGGAGTGAGAGCAATCAAGCCATATTAATGGCAGCTACTTCTGTTCGTGTGACTTGAAGGGGTACAGTTCTAAAAATAAAAATAAAATTGTGAATGGAATAGTTCTGTCAGCCATTTTACTTTTCCCCCATGGGCCTGATGTACCTGTGATGGCCTGATACTAAAACTTGGACTTCTAAACTATGATCCAAGTGAGTAGACTATTCATAGTTGCTTCCAAGCGAAGTTTAAAGGGTATTCTCCTTCATAATGGTAACGTTTTTGGTTCAGTGCCTGTCGCCTATTCAGTGATCCTCAAAGAATCATACATAAATTTGCAACTAATGTTATTGCGAGTAAACTAAAGTGAACACAACTGCAAGTTCTTACGATTCTGGTGGGTCAACAACATGTTTTTACCAAATGTCCTTGCTTTCTTAGCTTATGGGATAGCAAGGCACGAGTTGATCACTGAAAGAAGAAGACTGACCACCTCGAGAACGTTTGGAAGTCTGTTGAAAGAATGTTGTGCGCCAATGCCTTGTGAGTCCTTCTAAAGTGTTGCTGCTATCTCTCCACATTAAGCTTGGCTTAATCAAACAATTCGTAAAGGTTTTAAATAAGGAAGGAGAGTGTTTCAAGTACGTATATGAGAAATTCTCAATAATCTTTGAAGCAAAATTAAAAGACGGTATATTTAATGGTCCAGATATAAGAAAATTGTTATATGTATCTTAAGTATCAAAATTCTTTTCCTGTTCTCTCGCGTAGATTATTTCCCTGAAAATCTAGGACTTTTGAGGGAAGACAAGGGGAATGATTTTACAAGGATGTGTTGGAGTTTGAAAGGAGATACCAGGGACGCTGGAGCATCAGTATGCTTGAAGACTGTTCGATGTTAAAGTGTGAAATGCCTTAATACAAACATAAAACAAAAAAGTAACAGGAGTACTTCCTCAAATAAGAAGCAACAGGTATACAATTTGTGTGAAATAATTAAGGAACAGCAGTAATTTCTCAAGTAAGAATCAAACGGGTGTGAAATTTGTTTCCAGTAGTGAAGAAAATTAGACAAAATAAGCGAAAACACTCTTGTGCTTTATATTAACAACCACACACTTTAATTTCCTTACGTTGTGTGTATTAAATATTGTTTTTCTTTAAAACAAAAATGTATTATGAAATCGTTTGTGATGAAATTCGCGTAATTATACAATACATGTAAAGTGATTTCGCAAGAACCTTACGTCATAAAGTAAACTGACAGCAAATTCGAATTAAGCACATTGACATTATATAAAATCACGTTTTTACTTAAGGCAACAAACGAAGAGTTAAAATTCGCAGGCTAGTGTAATTTGTATTGTTTTATGACTTGTGCCCTTGATGCAATCAACTGACACTACGTACTTATAAGTGGAAATCATGTACTGAATTGCAAACAAACGTACTTTATTTTCCAATACTTCAAATTTAACACGTGTTAACATCTACAGTCTGTTCTTTAGTCAGCTTCATCCCATTCTACAGCAGAAATATCCTGACTGTTGACTCCTTCTATATGGGTTGGCTGTTTCATCATTTCATTATAAAAAGACATGTGTTGTGTTGGTATGTACGGAAGGGTCTTCTTCATGTCATTGCTTTTTTTTTCCATTTGGAGGAATCTTTTCTTCATAGCCTCTTGCAGGATCTGGTAGAGATGCTGAACTCCAGCGCTCTCTAGCCACTACAAAGGAATATTCAGTTATCCCGTCAATAAATTCCATTATTTTTACTTCAACACAATGTTCGACATCATGTCACAAATATTGTATGCAATGATGGTTGGAAGCTTAGTTTTTTATCACGTGGAATTTTCCCCCCTAATCTTTAACTTGAGAAAGTTTTTTTAAAAAATATAGGTAGGTCACCAGGTTCTGAAATTTAGAATTTCTTGTGTTTCCGCCTATTTTATGTTGAAATGATTCCCTGTCTGTTGCATAACAGAAGAAATTTCATATGGAGTATATAATATGTCATGCCTCCATAACTTTCTTTTCAGTACTCCAAACTCCCGTTCACAGGGCAAGAAGTGTGACCCCGCATTTGAAAAAATATGAACAATTTTCTCAAATTTATTATTCATAATAAGACTCAACAAAACACGAATAACCGTGTCATTGTTGTTATGCCCTAGAACTTTACTGAACAAGTAAAGTTATTTTATGTTTTCTGGAATGTTTGAGAAGTCCCTCACGAATGAACAAACCTCATTAAGGGGATTTTCTAGCCAATCGTTCATGATACTGATACAGCTTTGTATTGTCATTGGCGAAATATTAAATGCAGAAATTATTTACACCTAATTTTCGGGTATGTAATGCTATTCGAATTGATGAAGTCGTGTTCTCTAAAATACCTTAGAAATTGAAACGAATACGTTCATGTCAAATATCTTAATAAATATGATAAATTCAAATTGTGTGTGTTGATAAATGTCCAAGCACTTAGGCACTTTATTTATGTCCAAGCACCTTATCCTTTCATTATATATTTGGAATTGTCCGCCCCTACTCATAGTCTCGCAACAAAAAAAATTGCCATGACTTCTGCCCCAACCCTCGTATATTAAACAATGTAGGTGATAGTGAGCACCCTCACCTAACGCCTTGATTTATTTTAAAATACTCTTCTCTTTGTATTCGGAAACTTCACATATATGAGAGTTTCATCATACGTGCTTTTTATTACCTCTATTAGTTTTCTGTGTATTCCTTTCTTTCCATGCTTGTCCAGATGCCTTACTACTGTTAAATGCCTTTTGTACGGCTAGTAATAAAAGGACGGTTTCTAGGTTAATTTCTAGGCATTTCTCAATAATTTGTCTGAGGGTGACTACTCCATCTACACAGGACCTTCCCTTCGTGAAACCATTCTGTTCTTCCAGAAGTAAATGTTCGACAATTGCTTGGACTCTCTTTATTATTTTCGTATATATTTTGTAGCTAGTATTTAACGAGCTAATGCCTCTATAGTTAAAGCAATTATTTCTGTCTCTTTTCTTATAGATAGGACTAACCATTCATTGCTTCCACTTTAATGATAGATTTAAAAAGGTACAGGAGTCAAAATTTAGGAAGGGTATCACCGTACTGAAATAACTCTAAATTAATTTTACCCGGTCCTTAAGCTTTCCTACATTTTATTATTGCCATTTCTACCTCTAACTCATCTATTGTTAACAGATCTGTACAGTAACAGTATTGTTAACTGGTTCAAATTCCTCGTCTGATGTTTTTTCTTCGAGAGCTTTATTATCGTACCATACATATTGGAAATGTTCTTTCCATTCTTCTTCTTTTGTATTGGTCGGGATGTAGGCTCTCTCTTTCTCTTCTTTATTCAAAAATTTAAAAAAATTCTAACCTGACCACGCTGTCTTCCATGTATGTCATGTTCTAAGTCGGAGCCAAATTTTTCTGAGGGTTGATGTGGCGCTTGTCAGACTATCCCTTTTCGCTAGATTTCGTGTCTAATTGTACACTATTTTGGTCTTATTCTGATTGACATTGCAGGAATCGTAAGTAGGCATTCTTCTTCTCTTTTATAATTGTTTCAGTTTCTTCGTTCCAGATTTTCAAAGTTCTTCTCTTGTACTTTTTTTTCCTTGTACTTAAAACTTCCAAGGAAATAGAAGTACATGAGAAGAGGTTCCACTGAAATATCTGGAAGAAATTTTCAGGAAAATTACACTTCCTTTGCTTATTTTTATACGATTACAAATTAATTAACTGAATTATTCAATGTTATATTTTATTGTATTAGGTTAACATTCATAGAACGTTCTACCTACCTAACAATGTTCGGTACTCCGTACTTGATAATATTTGATTAGGTGGTGATAATATTTGATTATGTAGTAATAATACCTCAAAATTTTCGCACCGTTGTTTTTACAAATAAGAATGAATAATAGAGTGTTTACCAAAAGGCCAAATCAGTTCAGAAAGTCAATATCTCCCAAAGACACAAATTGTTAAGATACGTTTCTGTCGCTCTAAAGAAAACCTGGAAACCTGGTGAAATGTTCATTCCCTGGTTACCACAACAGTCGATTTATAAAATCAATTTGACAGAAGGCAAAGGTTAATACATTATTAAATTTCATGATCATTCACTAATAACAAAGGGTCATTTAGAATGATTTGAAAAGGAAATTAATGTTTCCAAATGAAAGTTCTCCCCTGGCACACCTGGTGGAGCGCAGTGGCCGCCGCTCCTAGGCCTGATTTTTCCCGCACACGCTTCCCCTTCCCCTCCCTCTCTCTCCGCTGGACCGCGCCTGGGCCTCGCGCCGGTCGCCAATAACGATCGGAGGTCCGGAGATCGATTCCGATGGCCAGCGGTGACTAGCGCGGATTCTTTGTTCCGCATCTTTTCTCGTTTGTGCAGCATTCTTTGCTCCACAAAAGCAAGAGGGGTGGTCCCTATGGAGCTGAGGACGCCGAAAATCTGATTATCGCTCTCGTTAGGTATGGAGCGTATCCGCAGCGCCTCTCAGAGGCACAAAAGCAGACGGGCGCTTCCGACCGCCACGCTGCGGCCCCCGCCGCCCGCGCCGCCGCCGCCACCGCCGCCGCCGCCGCCGCCGCCGCCGCCGCCGCCGCCGCCGCCGCCGCCGCCGCCGCCGCCGCCGCCGCCGCCGCCGCCGCCGCCGCCGCCGCCGCCGCCACTACCGCCGCCAAGCGCCGGCCGGCCGCTCCACGAGTAATTAACCTAGGCGGCATTGCGTTAGACAGGGCCTGCACGTCGCATTAATAGCAGCCTTGCACTCTCCCACTCTCCGTCTGAGATAACGTTCATTCAGCTCGCCTTTGGAGTGGAGGTCCTTTGCCTGCGCTCGCACGGGAAGAGGGGCCGTGGACAATCCCTCCATTACGAGTTTTGCCGTTTATGCTGAGCATATCATGTCACTGTTATTTGTTTCCTTCTATTTTTATGAGAGTCCGCGCATATAAGCAGAAATTCTGAAAGGATTAGAGCTAGTAACTGTAACGTGATTTCGCGTGCGTGAACGGATGCTTCCGTTCACGCACGTGTAACACTATATTTTTTAGTAACATGCAGCATTATATTCTTCTTCGAACCTAATTTTCAAAATAAAGTTGCCTAGTTTGAGATGTAAAATTAGTTCCTTAATATAATTTATAAAATGTACTGAGTTATGAGAAACGTAGTGCGGTATAAAGTGATTGATATAGTTGTCGACAAAAATATGTACGCATTTTTGTGCTGCTTCTACTACTCAGACTCTATTGTAAATCTATCTGGCTTTGGACGAGAATAGAGTTTGAAATGCAAAGAATATTAGTTACGTAGAGCTAGTCATTTTGTAGACTGTGATTCAACTAGTTTTGGAAGATAACCGGCAATTTATTCGTAATGACACCAACTCATGTCTGCGAAGTCTATTGTTCTAAATTTAACATATTTACGGGTAATGATACAGGCTTCGATAGTTTCGAATCTCGGTAATGATATAACCAATGTACAGTTTTATGCTGAGAAATTGGAACCACGAAAAAAATATAAGTCTAAATTTTTTCACTTGTTTCATTCTCAAACTAGTTCGTGATTTCACGTTTTCAGGTAAATTATTTAATTTCATATAAAAGTTTTATAGTTCTCATAAGGTCTAAAACATTCGTCAGATATGGTAATGAAAAAGGTACACTAAATTTGAAATTCTTTAAATATTTTCAAACAATGCATCAAATCATGCCAACCGATAAGGTAAACAGTCACGGTAATATTATACAACGTAGAGCTTTATTTCAATTCCAATTTAAGTGAAATGTATGTGTATAATAGCAAATAATTTAGTTCATATTTTCAGGTGGTAGGATCAAAATACAAACATTTTTCAAACTTTGAACCGAACTACGGAATATAATAATTATATTTTAGTAATAATTAATATTAATTATGAACAATAAAAAGTAAAAGTTTAATAGCAAGAGGTTTCATAGAAATGCTTCACTCAGCACAGACTAAGTATTACATCATTATGCACTGCCAATTATACCTGCTCCAGTCGAAATCCGCACAAACTAAGTGTAGGTTTGTCTTCTTCCTTGAATATAATTAAACTCTGTACTTCGAAGGATATTAAAAATTAGAATAAAAGGTAATATCCTTAACTATCTACTTTTTGCACAATATAATCTGGCAGTGTTAGAGTAGATAATGTTTTAGGATTAGTTAGAATTCCCGATACTTCTAGAAGCGCGCTCTCTACAATGACCCAGCCCGGAAATATTTCGATTCACATGATAATCTTGTTGTCTGAAAGCACAACCAATTTATTTGCAATTAACAGCTCTTATGTTGTACTGATCCTATGGGTGCTCAATGGTATGCGATTCGATTCGATGCGCAACCCGTGCATGCGATATACCATTTATTCCCTCTGGCCATGCACCTCAAAATGCCCAACTACATTTTGTGAACCGAAACTTTTGTCAGCAGCTCTCTTAGATAAATACAGAGATTTGTTTTTGAAAATGGAGTATTTTGGTAGCACTTCAAAAGATAAATATAAAAAGTATTTCACTGCATTGAAAAAAGTATATTGTAATATACGTAGTGAAAACTTTTTTATAGACGGCAGTAAACATTGTTGCCAACAAGGGAATGAGGGATTTCAATCTCACAATGAGATTCACTTACTATACTGTTATGATTAACACTATTATTCTAATTATATCTGGTTAATAAGTTATATCCTTACGTCTTTTAAATTTAAATTAGTTACTAAGTTTGATGAAAATTTGTGAAAGTTTTCACCTTAAAATAAACATGCTCTTTTCAAATGTTTGTAATAGCGAGTGGTTTTGTTCACAATATTCGAAATAAGCAATTGTTTGTTCTGTTTCACTTCAAATAAAATTTCAATATTCGTACTTGTTTTTCCGATGATGGCGGATTTTTTGGTTCTGGGTCGAATTCAACCCGTCAGAAGTATTCTAGCGACCGATTGCTGTGATCGGGAATTTTTCGTGGTTTCTTCGATCGTGGACATCATAACAGTAACATAGTAAACAGATCTTGGTCCGCAAGCGATACTATCGGACGATGTGGAATCGACTGAGGCCCGTTGGGGGTTGGACCCACTTTAGTGGTAAATCTTGGCAAGCCTCATTGTAGGGCGGCGTCAGATCGCTCGTTTTAGCGGGAGGAACTCCACCACTTCCTGAGATATAAAATGCATTACACTTCGATGTAGTGCATTTAATGAAATAAATAGATAGTTGACACACACGGAATGAAAATTACTCACTGCACTATTTTCATGCACTTATATTTTGACGATAACTCTCTTATTGATTGATTAATGATTTCGACCGCGTCACCTGGTAAGGTCATTAGTATCGAAAGTGTAGTGTATTTTTTTATTGCGGGAGATGACAATGATTTTTTCCGCTGGATGACGAGATCAGGCGCTGACCTACACATCGGCTTGTGAGATTTTCCCCAACCAGGTATCTCCTACCAGCGGTGCACCCGCCCAGCCGCGACAACTTAGTTCGAGACTGGTCTCCTCGCATATGTGGTAGTGTAGTGTAGTGCACGCAAGTGTATGTAAAGAGTGAGGATAAGAAAGGTAATATAGAGGAAAGATCGCACGCAGTCTATGCTCCGTCTGTTAGGATACTGCTCCGACATTCGCCTGGTGTTGCTCGGAGAAATCACGGAAAACTACTGATCAGAGCAGCCGGCCGATAGAGTTCTCCTTCAGACAGCGCCTGAATTCGACTAGCTACGTAGGTAGTGTCGAAAATCCTGCCACCGTCGGGACTCAAACGCTAGGACCTCCCGGTCAGAGGCACTACAGTGACATCAGTTGATGCCCTGCGCTACCTAAGCCTGTCGTTCGCCTTCAAGTAATAATGTTTGGCATTTAAGATGATTTGATAATCGTCACTGTAAAGTAACGTTAGATCATAGCGAAGTAATAGAGATTAAGCTAAGAACACGAACTACTAGATTCTCAACGAAATCGATAGAAGGGTCAACACCAGAGACCTGTATTTCAAAGCCATGCCACTCAATCTGGATGGGGACGCAGAACGAGGAATGTTCCGAAAATTACAATTTCATCTACTGATTGCGTTCCTGCCTTTGCCATTGCAGTACGTGTCGGGGGTGCTTTGAGCGTGAGTCTGTGAAGGATGAAAAAATGAAGCATGTTTGTGTGTGCGGGCGCGCATGTGTATGTGCGTGCGTGAGAATGTTCGTGTTGGTGTTTGTAAGCGTGAGCTTGAATTTATGTTCGTGTATATGTGTGTTTGTGTTTGGACTTATGAAATTACACATATGTTTGTTCTTTGTCACACGACGTTTGCCACAACTTGCTTCATCAATTTGCTGAAGTCTACAATAAGAAAATTAATATATGAGTATTTGTTTTTAAAAGGGTTTGATACGGAAATGTGATTGCGACTATTATTTATCGAGATTTTAAGATATTGAACATTGGATAATCTCTTATTGCACCCACAGAGGTATCGAGTTTCCTTGCTTATGATTGGAAACAAATAAGTAAAGAAATAGAAAATTAGTGTTTAATAAGTATTCCAGGAGCCTTATTTGTTCCATAAACTCGTGAAATTGAGAACAACGAAATTGTGGGAACTTTCTAAATCGTAATATTATAGTGTGTGCTTATTGAAACTCCCTGTTCTCCGGAAATTCATAAAATACGTCTTTTCGGTATTTTAATTTTTTTTTTAATTTTATAAATTCCGTTGGATGGACATGTCATAAATAAATTTTGTGAGGCCATTTTTGGTCTGGAAGTGTACTATCACTCAACGAAAAAATAATTTTACAAATATATATTTGTTTTGTCATTTGAATTATTGCACATTTAATTGCTAAAAATACATTAATGCCTCGGAATCTTGGAATTTCAAGTATATACGTATTTTTACCCGCTGTTCAAAAGGTGGAAAACAAGAACATCTTCGAATTAGTATAACAGGGTCTGAATTTCATTTTATACCTTTTTACTTATTTTAAGCATGTCTAACATTGCCGACCATTCGGCGTAAAATTACTATTTACGCATTTTCTTCTTTCTGAGAATTGAACAAGAAGATCGCAAATTTTTATTTTTTTACTTCCGCGGGTTTTACGTAATTAAAAATCATTATCCCAAACGCACAAGCGCACCAGCCCTTTATTCCTCCTAGCACCACAAGTGAATCACAAACCAAGAAATAGCGCGCAACAGCAAAGTGAATCTTCATTGCGAATTGACTCTCTTCCGTTAAGTTTCCTTACACAGGAAGAAACACCCTATCGTTTTGTCTTATAAAATGAATATGTTTGGTAGCACCTGTGTTGGTAGCAGACGTCGTTGAGATGGACGTGCCAACTTTCTCGAGCCGAAGGGTCGCCAGATGGAATCTCACTTCGGAGGGGGGAATGGATTTGCGTGTTTGGCATGATGCATTTCACCCTCCCAACCACTATGAATCATGTTTCAACCCTCTTTCTTCCATTACTACGGTTGCCGCACAACTGGTTTACTTGGGCGAGATGGCCCGGCGGGGATCCTCAGCATGTATAAAAAATACCGGTGATTATAGGTACTCACTGCGGAGATGAGCATGTGGTTTGTCTTTGTAGCCATGGAAAGAAGTGTTGTCTCTGAAAATTGATATTGATATGTGACAAAAAAAGAACATGGTCCCGGGAATCTGCAATAAGAAATATTGACCAGGATGGAGGAACGTTGAATGAGACGGAGAAGACAAAAGGGCGACATAATAAAGAACTACGGCATAAATGAAAATATATTAGTTGGCATAGCACTGCTCTCACGCATAGTTTTGCAAGTCTACGCCCCATACCTTTTCACTTTAACAAATGGGAAACTGTAGGAGAGTTAGCATTAACTCGTTAAAGCATAAATTTGTTTTTTAAATATTTGTTAGTATAGTGGTAATTATAGTAATAATTATAGTACTAGTGGTTATTATAGTAATAATAGTAGCAATTATAGTAATAGTGGTAATTATGCTAGTTTGTCGTGAATCAACGCTCAGATAATTTTTTTGATTTATGATTTTCGAGAAATCCGCCGTCCAAATCAGCAGACGTTATGCACAGGGAACACTTGCGTTGCGCCAAGTGAGCGCATGGGCAGACACATCACGGCCCTGAATGGAGACGTTGAGTTGCGGACACCGAAAGCTAGAAACGTCGCAGAATTCAGCAGGCTGGAACAGACGAGATTATATTGCATAGATAACATCCGGTGACAAGGACCAAGAAGGAATAAAATACACATCCTAATTGTTTCCTCAGGCACAGTGAAATTGCGTGAAACGTGCAAGATAAAGGTTCATATTGTATTTTCTGCAAATATTACTTTTATTCCGTTACGTTCTGCCAGAGGACGTATAATTTTGCTCAGATCAGTGATTAGCGTACTAAACTAGTGGTGCTAAAACAACACGTACATTCTCGCCCGTACTTTCACGCAAAATTACGCGAAAAGTACTCAGATTTTCGTAAAATTGTATATGACCTAATTTCAAATCTATCTTTAAGAAACAGATTTCATCAGGGGAAAATACCCAGCTTCCTAATTGTAGTTGTGGGAAGACGCCGAAACAATTTTAAATGTTTGAACTTTCGAAAAATCAGATTTTTCAACGAAAATGAGACCTGCACCATTCCCTTAAACATCCTTCACACTATCCAACAACAAAATGTAATAAAAAACAATGGAGATTTTTTGAAAATTTTGAAAATAAAATAATTTAAAAAAACAATTTTTTATCCGAAATACTTTCAATTCAGATAAGATTAAAGTTTGAAATCTCCACTTTAAGAAGATTACTTCGCACTATTTAACTATTTCACTGCACTATTTCACTAAAATTGCTTCGCGCGTCATCACTGATAACAACCCACATTTGAGCCGCATTGCTGTGCCCGATTTCTTTATTCACTATTAGGCTACATGAACAGATTTGTAGAGTCATCAAGTAAGTTTAGAAACTGGTAGATATTAAAAAACACTATGAGACATTTGGAAGCCCATGCGCCTTTTTTTCCGTTTCGGTGCGTGCAACAGCATGTCTTCGCACCCGCTGACCTGCCCCGCACGTTGCCCGGAACCACACCACTGAAGGTGACAGACTCATTAAGATATAATTTGTGTCAGAAGTCAAAAATTCTTGTGTTCAGTGTTCAGAAGTCGCAAATTTACGTAATCAAGTCCAATTGTCAACTATCTGCACCTAGAAAACTCACAAATTAACAGTAGATATCTAGTATACGCACGCAAACAAATGTGCTAACCTAAGTAGAAAGTGTTACTCCTTCAGCAAGTGACGCCTTTGTGTGATCCTCCTTCTCGCTTATGTTTTCGCATCAAAATAATCTCGTTCAGAGAACGGTCACCAGAGTGTTTAGTAATGTCTCAAGAAATAAAGTTCGGGTCATAGCAAGCACAAAATTGAAATTCATTAAGACCAGACATTAATCCAGAAGTCAAAATTATTATGTACAGTACTTACCATAATGTGTAGTTTGTACACATATTGTGTACGCCAGGACTGAAGTAAATCGAATAATTGAACTTCATATACCCAATTTAATACTATTTTAAACATCATACTTATTTAGTTTTTAACAGAAAAGTAATAAATATTTAGCATAAATTGAAACAACTAAGATGAACAATTGGTTCGAAAACTTGTTACTTTTATAAATCTGCGGCGTCGTGGGCTGCCTACCTTTTGGTTGCGTGATGCTTGCACATATAAATGTTAATAAATCGTTAACTGATTTTTTGAAATGCAGAAGAAATCTGAAAAAAGAAAAAGGTGGCTTTTCAGAATGCATTAATGAATGTACCTCCTTAAGGAGCACGGGCTCGGGCGGCACACGGGGCAGGCCGGCGGGCGCGATCATATGGGCGCGATCACATACACACACACACACACACACACACACACACAGGGAGGAAACAGGTCATAGGTTTCCAAATGCCATATAGTATTATTTAAAGTCTAGTAATATCAAAACCCGTTTGATTTCTCTACAAGTATGTTCAATGCAGCCTAATAGTGAATAAAGAAATCAAATACAGCAGAGCGGCACAAATGTGGGTCGTTCGTAGTGATTGCGCGCGGCCCAATTTTAGCAAATTTCATTGAAATAGTTAAATTATGTAAGGCAAGGTTCTTAAAGTAGAGGTTTCAGGCTTTATTTTTTATATAAATCAAACATATTTTGAGTAAACTTTGACGGAGCTATGGGCATTTGAAAAGTGCCTATTTCTATGATTTTAATGTAAAATTGGGCGTATTCGGTCTGTGGCATATTGTTTGATGATCATAAGAATAAGTAATGTTTGATAATCATAAAATTGTTTTGGGGTAACGTGGACACCACCTCAGCCAAAAATCGGGTGATACACATAACATTAAATAATATGTATTAGTTATTTTCTAAAAAGTAGGGAAAATGAATTTATGGGATTTGTTGCAACCCTAAGTTCATTTTAAAAACTGTTTTATTAGCGCCAAATGTTGTCCTTGCATCGAGAACTAACGTTTTTTGCTAAGTCATTGAATTCTATTTTTATATATAAACATTGTACAAATGATCTGCACATTTTTATATTTGATCACATTCAGCAATTTTGGTAGTTGCTCTGCAAAAAAAAAATCCTAGCTCTAATTATAATGAATCAGTAGGTCCGTATGGCATTTCTGAAGTGTTAACTAAAAAGCAAGAGGTGAAGCCATGCTTAGCTAACGTATTGTCTGTATTCCGCAGGAATACTTTATACTTTACAATACTGTATACTTAGAGTACTGTACATTGTCTGTTCCACAAGGTTGGAAATAATCATTTGTAAGTGCAAATTATAAAGATGATATTGTTGAGAAGTTAAAAATCATAGATTGGTGGACTTAAAATCGGTTGTTTGTGATCATGTGGAACATTTTATAGCGAGGTATAATATACTTCGGAATTTCCCCGATAACCGACTCTAACGAGTGAAAGTGGGAGATTTACATTTTAAAAGTAATATACGGAGTTCCGCGGAAGTCTACTTGAGTCGTTAATGTTTTTGGTGTTAGTAAATTACACACTAGAAAGAATATAATAACATGTATTCTTTTTAATGATGGGTGACGTTGCATAATCACATGAATCAATTCATTTGGAAATAAATTTAAAATGACTTGCAATGACTAGGACAAAAGTAGAATAAAATCAATAAAATGAAGCTAAATTGGAATTCATCAAATTAGCTCTTTCAAATAATATAGTTATGAATAGACGCAATGAACGAAACAAATTAAATGAATTTTCTATTTATGAAAATCAAAACTTAAAACATTTGCACAGGACTGGCACAAATTCCCACAAAATCCATATAATGCAACCACAATTTGGCCATCTCAAGCAATAATATTTGAGCGATTGAGGAAGGGATCACAATATTCTTATGAACAAGGTTACAGATATTAAGTGCATCAGTAATCTAAAGTTCTAATCCTCTAAATAAAGCAATGACATTTGAATATTGAACATTAACTGGATTCCATCTTAATTGTGATGTTGGCTCCATCTTGATGTGTGAAGATAGATATTACTTTCTTTCAACAGAAACTCTCCGTACGTAATGGAGAAAAATAGCTTATTTAATATTTTTCTGAACAAAATTAGAATCAATGGAAAGAAGGCGCTCTATTTCGATGAAAATTAGGCCATGCTGGTGACCTGACAACAGTAAACATGCTGATGCACAAAACCAAACAGAATGATTTTCCAAAAAGTAGCAAGCACACTTCCCAAAACAAATAAAATAATCTCTTATTATACTACAATAAATTAAATATTTAACACATTCTTGACGAATACTGCACAACATGTACGCGTGTCTAATCATATACGGACCATGCTCATAATTTCTAAACGTTTGTCCCAACAATACTGAATCATGGGGCAAAAAATATGCTGCAGCGATATTGTTCGTAAAATTTTAATTTTTGAGAAATTCAATCATTATTAAATTGTTAAAGTTTAACTACAAATATTTTTTACTTGCAATGGAATGATCATGAAAAGATAAATAAAATGATCTACCATTTTTAATGAAATAAAAAATAATATAGAATAAAAAATTATTACACGTGATTAAAAGTTACACGCGTACGTTTGTGTGGACAATATTTTTTTGCAGCCTTTGCACGGAGTGCCTTCGAGACAGGTGGCCTACGCGATGCCGAGACTTTTACATTGACAGAGGAGTGGCACGAAGAGAAGGATGAGATGCATTCTCTACAGTTAATCTACTTCCTACTTAGAATTAGTGCATCGATATATTAAACACAAAACATAATTTAAAATATTCATGAAAGGAAGTAATATTGATGTGAATGTACATTTAAAAAAATCAAGTTCAATACACACCTGGGTCATTCCACGCAAAATCGGACGAATTTGAAGAAAAATTGACCTCGATGTCTCATATCATTCTGATTATATTTTACAGGTTCATGAAAACAAACTATACAACACGTATTTTTAGTTTTGCTCAAATATTTATATTTGCGTCATTTTTTTTTTAATTTTCCGTAACTTCATACGCACTGACATGTATAATATTTTGTATCTCAAAATCATTTTAAAATCTCGGTTTTGAGTTCCTCTTAAATCAAAGCTTATGTCTGTACCTTTCATGAAATTTATCTTATTGTTTATAAAATTTTATTTTTTAATGTTAATTTTTTGTTTATATATTTTTATTTATAAAATTACTAATTTTACCACGAATTAAAAATCTGAAAAAAATAAAAAGAAAGTTCATACTTTCTTCTAAAGGACTGCGAAATTTCAAAATGGCTTCTGTTAAAATAACTTTTTGAGAATTTTTTAAATCTTACCTCGTTCACAGCGCCGCGAGAACCTCATGCGCCCGTCGTTGTATGTGCCGCTATCGAATGAAACGCAGGGGGGAACTAGCTTCACAACAGGACGATAAGTGGAAATGTTCACTTAGCAATGAGTTTTAAAGTTCTTGTTAATATTCCAAAACATATAAAATATTAAGTTGTATCAGATTTACGACTTTTTAAGTTTCTCTTTATATAACTTGGATAATATGTGCACTTTCTTTCAAGGAACATGTTTTAATTATTTCTTGATCTTCACAAATAAACAAACAAGGAACAAGGGAATGTAACGAACGTGTACCACGTACCCATTTTGCTGCATTTCTACGACTTTTAAGTGAATTCTTTCTTCTTCATGATCTTCATTGGTGGAGAACACTATGTTTTGTATGTTTTTGTGCCCAATCATAGAGCTTCTTGGGAGTCGTAATCGGATCATGATGTACCTGAATCGCTCAACGTGAATCCACTGCCGATACGTCAATCATCCTCTCTTCAAACTTTTCCTGCAACATTTTAAGTCGTTCTAGTCCAGGACATTTGTCACACTTTTTAAAGTAATAGTCAGCTCTTGGAGGGTCAAAAATAACTTTTGTTAGGTAGTACCGGCAATCCTTCAATGCATTAACATCATCTGTTAACTTTGCGAGACCTCCTCAGTCAAACATTAACTTTACTCGTACGTTTTCGTGATATACTCAAACACATACTGTGTGTGTACCGTTAGCTCCTGGTAAAATACTGTGTTCCAGTCTTAATTCAGTGAACTTTAAAAATCTGATCTTTACATGAGGAGACTTTTCTTTAAAATGTCGGTAGGTTTCTTTTATGTTGCTCAGTATAATCCTCTTTTGTTTGTGAATCTATCCCCCATTCTCTCTCACTGAAATAAAATTATTTTTTTCCTTTATTTATTCATGATACGGTTAACGTCATCTGAACAATAGTGGTGCTACAGAATGCGGTGGGGGGAAATTTCGCGTTTTTAGTAGTGCTAAAACGCAATTTTCTTTAAAACGGCACATAATTTTTAAAAGAAAATTACCATTTAGGGCTAGGGTTTTGTGTTCTTTAATATTCTAAAATTAATATTTTCGTTCTACCAATAGGAAACCGAAAAATTAAGAAAATTACAAAAAAAATGTTCTTTTGGCGGTGATAGATGGTAGCTGGCAAGAAAGAGTATGTCGCAATTCCGAATAGCTAGCGAAGACCCAAGGAAATAGAAAACTAATACGGGAAAGACTGTGCCATTCTGTAGCACCACTAGTTTCGCGCAGCATTACATAACTTTCCCTATACTACGTATATCACTCCGTGTATACGTACGTATACGGGAAAGTAAAAAGCCACAATACGTTGTGTACAGAAGCGACGATAGCTCTTCTGGATTTCACATGTGGAGTTGACAATATTCCTTTGTTGCTAGTTGTTTTGCAACAGTTATCATGTGCGTAGATGCATCGAAATGTTTTTAACATTAGGAAAAAACCAATCTTTGAAAATCGTTAAAATTTCAATTTTTATCATCAGTAGTTTCGTATCTTTTTTTCAATTCTTCTATGATGTATTCATTTTCTTGTTCTTCTTCTACCTCTTCTATATCAAATATTCCTTTCTCTCCTTTGACTCAGTTTCGTTTTTCCCAATAGGTGTTTCACCTAACATCTATATTGTTAAACTTTCTTTCAGATGTGATAATTTTACATTCTTGGCTGGCGCAGCTTGTGCTTCAGTAGGAGATGGATCATCATTATCTCTGATTTCAATGTTCAATTACGGATTATTGTTTTTTTCTGAATTTCTACTCTGTTGACTTGTACCAGGTTTGCTGGAAATGTTTCAAGGGTACCTTTAGAAGTTTGACTTTCATTTTATAAACCATTTGAAGTTCTCCATCTGTATATGTTACAAATTTTCAATTATTCAATTATTTCAATTTTCAATTCGGCGTAATTTGTAAGTATTGTATGCCCAACTTTTGAAGGATACTTCGTATTACATGTCTTAAATTTTTACATTCAGTTCTACCATACTTTTTTAGATTGAAAGGATTGAAACACGAATCAAAGCGTATCTTCATTGTACCCGCCATCTTCAATTATTTTTGTCACTCTCCTAGAAAGAAAGAAGCACATGGGCACACACACACGCGTCACAAACGAGGATATTATTTGCACTGTGTCACACACTCTTGGATGTAAACTGATCCCAATGTTTATATTGCTTGGTCGACTTCCTGCCATTGCCTTGGGTGGTAAACGACCTGCTGACATCGATCAAAGGGAGTGAGCAGTGTTGCGCAAGGCCGCAAGTCCAGTGGAGGAAGACACAGGGAGTCACGAAATCTATAAGGTAGACTTCGTGCAGGGAGCATTGACAAAGCGGTATGGCAGCGGCGGCGCGCAGCGGCGGTCGAGAAAATACTCCGCGCTCCTTTTTTTACGTGAGTTATAAAACAGAAGACATTTTGAAAATTTGCAGAGAGGAAGATGAAAGTCTAAAGAATTTATTGTCGTCGAGTTTAAAACAAAAAATCATGGGGATCATCTTAAAAAACTCGTTTTAAAAATTATAAACAATCTAAAAAACACAATATAAAAATATGCAATTACTTACATAACACTTGTTGAAAGATTGCTTCTTTAGCTTTAATTTGAAATCAAGTTTAAGTTTTTACAAGCAACACATTTGGAGTTAAAAATTATTAAACATCTCGACAATAGAGAAAAATATTTCAATAATTGTAACTTCAAAAATAATGTATTCTCGATTAAACAAAAAAATATGTGTCTCTTACTTTTCATATTAGATAGTGTAAAAAATATTAGAGAATTTTTAAACACTTCAGGCTTTTTCTGTCCGGTTTTACGTGGAATGACCCACCTACAGACCTGACTGAATGCTCATCGAGCTGATTGCTGCGTTTCGCGATTTCTATCACCTGTCACATGTCTTCTGTAGTAGTGAACACTCTCTCATACACCGTGTTTTTAACTTTCATAGAAAGAATCTTAAGTGTTTTTAACTTTCATAGAATCTTAAGATCGGGAGAATGAGCAGGTGAATTTAACCACCACCCTTCCCTACCGATTGGTCTTAAATTTCTTTGTACCAATACACATTGACAGTGACAAAATTTGCAAGGTGTTGAGGTGAAAATGGTGCAACGTGAATAGTGTAACATGTTCTGTATCAGCTACAAGAAACATTTTCTACGATATTGTGTTTTCTTTTTGTTGCCAAGCTAAGGAAACTCTCTGGATGCGCTTCATATAAATGGATACACAGCAATATAGTACAACAGTTCTTCAAAATGTTTTGTAATTTAACGAAATAGTACGTACATTGCGTATTTCGTAATTCGTAAAGACCATCTAATGACGACCGTTCAGTTCCTTGGAATATTTTTATTGCATAAAGTCAGGTGTGTCGTAAGAAGTGACGCACTGAGTGTGAGAATTCAATTGGATTTGCGCAGTATGAGAAGAGGCGCAGTAACACAGTTAAAATTGGAATTTTTCAGTCAAAATCGAAGTTATTTCATTATGTTTCGACTTTTTTCCGACTTCTTAGATATTTAACGACACTTTCACAAGAATAGTTTACGAAGGATGAATAGCTTTTTTTTCTGCGCACATTATAAGTTAGTAAGAATCATTATTGTTTCAAATGACTTGAGTCTTAATTCGGTTAGTATCATCATGGCGGACATGTTCCTAACTCCTTTTCTCACTTCATAATAACTAGACATCGGCTATTGAGAGAAATTTCATTCCAGCGACGTTATTGAAAGGCTGATAATTCAGGTATATTTGCACGAATCATGACAAATAATGACACGACCAAGTTTTATCAGGCTTATTTCTGCCTTTTTTAAGCAAATATATCCTTTTGTGCATTAATGCCTTTTTTAGAATTATCGGACTTTTTTGGACTTTTGTGTATTATTTTTTGCTAAGACATCAAAAAGTCGGTCATGGTCGCACGTGATCATTCCTTACGAAAACGTCAGTTCACGTCGTTATATTTGAAAATACAGAATTTCTAAAATCATACCTACAGATTATTTTCCATTTCTTTACTACCTAAATACCAACCATGTTCTGAGAACATTATCTATTGACAATACACCGAGGGTGTAGACTGTGATACGATGCAGTAAGAATGCTGACTGATCGCTTCCAAGAAAAAGAAAGAATCTCTCTTTCGTATCGCATGTATAATTATTTGACCGCTTCCGCTGGAAATTTCATTTAGTAGTAGTTGCACAGATGCATGAGTACGGTCATTTCGTTATTTTTAAAAGTACAATGCCCAAACACAAGCAAAGTAACACTTCACTGCTTTGTGAGCGGGTGACCGCATATCTTTGCTGCATCACAGATGCATTATACTATGCCGTATTTGTGATAAAACGGTAAGTTTTGAATTTTATTGTATATTCTTCTTTTCATTGAAATCATTCAAAGATGGAATTAGTTTATCACTACATAATAAAACTAATCGTTTTACAATTATTCACTTTATGCATGAATAAATTTAGCCACAAAATTCAACATCTGACGTTTCCCTAAAAACCTTAGACACTATGTTCGTTTCCGAAACCTCTTCCTATGAAATTCTCAAAATAATCGGTAAATTAAAAAATAAATATTCGGCCGGTTTAGATGAATTTCCGGATTGTTTGTTAAAGACGTGCGCGCCAGGCATTATAAACCCGTTAACTCACATATTTAATGCATCCTTATGCACCGGAATTTTTCCAGATATTTTTAAAACAGCTAAGATTAAGCCGCTCTTCAAATAAGGCAACAAAAATGAAGTTCAAAATTATCGGCCAATTTCTCTTTTGTCAGTTTTTTCAAAAATATTAGAGAGACTTTTTTTATGTGCGAATGGAAACCTTTTTCAATAAACACGACGCGTTTTCAAATTGCCAACATGGATTCCGGAAATCAAAATCTACGGAAACAGCCATTTTTTTCTTTCTTAAGGATGTTGCCTCATCATTGGATCAAAACGAAGCAACTATTGGAATATTTTAGATCTTTCAAAAGCTTTTGACGTCATTGATCATAACATTTTACTTTCAAAATTACCTTCGTATGGAATCCATGGTATTGCTCTAGATTGGCTATGTTCGTACCTTAAACAACGATCTCAGAGAGTAGAAATACCTTACTGGAATGATGGACCTTTCCGGTTCTTTGCCAATTGCTCGTGGAGTCCCGCAAGGATCGATTTTAGGCCCTATTCTCTTCCTATTATACGTAAATGACATGCCCTTAGCGATTCGAAACGGAAGAACAGTTATCTTTGCGGATGATACAAATATTTTGTGCAACAAAGAAACCGTAAATAGTACAATATCAGACGTTTCAAATTGGTTCCGTAATAACAAATTAAAAGTAAATGAAAATAAAACTGTTTCAATGCAGTTTTCCGTATCAAATAAAAAATTCTGTACTCCATTGAAAATAAACGGTGTGCCATTGACTGATGTTAATGTAACAAAATGTTTAGGTGTATCAATTCAGTCAAACCTCAAATGGAATGCCCACTTAAATGAATTGAACACAAAATTAAGTTCATTATGCTACGCGTTCAGAATTCTTTCAAATTCCGTCACCCTTCATACAGCTCGTTGTGTATATTTTGCCAATGTTCACTCCCGCCTGAGATATGGCATAATATTTTGGGGAAACACATCTTCAGCTCACAGAATTTCAGATTACAAAAAAGAATTGTACGAATAATAAGCAAATCCAACCCACGTGATTCTTGTAAGTCACTCTTTATTAATCTAGGAATTTTACCATTACCTTGTCTCCTGATTTACGAATCAGTAGTTTTTGTCAAAAATGACTTACTTAAGGACGGGAATATATTTTCAGCAAACGCCGATGTCTATAAGTATAACACACGACGTAGTAATCATATTCACCAGGTGGCAGTATCAACAGCTCACTACAAAAAATTCACATACAATTCATGTACATTACTCTACAACACTTTGCCAGAAGACATTAAACGATTAAATTCAATAGAAAAGTTTAAGTCCCAAGTAAAATCTTTTCTGCTGCGTAAGTGTTTCTATACAATTCGAGACTATACCGAGCATCAAAAAGGAATGTAGAATTAATTTTAACAATGATAGTTAATGTAATTATTTATCATTTGGACTGTATAATTCTAAAGAACCTGTAACAAGTATTGTACCACAGTTTCTGGGTTGATGGCCCCCATCTCGATCAGGTTTTTCGTCCAGTTTCCCTGATCCTTGAGCAAATGCTGAGATGGTCCCTTGTTTTGCTTCTGGACATAAATGTAACTTCATTATTTGTGCACGTCTTCTGAATTTCAGTGGGAAATATAGTTATTCAAATTATCGTTTTTCATATTATCGCGGCAAAAAGTATTATTCTTTCATGAAGAACATGAGGGTTCAGGGCAGGAATTTATAGCTAATTTACCTTTGAAAATATATTTTATTATATAGAAGCGAATATTTTGTCAACAAAACTCGAAAAAAAACACTCTTTTCTGTATTCAAAATTCGACTAGAATATGGTTTAGTATAGACCACAGAATTATGAAAACGTGCACAAAATTCACTTCTCCCCATAGCTCGTCACACGCAGTTTTTAACTGTTTTTGACGTAAATAAATAAATAAATTGCAAGATGTTTATTTTTAGATATCTTCGGAAAATAAATACCACCTTTCCAAACACGAAAAGTCAAACATTTATCACAGTAACTTCAAAATACAACAGAAGAGCTGTTAACAGACGCATCTGACTGAATCTTGTACAACAATCAAACGAAACCAATGTTTCTACGACATGTGTCCGACTTTCGTGAATGCCAACATCCCATGGAACGCCATTGAAAACTCATCTAAATATTCCTTAGAACAGTGTTGTAAACAAGTGATACCTTCATAATCAACTCTACAATAAATTAGTTGAATTCTGTGAATCAAACTGCACTAATAGGTATTCGTAGTGACAGAGGTAACTATTGGTTTTGGCTGTCGATTGATGAAACGACGTACTCGGTAGAAGGATAAGCTGCCCACTTGATTGCCGGGGAACTGAGCGAGCATAACGCGGGTGCTTCCCACCTTCTATGTTCAAAGTCACTGGAGAAAATCAATTCTGAAATTACGCTTAATTTGTTAATACGGGGTTAAAACTCTTTTATCCTAAAGGCATTGAAGATCAGAAGGTACTTTTACTTCTCACACTTACAACCACTCCACATGCTTTGCACCGAAAGCTTTTGAAACTGTTCTATTCTAATCTAACCCATTTGACACATCTTGATCGTGGTCTGTAAAATGTCACTAAAATGTTGCAGAAGAGGTTAGGAAAATGTTACCTTCAGTAAATAAACCGATTTCGTTAGACGAAAATATTTTTTTTAAAATCTCCTACCAGAATTATTTTTTTTCGACAGAAGTCGCCAGACACCTGTCGCCCGAAACTACAGGAACTCGATAGGAGACTTGGTTGATGGCAGTTGAATATTATAAAAAATATTTCGAACAAATTGCAGAAGCTGTTAACAAGCGCTCTGATGATGACGCTCAGTGTATACAAGACGCCAAATTTGTGCTCCAGAATTGTAAATGCAAGTTCAAATTTTGTATTCTTTGCGGATGTAATTGAAAAACTAGAAACTCGAGAATTAACTCTTTGTGATTTCATTTTAATAATGATGTCAGCAGTCGATCTGTTATAAAAAGTTCCGAGTAATCAGGGAAAACAAATAAGCGATAAGTGAAAAATGTATAGAAAAAATCCTAAATGTGTCAAAATAAAGGCCGCGGAATTTAAAATGAAAACAAACGAAATTTCCCAGAAGGTATTAGTGTTGCTAAGTTTGGGTTTCTAAAACATATGTCATTCACATCAGTAAATGTTGAGAGATCCGTCTCCGTTTTTGAACTGATTTTGTCTCCCAAATGTCACAAATTTGAAATTGAGAACCTTGAAAAGTTTTTGGTAATATATTGCGATACAAACTACAGTAAGAATAAAAAGTAAGAGTATGTAAATTTTGTTTTACATTAAAATGTACGTACTTGTTTTGTGCACTTAAGCTTACAAAATAATATGCCATTTTTTAGCAAGAATTAATAAAACAATTTTTCATTTTATTGTGTAACATACGACAGTGCCTTTTTTTATTTATTCTTGACATTTTCAGTGCCGTTTCAGGCCCCTAAAAGACGATTTTTTTGGGCTTAAATATCCGATGTCTATTAAAAACGTAACCTTTTCTGTTCTCTTTTTTTTTTAACTTACAGGTATGAGGAACTGTAAGCTCATCGCTCATCACTCATTTCACTCATCACTTTCTTTGACATTTCATACGTCACATCACGTGTCAATGTTTATCATGACTTAAAGATTTTTATATTCTCAATTGACAATTTGACTTCGGACAACTTCAAAATGACATTCTATTGCACATATCCCACACTTTTTCTTCTCCTACTTCGTACAACCACACATACCAAGATTACCATCCATAGAAAAACGTTTCTCTCTTCTTCAGTAAATGAAACAAATTTTTGTGTCTGGTGGCATCTTACGTGATTGTTCTTTCCTAATTTCTCTGTACTATTCAACCTAAGCTATGTTTCAGAGAAATCTTATGATTTCTGTTAAAAAATCTTATTTTACCCAATTTGTGCGAGACCATAAAGCCTTACAGGCAATATGCTCCAAAAGGTATCAATTGAAACCAGCAAAATTTAAATTAATATTCAATTAGTTACGATAGAGAAATCTCACTTTCACCAATTTTAAAGGAATCTTGCATGGTTACGTACGAAGATGGTTTAAATTTAGTGTGAAACGTGAGTGGACTCTTAGGTATTAGAAATAAAAGTATGTAAGCCAGAGCAAGTTACACATTTATTACTGAACCGATTAGTTACAGAGACAAAGCACTAACTTAGTGAAACACTTAGCCGGGCATACAAATGCTGCGAAGATATGGGCGACGCACACGAGACCTTCACTTCACTCTCGCGCACTTGTCACTGCACATGGGTCTGTGGAAACTACAGAGAAAGTAAACAGCAATAAGATACAACAATCTTGACAACAAAAAATGTTCTTTAATTTTTAAAAATCATTTCACAAAACTAAACCAATGCTCGAAATTGGGTACAAAAGTTTCTGGACATTGAAACTATTTGTTACAAAAGAACATTATAATTTTGTAAAATTGCTCTCTGCCCGGACTTAGACACGTAGCCTGGCTGATAAGAATTTCATAAGTTTGTTGCATATTTATATAGGAATACTATTTTACTTTTCTTGTTATGTTTTCGTGAGGTCTATTTACTTGCAATTTTTCTATTTCGAATTTTGTTTCGACGATGCTGCATAAATGTTCAGTACGATTTAGATCCGTTTTGGGGGGTTAATTTGTTTTGATACGTTGTCCAGAATCCGAATTTTGTTTTGTTAAGCTTAGAGTAATTATCGTGCTGAAAAATGTAGTCGTTTCTAAACATTCATTTTAATAACTAGATCGCAAATTTGACTTTAGAATGTGCACGTACATCAATTGATTCATCTACCACCTGAAATTTCTCTACACCACTGGCACTTACACATTTCTAAGCAAGCAGCAAACCCCAGCTGAGTTTGATACTGTGAATTAAGTGTCGCAGCTGCATCTTAGAATTTTCTTCCTCCACACAACGAAATGCAATTTTCCTTTTTCAAATTTTGTTTCGGCGATGCTACAAAAATTTTCAATACGAAGTAGATCCGTTTTGGAGTGAATTTGCTTGGATACGTTGTCCAGAATCCAAATTTTTGTATTTAAATTGGTATACTTGGGTAATTATCATGTAATTAAATGTAGTCGTTTCTCAAATTCATCTCGTCCCGAAATGAAGTATTTGCTCTCTTGTGAAAATATGATCCTCCTCCAAAGTCCGTACCCAATTTGCATGCTTTTTTTACCATTGCTAGGTGTTTAACCTGTTCTCTTTACTCACCTAAAATTACTTCTGGGCATTGCGTCCAGGGTAAGCATAGCGTAATAACACATTGCACACAGTACAAGGTGAAACGTTTTTCTCGCTGTACAGAAGGCCTGTCTCCAGGAATTATCGTAAACCGCTCATCTGATAGAATTAAGAATTGAAGTCCATCGCTGCGCAGTTCGTCTTCTTGTTTTTCTGTCATAAAATCCACCTGTCTACAAGAACATGCAACGTTGATTTGGAGATTCTATTTCGTCGAGATATTTCCCGGATTGATGTGCCCTCATCGTGTCAACGAATTACCTATTTGTATTCAAAAGAGAATTTCCTCGTCGGAATCATTTCAACACAGTTATCTTATCTCTTCAGATACCAGACGGCTACTGGGAAACAGCAGAGGGCGGGTGAAAGTAGAGGAATATTGAAGACTTCCCCATTTTCTATAGTCATCTGTTGTCTATAACGTCGTTGTTCAGATACTATTTGCGCCCCATTTTAACCAAGATTACTGTTTTTATTAGTATCGAGGTATTGGCTTAGATTTGTGAAACAATTTTTTTAAAATAAAGGTAGATATTTTTATAATTAAGATTGACGTGTCTTATTGCTGTTAACGCCTAATACAATTTCCGCAGACCCAAAACAGAGAACTTTGAATTTCATATACTTGAAAAATACTTTCCATCTCAACCTCTTTACATTACCATGTTTCACAAACCTTCAGTTTAATTGCAGTTATGTTTTATGTAGCCGGCTGTACGGCTGCCAAATAGTGGGCAATGAAGAATTTCATTCGAAATGTTCATTAATTTGTATATGTTTAAGAAAACTAGAATGTAGTATCTCTCATATTCGGTAGTCAATATCATTTAGCGTCGTCACTAGCGGGCACCCTTTCGTCTGCAGACGGCGCGTAGTAGTGCGGCCGCTGCCTCGGCCGGCCTCTGGCCGGGCCGCCGCGCGGCCGACCGCCCGAGGGTCCGTCACAAGACTCCTGGGCGGCCGGGGCGCCGCGGTGCGCGCTCCCGGGTTCGCACCCCGCCTGCCCCGGCACCCAATGCGAGTTCACCTGCCGGGGGCTTGCGCAGAGCCTACCCCAAGGTCGCGACCGTAGTGCGGGTGCCGGGATTCGAACACGTGTTGTCCCACATACGTCAGAGAGCGCGCACACGCCAGCGACCGCTCGCCCGACCGGCCGGCCGGCCGGCCGGCTGGCGCGTGTATAGGGGAGGGTGACCCCGGCAGTCGGCGGGGCTCGAACCGGACGCACCGGGTCCGGGGATCGATGCCCGCCACAACAGTGTGCGATTAGCAGATCGCTTTGGCAGAGCGCACTATGCCGCGGCGCGCCGTCCCGCTCGGCCACTGCCAGCACGCGCCTAGTCACGAGTGGCAGTGAAAGCGCGGGGCGTGCTGTGACCCTGCCCCCGTGGGTGTGTCGCCGGCGAGGCCGCGTGACAACCCTGCCAGGTCACCCCATCGGCACATCCGCCCTCTTCCGAGCCCGAAGAGGTCACTCGCACTGCGAACAATTTTTCACGAATAGGAAAGATCAATGCTAGATGATTCGATTCGTGCAGCCCATTGTGAAACATCAGAATATAGTCTGTCAAATTATACAATGATTCGCTCAGTTTTGATTGTTCATTTCTTTGCATAAATTAGCATGCGTTTAGTCCGATTTATAAATTTTTTGTTACTGTTTTTTCAATTCCAAATTTTTTACAAATTGATTTTATCATAACTTCGTACGCAGTTATATGGTATACCCCAAGGGAAACGTACCTAATATGTTCACCCAGAATTTTTGGTTGTGAATGAAAAATAGATTAGCATTTTTTTCTTAATAATGTTTTATGAAAACTCGCGTAGTGTGTTTTTGCAATATTGCTTTCAATGCCTGAACCCTTCCATGTGGTTTTGAAACGTAATTGGTATTTCGTTCTCGAATACACAGTACAGATCAAAGTTCAAAGTATGTGTAGAATATCCGAACTACTTCTTGGAAATAAAAATATCAAATTGCATTGCAGAATTTAAAATCATGAATTACTACATTTAAAAGTTTTTATGATGAACAAATCATGCATGGTATGAATCTGTTTTGCTCAATTTTTAATATTTGGGATGTTTATCATTCCAATAAATCGTTTTCTTGATCCTTCAATTATTATTTGAATTGAGTTGTTATCACTTTTCAGTGAGATTGTTTTTGTACTCCCCTTCCGTTTTCCAGAAAAATGTCGATGAACATCATCTGCAAGTCTTAAAGATAGAATTACAATTTTGCTGATTCCTTAGAATCCGATCCTGCCACACAAGATCATTACGGGAGGACACGCTCTTTTGTACTACTTTTGTGTTGTTCATATAGCTACCCAATTAATCTATTTTTTGTTTATTTTTTTAAGATTTTCTTTGAAAAACAGAAAAAATTGGGAGTGACTCCGAGAGAGGGGGTTATTGCAATCTTCGCACGTATTCTTGACATAACTATCTTTACAACAGAAGTGTCAAAATATACTACAAAACGGTCGTCACTTGCAATACGCGAAGCAAACTGTACTCGGATGCCTCATAATGTTCTGGTAACTACATTCAGAGGTAGCAACTCAGAATATACATTCCAAATACTTCATGTTAAAAATATTTTATAAAACAAAATGTACAAAATCAAATACTGCGTTTCGAATTGACGTAACTGAAACTTGAACATTTTAGATGCTTTCTAGTTCGGACCTTGAATTGTTCTTGATATAATCGAGCGAATAAAAACAGTTTAAAATGTTTAGTTTCTTAGAATATTTCTAATTGCCAAACTTTTCCATATTTTAACATTTCCCTACCTCCTGGTTCAAAAAATTGAAGCTGTGGCACATTTGTGGTAAAATTAAATTTCCCTACGGATATAATAATTTTTCTGTATAATTTAAGCACATATTGTAAGTTCAATTGATTTGTAGTGAAAATTGTGATGAAATGTTAACTTACAATCGTTGCCTTGAAAGAACTGTACATATCACTGTCTAAACACATTTTACCACATCGGACAGTTTCACCCGTTAGTTATGTATAAGTTGTGGAAGTACGTGACAATAATTCAGAGACACAAAGGAAAATTTCGCGTTTGCACTACCTGAAAATATAGAAGCCATTTTAAATCAATATTTTCGACATTGATGCTTTTCACTTTCCCTAATTAGAAGATTAAGTATATAAATTCTTACGTTTTTTCATAATAGCTCCTTGATTTATAACAAACAACAACATTCACTCAGTACGTAACATTTCATTTATCCCCAACTTCATAACCAAATTATCAAGTGACTTTCTATTTCAACTAAATCAGCGCATTCTCACGCATGTGTTTTACAACAAAAAGAAATGCATCAACTAAGCCTCGTGTTAAATCTAAATTCTCAAGAAACGTCGTGCTTCCTTGCGTAAATCAAGATGCCCGTCCACACCCGAAGTAGAGAATCTGTAGTTTCCGATCACAAGCCCCAAGTTATTAAATTAATAAAGGTCGTTATTATTATTATTATTATTATTATTATTATTATTATTATATATTAGTCGAATTTTTATGCATATTATTTTTTCGTGTATTTCGCCTTTATGTAAATTGCATGGACGTCCCGAAATTTTTTTTTCGTTCAATTCGTGCAAATCTATTAGCGCGAATCAGCTACCTGCTGCTTATTGAAAAAAAGAAGAAAAGTTGTAGCAGGGAGTTTCCCGCCCTACGAGACAAATGTACACCCCTATCCACCAATTTCGTCCCCTCCGAGGGAGCGGTTGGGTGAGTGCATGCCGCTGGCGACCCGACCTCGAGACAGGCACAGCTCCGTTTCACCACCTCCCCCCAAACCTGCGATCCAACCAGGCTCTTCCTCCAGCCTATAATGTGCTCCCATATCATGTCGGGGTACAGCATATGCTTCCTGCCACTTTTTTTCTTTTTTAGTCGTCTTCCTTGTCCACACGAGGTCTTTTTTTGCAGAGGAGAAATTGACGATTTTCCAATAGACTGGGAATCTCATTTGCTGTATGATCGTTTAACCACGTTAATATAGCGCCTAACTAGAAATGCGGTTCTTCCTGACCGCAGCTTCGTTGAATGCCTCATTAAGTGCTTTCGCGTTTTAGTTCATAGTTTTTGGATGGGCGATCACATTTTGACTACAAGTCTACGCACTGGAATAGCACGGTTCCTGTTACGGCAGCATCACAATGGGAAATATTGCGCAAAATTCAACATAATTACACATAGCTCCCAAAATACCTCTAAAGCTCTGCACGTCCATATTTTGGCAATGCCCAAAGTTCATCATCGCCTTCCAGAGATGAATTATTGGATTACCGCATGTGAGTTCTGCTATGAATTTATATTCGTGATTTCCGTGAATCTCAAGATAATATGGACACTCGCTCGAATAAAATGAGGTAATACGTGCTACACTCTGAATCTGGGAGTCAAAAGCGGCAATTCTCTTTGTTTCACCACAACATGAAATGTTGACTCAATCTTACTACACACTTTTAAACAACCGAAAAACGAATGCGAATGACTGTATTTGCGAGAGAAATGAGAAATATGATAAGAAAAAGATATTGGAAAATAGACGAGGCCAATTACTATTTTATCAAGTGCGTATCAAGAGGAACGCTGCAACGTGTCTTAAAAAAATAATATGCCAGTGTAACAAGCTGAAAAACTAAGTCAAAACTAAGCTAATGAAAAAATATATGACAACACCGCTTGCGTAACATAAACTGGAACGAAAGAAAACTGTTGCAAATCATTCCATTTTCTCTCGTGCGTGGAAATCAAAATAGTCCGGAAATAATAAATTTAAATAATTTTTAAATACTGCAATCTACAATTTCGAAAATTCCCTGCGGCTGCGACTGTCAAAAGGTCAATATGTTTGTATTTCTCTTAGGAATGTGTGACTTAGAAAATATTTGTTAATATTTTAAGATTTTAAGTGATAAGTCAAGTATCCTAATAAAATCAACTCGTATAAATAATGTGGATAAAGAATTAACGACAATAAAACATACCATTCATGAGTTAACCTTATATCTCACCATATTTTATACCAAGGCTTAGGTGGATCAAGGCCTAAACACATGATTCTGTAGTGCCTCTCATCGAGAGGTCGTAGAAATCAAATTCCCACGGTAGCAGGATTTTTCACACCAGCTAGATAGCAAAGCCGAATTCAGACATGATCTAGAGGAAATTTCTAGTGTAATTTTGCTCTGTGTAGTTTTCCATGGTTTCTGCGATCAATACCAGCAAAATGCCGGAGCAGATTCCTAACAAACGGGCCACGACCCATGGATCGCGCACGATTTTTCCTTCTTTTCCTTTGTCTTATCCTCACTCTCACACTCACAAGCTTACGCTTACACTTACATGCTCCACCGGGGTGGTGCCTCGCTAGTGATTAGTAAATGGGGAAAAACTCGGAGGCGACGTGAAAGTCCAATACTTCCATATCACGTGATCAAACATTCAAGACACTTACAGGACTAATAACAATAGCAGTTGACGCGCTCGAAAACACAGAATAATCAAACATTCAATTTAATATTTTGCATTTTCTATATTTTGGCATTTTCTTTATTATATATTTGTGCATTTTCTATATTTTGGGAGGTTTGCGTTAAATTTCTTGAATAAAAGTGGGGGAGGTAAATAAGTATTTACTGAGTAATTAATTTATATTTACTAGATGTTTGTAAAATTCCAGTGAAGACATTACATCGTCCTTTGCATTAATGTATTTTGCGATTAATGCAAGAGGTTGAAAATCGGGTATTTACTTATACAACCCAATATTGTTCATCTGACAACAATAAGATAGAGCGAAACTTATTAATATAACATTAAGAATATTTAAAATTGTTTTAGTAGAACAGAAAAAAGCTGATTATATTGAATTGATATGTAACTATTTTTGACTGACCGCTGACGATGAGATGTTAATCAGGGTTTTAAAATGGACACACCTGATTATTTTCTACTGCGGTAATTTGTAAGTAATCCCGTATTGAACTTCAACGCATCGCAGAAATGACACTGGCATACCTGAATGAACATAAAACGTAAATTCATATCTTTTTAAGATTTTCAGTCACTCTTATAATCGGAATTGTTTAAAAAAGTGACAATAGCAATTTTTCATTGCTGTTTGATAATACAACTTAATGTTTAGTTTGATATTCCATTTCGTCAACCTTATTCTTTAGAACGACGGTACAGTTAAATGAGGATTATATGTGAGACCGGAAGCATATATCTCGAGATTGTTTTCGCGGCACAGATTTGTTTCAAAGATACATTATAATTTGTCGCAAAGAATAGCTTCGTATTCTAGGATTTATTGGTAAACCTCCTGACACGGTTCACCGTTATCTTGAAGCACTGTACGAGAAATGCGTTTGTTACTACGATATTAGATTATATTTTTTGGATGAGTAACATTTAACCAATTACAAGTGCACAAGTAATATCTTGAAATTACAGAAAAAAATGTTACAATAAACTACACATTTGAGATTGTCACAGAATCGTGTGATCAATCCATGTTTCAATTTGCCACGTCCTTTGAATCAAAATTACAGTAAGAACTGAGGTGTTCTTTCAGTTTCTGAAGACTATTTTAAAACACCCATAATGATAATAACCCGCTTGATTTCAACCTGAATCTGAATTCTGAAAATATTCCCATATTTAGAAATCAAAATTCCACTGCTGCAAGTATATGTCTAGTTTAATAGTTACATAAAAAAACATTGTAAACCAGCCATATTGAATGGTGAACAGTTACCTTCATTTCAGCTCACTCTATCTCGACATCTAATATATCATAGACATTCTCCTATTTTCCGTTTTTTTAATTTACATATTTTTTGTACATTTATAGTCCACACTTATAAATTTTGTCACACAAAATAAGATATTACATAAGGTTTTAGTCGTATTTAGCTCATTCAAGTAACTAGATGGCGGTCGCTTCTGAAAAATGCACTTCTAAGAGAGTTTGTTAATTGATGACTAAAATAGGAAGGTACAAGAAATTGAGGCGATATTTGTAATTGTTATTGAGTGTGGTGAGATTAGTGGAAACATATTAGGGAGTGACAGCCACTACCAATGCCGAGTGAAACTAACGGTAAGATCACGGCCAGTAAAATGAAATGTCTCTTCCATTGAGCCGAATAGTCGGTCAGGGAGGAAAGATGTAATGTGTCCTTCACAAGAAAGTCAAGCAAAAGAAAGTAATATCTTATTTCTTCTGTTGGCTGAGTGTTTCTGCGCGTACACGAAGTAGGAAACATAGGTAGCGGTCACGGAGGAGCCGGCCGAAATTTTGGTCGCCCGACATCGGACGTTTCGTCCGATATGCCAGATTCGTTCAAAGACGTAACGGTAAACGGAAATGATCTTAGTAAGCACGAACAATCTCTTCGGACGGCGTCCGAAAAATTAAGGCTGTGGATCTCCTTCGTTTGATTTTGTCCTTCCGACGTCGGTCGACCCACCATTTCGGCCAAAATCGGCTTCACTGTGACCGCTGCTATAAGCCTTAATGACCTTCCCCTTTCTGGCAGGTGAGAGCAATATCTGATTTGCTCTGTTCCTTCTGCTGAAAGGAGGGTGCTAAAGATGTACTCAGTGGGTGAATAATAATGATAGATGAGTGTTCATGGATATGATGGGTGTGCCAACTCCGTCTCAATCATCATGGGTTTTGTTACCCAATCAATGTGATTGGGTAACAAATCCATGCATTATCCAGAACACAAGGCTGCAACCTACTGCTCTAAGTGTTCCGCGCAGGCGAAGTGAATGTTCCCATGCCCGCACCGCTGAGGTCGGCCAATCCCATTGTAAACAATAATGTTAAATACGTACGAAAATTACGTGAAATTACTGGTAACGGGTTATAATTGATTGAAATTACCAGAAACGAATAGGAGTGCCGATGACGTGATTAGTTATCTAAATACATTCTAGTGACGCATCATTTGTCTTTGGTTACTTTTTAGCACTAATTACCCTGCCCTCTTTCTATAAAATATAAACTTTACAGTAAAAGAACGCCAATAGCCGCAAGTGAGCTAATCAATGTTCTCTTTCGAAATTGTAATCCCTTTGTGTCTAATGTCAAGCACTATTTCCGAGTCTTCCATATTAGGCTTACTCAGTAATGAAGAGAATAAGGTACTAAAAGTGAAGGGAATATTACCCTCAACAAGACACGTCATATTCTTGTATGTAAGATTCTCTCAATGCATAAGTCTCACTAGTACGATTCTGCTCCACGATGTTGAGGTCGATGGTCTCCATAAACGCAGTTTGAAGACTGATACTCATTTGCTAGAAGCAACCGATGTGCTTTCTCTCACTCAAAGAGAACCCGCACCTGAGCAATTTAATTTGCATTTTTGAAAAGATGATATCGATATAGTGTCCTGAAAGTAAGATACAATAAAAATAATTTATGAGAAAAAAAGCATCAAAGAAATACCCCAATGTTTTGAAAGTGTGTAAAAGAAAATGAAATAGCAACAAGGAAAACTCGAAGTTGGAAAAAATGAAGACCTAGTAATAAAATACATTAATATAAAATAAAAAATATGAATGATGATGGTTAAATATTGAAAGAATATAGACCCCATTAACTAGTTAGAAGTAAAGATACCACAAATATATCAGTTAAGTACGCAACTTGAATGTGGAAAATTTGTAAGGAATTTCGGTTTAGAAAGGGAAGAATGAGAGAAAATCGGTGATAATGTGTGGAGAAGTAGGAATATGGGATAGTAAAAACAAAAAAAAAGTATTTCAAATGAACAAATGCCTATGGGTATCCCCTATGAAGGGTCCATTTGCTAGCTACTTGTTACAAACACTGCCTATTATGTTCCGTACTCAATTGATAAACATGAAACGACTTGAAAATATTATTTACAAGGAGTCGGTGGGCAGTAGAGATCAACAATTTTAACCTCTATTTTTAGTAATTTAATTTGTTCTCTTAAAATATTCATATTTCTGATGAAATTTTTCATCTGAATTTGGCCATTTCAATTGAGTGATTTCGTCATAAGCTTGTAAATTATTCACAACTTGATAGTATTAGTGCTTGTAAAATGAAATAATATCCCTTATATGTGGCAGCAAAGCAAATACGAGAACAAGAAAATAATGAACCAAACATTTGAACCAATAAAGCACGAAGTAAAGTATCTAATTTTGTTACAGATTCACTTTAGAGTGTGCGTTTTTTTATTCACTTTAAAAACTTGTTCTTGATGTATTAAAATTATCAGATATGAATGATTTTTCTTATTCTTCAATTAGAAATATTTTTATTTCTAAATTGTATGCAATCTGTTTTATGGATAAATTATACCTTTAAATCATTTAATTTATCTTTAGCAATTTGGTATAGAAAACAAGTGATGAAGAGATCAATTTTAGAAGCGTCGGGGCTCTAATTCTAATCAAATATAAGTAGAAAATATTCTAATTGGAGTACTTGTTTTATATTTGAAATATGTTGAAAATATTTCAATTTTACTAACTTTTTTAAATTAAATATTTTCATTTTTAATCATGATAAAAATTATATTTCTGTAGATAAACTGTTAAAATATTGTTTTCAATAAAACCACTATACGTGAAGTTCATTAGGTTATTATTCATCATTATGACGTTCTCACAGGAACATGATATCGTATAGTAAGCACAGCCTTTAACGATTTTCTTCTACTTGAACGTTATCCTAGCATCATAGTGTCGTCTCCACCGGACTCCGACCGAACTCGAAGCAAAAACTCCAGAATGTGCGGGGCTTCGACAACGGAGTTAGCAGCGTCAATGGGAACCGGTGATTTCCATGCCTATTATATTTTTCATACCTTTATTGCAGTGCCACGAAACGCGAGTGCGGGTAAATTGATGAATTATAGATCTTCCTGAATTTCGTGATGACTCTGGGGGGTCTGACGGTGTGTTTTTGTCATGGCACCATTATTTTAGGTACAGAACGTATTTGAATCAATTACTATGACATTTGGGGAACATTTCCAAACTTTTTAATATTTTGCCGTTTAAGATGAACAATATTATTTAAAAATACTTTTGGCGATGTCTCGTTGTATTTTGGAAATGGATTATTCGTGTATTATTAACAAACTAACATCAAGCAGAAAGGTCTTTTTCTATTTTGCATAGTAATAGTATTGAAGGTGCCCTTCACTTTTTCTGTAATATTATAAATGTGTGTGTAGAGTATTGTAAACTATTGGTATGTTCCGTACCGTTGGTATTCTTCAGGGACAAAGCGTCAAGTATGATTATAATATTTCTAAATTGAAATGTCTCTGACCACAGACAAAACATTATTTCTAGATTTTAAAACTATATTCTGAAATTAGATTTATTTAGTTTTTCGCATCTTTGCAATACGTCTCTTAACCCTTCCTAGGTATTGAGCGTATTGGAGTAATCCTCCATAAACGTTTCGTCTTCTTGGCTTGTCACGTTGCAGAGAGTGGCATTTATCCTTTCGGCCAGGGGCTCGGTCCCGCGTGCGTTAGTAATCGGGATTCCCAGTTCTCAGATTTCGAGTGCATGAGAAAACAATGTCTTCATATACAAATAAGCGCAACCAATTCCTGGAACGTTTACTCACATTTCATTATAATACTCATAAAAAAACCGGGTAATGTTCTCCAATTTACACCGTAGTATCATTAACTGATGAAAGTCATTTTATTTTAGTTGTTGCGTCTCAGTGTAAAATTAATTGTTACAAGAAATTAATTAGTGAGCCGGCGTCGTTAGTCGAATTAGTTAACTACGCCTAATCAAGTCACGGTAGTTAAACAACTGGAGACACCACGGATTCATGGACTGCTGACCGTCTGAGAACCCTGGTTACTAGTGGCGCAGAACTCCTGTCCGAAGGGATCAAAGACACTGACTGACTGACGTGACGAGACAAAAAGACAAAAACTTGACGGAGGATTACTCCAGATACGCTCAATACCCAAGAAGGGCTATTTGTAGATGTTTTGCGAAGACACATATGTTATTTCTTAACAACAATGTGTTTTATTCATTGCAGTGACCATCAAAAAAATGGTAACCCTACCTTAAAAATAATTTCTACAAATAGTGTTCACAAGCTTCTGACCTTAATATTTTCAGTCAGTATCAAAATAGTCAAATTCTTTTAATTATATTTAATTTACGATATTTGCTAAAACAATAAACTAAAAAGTGAACGTAAAAACAAAAAACCTGAACATGAAATTTAAATTTATGGCATAAAAACGCCTATGTGTCTGTGTATTTTGGACAAGTAAGTCTATTCTTTCTTCTTGGGCCAAAATTATTTTCATAAAAAGTGCTAAGAAAAAAATAAAAGTTATATAATAAGGACATGCGTTGAAGACATCGCTTTTGCATCGCTTTATTTTACACATTTTCTCACCTTGTACTTGCATACACTATAGGCATACATAATTTATATTCGCATGTCACTTCAGTCACATCTTCTTTGGTCCTATTCGTTCATAGACGGAAGTTAGGCGATTCATCTAGATAGCTCCAAAGTTTTATCATCATGATGGGTTTTCTTGGAAGGATATAATCAGGGTAGTTTCCCGTAGTTTTCCCTGGTGCTACTGAAAGAATTAATAGTGATGATGAGGGGTGATAGGGTGATGTTGGTGGGAGGTGAGAGGTGATCATTGCATTTTTTAACCATCTTAGTATTCGCTTTATGTCTGAGGGAAACTATGAAAAAACCCCTGTCAGAATGGCCGGCCTTGGGATCGAACTCGGACCTCTCGACTGCGAAGTCAGCGCGTTATGCACTGAGCCACTTTGCTCGGTTCAATGTTACATAGCTACCGAATTTTCCCGTGTTTTTCTTTTGGCTACTTATTTACCTTAATATTCTAAGCCCTCGACTTATAATCATTTTTTCTCCTTATGTGGTGGCTCAACTCTCCGAGTTGACGTCTTTCCAGCTGCAGTGCTCCTTCCCTTCTCATTAAAAATAGGAAAAATCCATTCAACTATCTCAAACTATAAATATCATATAAGAGGCAGATGAGGTAATTAAGGAACTTAGAATTACATTTTCATAAGAAAGAAGTTCCTCCATTCATAGGCACTCAAACGATGCATCATCGTTTTACTTCGCGGCCAATGGTCCTTTGTATTTTTTTTTCGGGAAAAACCACTCTGTGGGGACTTGGATTTCCACAAGTAAGTAAAGCCCCATAATTCTCTAGCTTTTCATCTCGGAAGTGCTTATTTGCGTGGCCTCAAGAAGGTGCTGTCTAGAATTTTCTTAATATCGTTCTTTTTCTTTTGTCTCCATTATTTTCCTTGTGAATTCCATAATAGTATCCCAGTGTTGTGTATTCTTCGTCATGGTATTAAGGATATTCTCTTTGTTCAATGTTGTCCCTAGCTTTGTGTTGCGCTGCATAGAATCAGCCTTTTGGGTGTTCTAGGACCTCCTATATTCGGTAATAGTCTTCCTAGTGCCCTCGATTTTTGGTGGCATTTTCTAACTACCTCTTTCACGTGTTCGTCGAATGTGGTCTTATCATCGAACATCACTCCTAAATATCGTGCCGCCTTGACGGTAGTGATTCTGGTGTCTTGTAGTAGAAAGCAGACATTCTGCCTTTTCCTTGGACCTTTTATGATGACTGCTTCTGTCTTGTGAGGTGCTAAGTGAAGCCTGTTGTTCCTCATGGGCAAGCCTGGTCGCTAGGTCAAGCCTGTTGTTCCTTTGTATCATTATTCTGCTTTTTTGCTACCCGGTGGTAAAATACTAATGTAGTGGTTGAAGTTTTACATATTATAATCAGACATCATAGTCTTTCTGCATATAACATTTCTCACATGCAGTAGGTATTTTAAGCGCTCATGAATTTTCTCTGCATTGAGAATACAGAGTTGCTTGAGAACTCTATGCTTGGAACACTTGTCGCAAAGTTTTTGCCTCAATATACTCTCTCCAAAACGCTTAGAAATGTCTTTTCATCAAAACTAAACAAAAAATCAAATATTCTCTTGCGTCAGCTCCTTGATTATTGTGATTTTGTGATCGGCAATTCAAGAATGCCTTCCGCAGATTATCTTCAAAGAGCTCGAAATTTGTGTTCAATACAATACTAGAAACTGCTATTTCATACGAATAAACTTCAAAGAAAATCATATATTGAATTTGTAATGCCAATTCATGTTTCATAGTCAGTTTTTCAAACTCGTAAGTACGAGCATACCTACATCCTTCTTTCGGCAACATAAGTTGTACAATAAATCATATTAGCAAAGACAAAATTGTGGAATAATCTTCCAGAAATTGTTAGAAAATATGAAACAGCGATCCTTCAGAAAAGTAAAATACTATATTTATGAGCTTATACGGTACGATGTGTAAATGTATTAAAAATTCAAAATATTTAGATGAAATGCAATTCCTTAAATTGCATTTCAAAAATAGTTTCTATTGCTAATATTTTTCAGTTAATCCTTTAAGTTAAGTATATATAATTAGCTTTTTCGTGTTATTTTGAATAATTCTTTAGACGTGATTCTTGGAGAAGGCAGCTATTACTTTCTTGCTATTACTTACACAATAGAGAGAAAGTTATGTAATGATGCGAGAAAAAACGACGAATTTTCAACACAAAAACTTATTAAAAGGCTCCGGTAACGAAAAAACTAATAAATACAGTTACAAAATTTAGAAAAATGATCCTCTAAAACGTGATGTCTCCAGAATCCATATTTTGTGCCGAAAAATCGAATGACGGCAAAACATCGGCATGTCTATCTCTTCGTCCATCTATCCGTTAGTACGTCCATTCGGCAGACCGTCTGTCTGTTTGTGAATGACGCTAGCGTCTAGCCGAGTTTCTCCAAAATTTATATTGCTCAATATATCTGGCTGGTGTTCCAGCCCCTTGAATTTGAAACCGATATTTTAATTTTAGAAGATATTTTACATAAAGCCTCTGGGATATTTTCCAAATTTTGAAAAAAATGGCTACGGCAATTTCGATAAAATTTTGTTTTTGATAGTGTGAAGGACGTTTAAGAGAATGAATCATGTTCGTTTGCAAACCCTGATTTTTCAAAAATTGTAAAAGTTCAAATTTTTTTCGGACTTTTCCCGCAATTCAAATATTAAAGATAGAGATATTTTTCCTTCATGATATCTGTCTTTCGAAATTTTCGAAAAACGTTTTGCGTTATTTTGCGTTAAAGTACGAGCGAGAAAGTACGTGCTGTTTTATTTTCTAGCTGTCACTAGGTTCCCTGATACATAAATTAAAATCGGCTCCAAGCTCTCGTCCTCGTTGGATGGTTGTGTACACGTCACTATTTTTAGGGCATTTTTATTGCCGTCCTTAAAATTTGAGTTTTTGTAACCCTTTGCTGGATAACGCTAAAATATTTCGTGTATAAATTTCTTCCGTGATACGTGTATTTGTAGTCTTGGTTTAAACAAAGACTTACTTATGACCCATGACTTGTGTGCAATATCTTGCGTAATATCGATTCCTATTATAAGTTTTATTACCAATGTGATTATCTTGAAGTATAAAAGTCTTTACAATGAAGATCACTTTAAGGAATATAAAAAAATCCATGGGCTACTTAATACATTGTTCTTTAGTCTGCAGTAATACATCGAAATTGCGAATAAATGTCGTCTCATTCTTTGTTTTATCGTTAATGTTTCGCAGTCACCAACATTGAATACAAAAATCAAATAAACTCATAAAAATTTCATTTAAAAGTACAGAATAAAGTGTCATTGTAAGAGGCCAAGGGCAAGTAGTAAATGAACACATGCATATAAAATACACGTGCAGCACAGAATAGCTTATATAATATCTCGTACAGAGGTCGCTCGGCTCCATAATATCAGAATTTTAAAAATAAAAATAATTAAGATAACAATAGATAATAGAAATAGTCATAGATAGAATTAACCACAATAGACGTACACTTTCGGCTTAGTTTTAAATTTGCTGGAAAACGTTTCTACTCCATATAGGAAGTCTGATTTAGAGATTGAATATATGTACATGGCTCTGTGACAAACGCAAATATGTGGAGAAAATAATGATTTAATTTTGAAAAGTTCATAAATATTGTTCAAGAGACAAGTGAACACTTTCTTTGGCCGCGGAATACAGAGCTTTACTCACATTTAAACCATTCTGCTGCAAAATGGCTATTTTTAAAATGTTTCTTTCTTGTGCTCCAAAAATAGAGTAACTGCGTTAATAGTGGTCACTTCAAGCATAAAATTTGAAAAATAAGAATTGTTGTGTTCCCACATGCTTCTAACTGGCAGAATGTTGACCTTATGCCTTCGGACGGTGAACAGTGCAATAAAGATAACTAATTTATTTTCTCTTATTTCACACTTACAGAATATGCTGGAATATCTTATTAATATTGGCAGACGAACATGAATCATTGTTTTTTTGGACTTTGTGGATTCCAAACACGTTAACGGGTAGGAAGACACATTGGCTTCTTGGAGTCGAGTATCAGACCACTACCAAAAATTTGCATTTTTCAAACGGACACTACTGGATCCAAATTGGGATTTGAAAATGAATTAATAAAAATAGAACACATTATAAATTGGCCATTTTATGCAATTCAAAAAGAGGTGTGCTATTCGGGAATTGCTTTTCACGAAACGAATTTACTACTCTAGCCCAAGGACTTTCAAATAAGTACGAAATTATTCGTTATTTTATACTTTATCACATTTCGTTTGTTCCTGTACCTCCAAGAAGACTGGAAAGTAGGACGCTCATGCCTACTCATACCTACTTATGAAGTTGGAAATTTTGTACCAACGTTTCTGATTTGTTTTATAAGTACACGGTCGGCATCAGCATTGCCGCTGATTACAATAATAAGAAAGAAACTTACAATTATTCATGAAAATGTAGATAACAGAACCATATGATAACAAAGTAAGAGAACAAAGTCTGGTAAGGAAGCCAACATTACTTCCTCATTATCCGTGTTAATAATATTTGTATTTTTCAAAGAACTAAATTTTTCATTTTCTTTTTATATCTCTCTTCAATTACTTCATAGGATTCATCTATTATCGATTTCCGAAGAATCTCTTTATCTTTCAGTTCCATTTTAGAATGTTCAGAGCACTGCAAATGTTTCACTGACATCAAGATTTCAGAGGGCTCCGGCGCCTTGAGCTATTTGCCCTCGAATATCATGAAATATTGCAATATGAAATTAAATAAAATTAAGGAAATGCGTTCGTAGTACGAAATAAAACGCACTCCGACATACGGGCCGTGCGGAAATATTACGTTACTCGTTAGACACTCGGCTCCAAAACTGTGCCCACTACTGGTGCTTTAGCCCTATATTATTACCGTGCATCCACAATGGAAAAATTATTTTAACGTCATAGTTTTGATCCATAAGAAAAAAGAAATATTCAAAGACCGTTGTCAAGAAACATGCCAATAAGAAATGGTTTAAATCCCTCAGGCTACTTGCATTTTATATATATTTTTTACCAAGTCATTCCAAACAAACTGGTGCAGAATTACAGATTCAGAGCGACTTCTAGTCTTTGTAGAAACACACACACACATATATATGTTTATATAGTGGATTGCAATAAGAATTTTGAGTTCATGCACTCTCCAAAATTGCAGATTGGTCTACCTTCTAGCAACAACAGCTGCATATCTTACAGTACGGTAACCCATCAACAAATGGCAGAAAGGTGAATGCAAGAATGATGCATTTAAGGTGAGAACTTCAAAGTCATTTATCTCAACACCTGTTTTTTCTTGATGTGCCACTATTGCAACCCACGAACAAGTAATTAATAAATAGGTCAACATACATGGTAACAAAGACACTGTAAATTCTAAGAGACTGTAGTTGACGTACATTTTGTTTGAAATTGTTGTATAATTAAATTTATGTCCAAATGTCATGACTGAAATTTCACCTCCAAATGAGTTCATCATTTTTCTAATATGGAAAAAGTATAAATTCAATAAATTTAATTTCTAAATATCAAAATTGTTCATTTCTTCTTTTCAAGTAAAAGTCAGCAATATAAATTGAATCAGTTAGCTCATTAATACATTTTCACAAATATTTGATAGTAATATTTACGTATCAAATATTTGTTATTACCTTATAGTTGGAAACTCAAATGTTAATTAATTATTTATTAAATTATTATTAAATTATGATTTTTTATTAACACGTTTCAAACATTTTCTTATTCCACATAGTACCTTTAAATATGTAATAGTGATTTGACGGATTAAAAAAAAATTGGAGTTGTTCCAGATTTCTCAAGAAAGTAAAAAGATACGACGCTACGCACTTTCTACAACTGAAGAGTTTCCTGATGATTACCATCATAAGACATCAAACTACTACAGGCAATATACAGCAATAATTCTGTTCCGTAGTTCCTCCCCAACAATTAGGTAAAATATTGAGAATTAGTCATAGATTTTAAACTTAATTCTAAAACATACATAGGAATGTAAATTCTCCGAGTAAAAATAAAAATATTGCAATTGAAACTATCAATAATAGAAAATATATTGTATCTCAGGGCAACATCCTAACACCCCCACAAAACAATAACCAAGATCTCACTAATACATGCCTGCTCAATTTGTTAAATATCTCTGGCATCAATGTAAATAATAATTAAATTTGATAGAACAAATTTCTAAGAACAATTGCAAGAAAGGCCTCCATGCGTTTTGTAAAATAGTTTATTTATTTATTTATTTATTTATTTAGTCAAAAAAACAGTAAAAACTGTATATGACGTGTGGGGAAAGAAATTTATCTGCGCACATTTTCTTGAGGGCCAGAATTTTATAATTAAAAAAAAAAAAAAAAAAAAAAAAAAAACCGAAAACGAAAACGAAAAAATTAATTTAGAAAATAATTATTTTAGAAAAATAAAGATATTTGAAAAATGTTTTTTCCCGAGTTATAGAATATCAATTTCAACTGTAAATGAACTACAAGCAAAAGGAGTGCTCAACAAAACGTGCGCACAGTGAAGCTACATTTACGTCCAGAAGCAAAACAAGGGGCCATCTCAGCATTTGCTCTATGGATCAGGGAAACTGGACAAAAACCTGATCGAGATGGGGGTCATTGACCCGGAAGCTGAAGTACATTACTTGTTACAGGCGTATTAAATATTTTTTTAAATGTATACAATGCAAACATAAACTAATTCATTATATATCTTTGTTTATATATATCTTATATATCTTCATCATTATCTTATATATCTTATCTTATATATCTTATCTTATCTTATATATCTTCATTATATATCTTAGTTTCCAACATGGGTCTATAATCTTGGTTGCTCTGAGAGCCAAAATTAGCATAAATGATTTTAAGATACCTTAGTATTTAATTAAAATTAATTCATAAAACGAACATAAATTTAACAAAATAAAAAATCTAAAATTGTAAATCAATTTTGGTATTGTTTTCTTTATTAATCTAATCATAAATCGTAATTTGTGTATGTCGCTGTAACGATCACATGTATCAGTACGTTTTAAGACAATTTAAAAACATAAGGTCTCTTGTTCCACTAGTAAGAGGATAGTAAGATGGGGAATATTTTTTCTTGCAAATATTACATTACATTGACTATGAAGTTCGTATCAAAGCGTTAGTATCAAAATTAATGTTAACAGGTGTATTATAAGAGACATATTTTTAATTCTTATTTTTATTGTATTCAAGAAGCAGTGCTTATGAAATCACAGCACATTGAACCACCTAAAAAACTGTAGCAAAACAAAAGTCGACGAAGATAATATTGGGTGAAACGCTTCTACAAACTGTAGTTAGGAAATAGTGTTTAGGGGTGGGTAAATAGGGTAATCAACTGTAATATCAAGTAAATGCGAGCGTAGATTTTCCAGGGAATGAAGAAAGTGTCCTTTTTTAAAATGTGATCTTGGTACATTTTATGCATTCGCATTTTAACTATCACATAATCATTTTGTGTTTTGGCAGTTTCTATTACTCATACCTTCATTTGTAGGACAAATGTACATATAAAGTATATTTATACATCGTAGCCGTATAAAAGCGATATTTTCGCATGATTTGTAAGTTTTCAACTTTGAGAAAATGGCTGCATACATTCTCAAACCTAAAACTTGGAGTATAAACCGTAAAATTTCCATTGAAGGTAACTGCATTTTATAGGAAAGAGTTAAGAGTATAATGCAATGATTCTTTTGGAGATAAACGTTTCAATCGCAAGTGGGAGACTACTTAGGAATGAATATCCAAGGATACAGCTATTCGCATGAAATACATCCAGAGATATTGATCAAAGTTCACTCAGTTAAAAACCTTTGAAACTACGTTAATTCCAATTCAAAGAATAATTTGAACCATTAACTGAAAGATTACCTGAGCGAGTTAGGACACACCAGCAATCCGAACGTAATACATCGTAAGGCTTGAACTTGAAAAACAAAAGAAATTAATACGAAAGGCAGTTTTGAAAATGTCTCAAAGAATAGTGACGGGCATTTCCTGTCATTTCCCCGAGCCATTTCGCCCCAACATTCCAACAAGAGAAAGCACATCGTTTGTATTAATCCTCTTTGTGGTTTCGCACAATCGACGACATACCGACAAGAATGCAGGAATGCTTCCCTCGTGCTGAGCGTCGCTAGAAACCGGTAGCGCAGCGTCCGCCGTTCGGCGTCCGGCGTCGGGCGTCGGGCGTCGGGCGTCGGAGGGCTCGCGGGCGCGGCGTCGCCGGGGCTCGGCCGGCGCGCCGTCGCGACGCCACACCCGGTGGCGCGGACGGGTTCGGGCTCCCCTTCGCGCCCCGGCCGCGCCTTTTGTGGGCCGCGCTGCGCCGCGACGCTCGGCCGGCTGCCACCCTCCGCCAAGGGGCGGGCCCCGACCCACGCCCTGCGCCAAACCCGCTCCACACGAGGGTGGCCGCTGCCATCGCCCGCTGCCCGCCCCGGGCTTCGCCGGGGATCCTCAAGGTCTCTGGCGTGCCTACTCCCATTGCCGTTCCATCACGTAATCTCTTTTAGGTCGCCATTCTGGACCATCACTACAACGATCATGACTATTCGAAATAAATTTTTCGTAGTTTTCTAAGCAGCACAGGGTACTATAATTTTGATTACTATTTAATTATTGCCCAATAAATCAAACTTCTAAATACACATAACCTTTTAATATTTTAAGTATATTCTAAAACCCACGTGAAATAATTTGCTTGATAAATAGGAGCAATGTATGCTATACAAAATTAACATATTTTTAAGTAATGTGCCTGGTTTGTTTCCCAAATGAACGAACACGTTTTTTAAGGAATGTTATCTACGTGAGTATAAACACTTAAGCAGGGAGTAAATAGTTTTCGTTCAGAAAAACCAACAATATGGTCAATTGGAAAGTTCATGGAGATGTCTGAGTTTATCAAAAAAATTGAAATATCTAAAAATATACAAAAGCGAATTTTAAAAATAATCTCCAGGAAACAAAAATTGTACTCTTCGTAAGAACTATACAGGGAGAAAAACATCTTAAATATTCGTGGATACTTAATGATGAAATCACTAACGATTCAGTGTCAAACATTACAAGCTCAATATAAATTCAAGAGTAATCAAAAATCAAGAAGCTAAATATTAAAACTCCCGAAAATACGAAAAAAAAATGGCGAAAGATCTAACAATTTTACTGGTTATAAAATATTTAACAGCTTACCGGATAATCTTAAAATGCTTAAAATAGAAGACACCAAAAAAATTAACATGCGAATTGGACAAAGGTTATGTTCTATCCCAAGCCAACAGATCTAAGGAACAATTGCAGCAATTAGTTGACTAAAATATTAATATCAATGATTGAAATAATTTAAATAGAATAAATAGTTTGTGTTGGGTACAGGATCTCACACAAGTGGAAATCCTTCGCAAAGATGTACCATTATAAAAGTTGTACATTTTACAAAATACTTGATACTAATAACAGTAATTCTTCTTTTATAAAAAGTATACATAACATATACATTTTGCTTCAAAGTTCTGCTAGATGCGAAAGTGTCAGAAAAACATTCTGACTGGAAGAATCACTTTCGACATTAATGAATTCCTTGGATTCTGTCAAGAAAATATTTGTAATTCAATTTCATAATTTCAAAAAAAGTGGATCAAATTGTGAAATATAAAAAACTTTTGAGATAAATCCTTAATAAAACCGACAATATCAAAAATGTATCTAATCATTTCCAATTTTCCAAGTGGAAAATTCATTGAAAGCTCCGAAGTTTCCGCCGACCAAGCAATAGATTGGGGAGCCAACAATGCCGCGTAAACATGAGGTTGTTGCCCGCGTAAGGCTCTTGTTTTCCTAATGTGTTTGTCATTCATGCAGAAGGCAGTGGCAAACCACCGCATGTAAAGTCGAAACTTTCAAATCATCATTTCATAATTACTCGTAGGGAAAGAAACAAAATGACAGAACATACAGTAAAATGTTAATAAATGCTAAAGATATTTTCCGACTATGATGAAGTGGTTCCTTTTCTTTGGAAATCCAAAATATGTTGGTATATTACATACAAAAGCAACTGCAATAGTAACTGATTTCAAAACTTTTCACACTTTTAATGTTATAACTTTTGAATTTGCGTTAGAGACTGCAATTCATATCACTAAATCTACTTTAATGGTTGTGTAATTCAAAAGTTCTTCAGATTTTACTCGCATAAGCCCTATGCGTTTTATTCAAAGAATTCATGAAAATTTGTAAACATATTTTATATCATTCAAACGTGTTACGAAAACTTCATTTTGTATATTATATTCTTATATGCGTTCCATTGCTTTAAGAGATTACAAAAAACTCGTAAAAACTGGTACTATGTGAAACTACTACAATGATATAAAGAGCAAGATACAAGTTTAGATTCTTTTCAACTAAATTAGCTTTTTAATTCCGGAAATACGTGGTATTTTTCCTTGAATTGATAATTCCTTTGGGAAATCTTCGGGAATTCGCAGTTGTATTGTGTTAGCTCTTGCACACCCAACCATTGAAAACGTCTAAGAAATGAATTCTTTCGCTGAAAATCGCGCGACGAATACCTGTCGGCAAATATTTGTACTAGCTCAGCTTTTCGCGCTCGACATGTCGCGAATATTTTCTACTATTTCTATTATACTCCTCATCTGCAAAATGTGGCGAGCCTGTACGAGCCAGCGCAGCCACCCCAGAGCGGGTTGCGAGCCGCACCCCGCCGGACCGGGTTCGCGACGCGGGGCCGAGCAGAGCAGAGAGAGCAGGGCGGGGCGGGGCCAGGTGTGCGCGCGGGCCGGACCGGTCGGGGTTCGCGGCCGGGGCCGGGCGCTCTCCCCATGGCCGGGGCGGGTGCAGCCGCTTTCGCCGCCGCTGTCTCCGCAGTCCGCGCTCGAGACCCTCGCGTCTCGCGCCGGCCCGGCCACGTGCTCCGGGATGGCAGCCGGCTTTCTTCTCGGCCCACTGCATGTGCTACGCGACGCTAGGAACGTTAAATACGCCGGGCAAAATTCACTACTGTTTTCATGAATAACTGAATTAGATTCAATTCCATCTCTTGATTTTCGAATGCATATTAAGATATAATTTAATATGTTAATTTTCGAACGCAATCTTAAAAAGGAAACGTTTCGGAATGCTCCAATTTGTAGTGTAAGTATTCGACCGATTTATTCCATTAAGGCAGTAATATTGTAGCAGAAGAATGTGAACTCATTCACAATTTTTTGAATACGATACCGATCTTTTAAGCGAATGTCTGGTGTATTTCTGTTTTCATAGCTAATTGCTGACGTTCCTTTCTCCCCGGTCGATTCTGAGGGCAAAATTCAGTCGGACACATCTGAACCTTTCTTTTCCAACTCAATCTACAAATTTAATGTATGTTCCTAGTACAATCTTGACCATACGGAACGTGTCAAAATATTTGGCAAATTTGTTGGACTTAACTTGTAGTAACGTTTATATTGAAATATTCGCTTCCTTTCTGTAGGTGTGGTTGATTTGCAGTTGAAATCTTAGACAGAGATAGAGACAGTAACTGTTGAAAACATTTTCTTCAGCTGTAATCAGACTTCGAATACCGTCGTGTAGTTACAGACGCCAAGTACCTGAGCATGCTAATATAATTTAGGTTGTTCGTTGAAATATATATAAAACAGTTTTTTTCAATGTGAACAACAGAATGAGAACCAATTACATTGCATCAATTATCAAATATGATATAAATTGTATAGGAAAACAACACATAATTTTTCTGTGCTGTTTCACTCTTAAATAAATTGAAATTTTCTAGAGATAATTCGAAATTTCACGTTCAAGTCTCCTTAGATTTTGCAACACAGACGTCACAGAATTATACATTTTCTTTAAGTCCGCATACATATTAGAAAATTTTTCTCGATATTTACGCTCTGTAAATCATTCCAACAATGTTATTGCAATTTTATATTTAAGCAGACTAATCTTGTACTACTCTACTAAATATTCTAGTTGAATCAATATGAAACGTAATTTTAGTTAATACATATTTTGTAATTTTTAGTGAAGTTCAATATGTAGTATTTTTCATGAAACTTCTGTTAATAAATCGTTGCCCATTGGAATAAATCGCCGAAAAAGAGACTTTCAGTCGTTTCCTTATTTGATTCGGATTAGCTCCATGTGAAACAGTATTTTTTTAAGAATATGCGAAGTTTAATAAAAGTGAGCTGCCCGAAGATTTCCTGACTGACGACACTGGTTGCAAACAGAACGCTGATGTGAAGAATTCTACAACGTAGCAGTGATGGTAAGAAATAATATAAGGAAATTTCAAAAGTTTTAAATTTTAACACTGTCTAAAAAATAACAATAATAATCTTTAATATTCTGGTATATATTTCTGAATGTCCTTTCACAAATATGAACTCACAATACTCTTCTAAATAAATTGCAACTTAGTACTGTCTACATGAAATTTTTTTACGACTTGCTTACATTTACAATTCACATAGTTACATACATTTTTTCCCTTGTCAAATGTATCCTTTCGCGTATTACGGTAATAAAAAGTATTCCTAGCTAGAATTGTTAATTAAAAACTAGAATTGTTTTCGTATAAACTTCTTTTAACATTTATATATTTTAATTGTTATGTTGTCTTGTTTTATTTTTGGTACAAAGCATGGAAAGTAAAAACTACCAATTGGTAGAATTAAACATGTGTATCACAAAATGTCAATGATTTAATAGGGAAGTAGAATATATTTTATGACTCAACTGAATTTAATATAAGATTATTAAAGCGTTAAATATTTATGAATCTACATCACTTGTAAATGGTGAAAAATATCAAAGAATATTTTCTTCACAAAAGTATATTATTTTATTTGTATATATCCATGTTAAATATTGCCAAAACCAAATTAAAGTTTTCCACTACAAAGTGATTATGGAATAATTTGTTCAAAACCTTTGAAGCAGATAATTAAACGTAAGAAAAAATAGAACATTGAACATAAACGAAGTCAGAGAAACAGAGTTATATTTAACTTTATATTTGTTATTTCTCATTCATATAGGTCTATATTTTTTCTCTGATAATATTTTTAATGCAAAATAAAAATGGTGTCGGGGACATTCAAGTCTTTGCAGTCTTTCAAATCCTCTTGCATATTTAGGTATAGGAAATACATTCATGAGTAGTGGGACATATACTGCAAGTTTCAAATATTATTAATAGGTGGAAAAGGAATATATGTGGAGAATGTTTTATTCGTTCTCAAAATTTGTCTTCACACATACTTTCAGAAACAACAATGTATTAAATTGGAAGCTCACAAAACTAATTCATGCCAATTATTAGTTTCAAATAGTTCCTAAGAATCAGAACGCGAATCAAGATCAGTGCTATTCAAGGGCATTTGAGGTTCATGAAATATAAAATGATATTCATTAGACGTATATTCTTTCGGCAATTTCTGAATTAAAATTAGAATATGAAATTTCAAATGCTGTTCATTTACTAATTCTATACAAAGAAAAAGTTGTTCAAGGGTTGAAAGTTTTCTTATCGATATTTTATTTTATGTGAAACATTAAAATGGTTTAAAGATTCGTAATTCAAGAAAATTAAAAATTTTTTAGTCATATTTGAAAATTTTACCCTCTTTTTTTTAAGATGTGAATATTTTTACACTTGCAATGTTCTTCCCCTAGCACACAGGGTAAATTTTATTTTGTAGATATGCTTTTTGCCCCATGGTTTTATCATCCGAAAATTTAACGTATTATAACATAATTTCTACAAAAGTTGAGGGTGCTCTAAAATTAGTCGTAAAATTCATTTTTTTATTTTTATTGTTTTATTTTGTCTTCTTATGCATACTGTTTATAAAATTGTTTTTAGACAGTTTTTTTTAATTACTTTTTGCACTTTTACACTTTGATACTGAATATTACTTTGATACTGAATATTAATCTCAATTTGATTTACTTTTTGCACTTTTACACTTTCATACTGAATATTAATCTCAAATATATTGTGTGCGAATACAGAAAATGTTACAAATATGTACACTGCAGTTCGAGAGCTCATAAAATATGCGTGAATAATGTACTTTTGTATTCCAAATCTTATTCACATTTGTACCTGCAAATGTTTTATCTTCTTTTGAATTTCATTAGTAAGGGGCAAATGTCTTCGTTTTTACTCATTAATAATTTTCTCCCTTTTTTAACATATTGCTGGTATTTCTCCCTATCGAATGACGTTCCTCTACCCTCGTTACCGCATTCCTTTCCTAGACAAGTTGAACGTAGAACCGGTCAATAAAGTGCAAGATTCTCTCTGAGCGAGGGGAGGAAAGCGTGCGCAATCCCCCCCCGTTCCAGCATAGAGCAAGATGCCCACCAAGGCTGCCTAGAATAGGGGGAGCGCAAGCAGAGCACTTTTTCAATTTTTTTTAGCATTTTTAGAATTCTGGAATTACAATGGCTGTTTTCTGTATGTCACCTTGCAGTAAAGAAATTTACTCTATAGACGATATTTCAACAGGTGTTTTTCTAGTATTCTGCGTAGCTAAGGAGAAACTGTGAGAAAGGACAAGCTATCTGGATTAGAAGAGCTATGAATATTGTGTAAATTATTCGCCAAAGAAACTCAAATGTGTGACTAGAAAATAAGAACATGATACATGTCATATTTTTAAATTGTTTCAAGAATTTCATTTCTATACATTTTTGATACGATGAGAAAACTATAATTTTCCCCCTTCTTTTTACTTTCTTACCGTACAAACAGTACAACATAAAAGTTCCCAATGCCGTAAACATGATTTTTAGATAACCGAAGGAAAATTTGCATTCGAAAGTCTTTGACCCTGATATGGCAATTTTTGTAACAATATATACCGGTCCGCCTGCCTGTTGATCAATTTTTCACGACTACCTCAATTCTCTTCACAAGTAGACGAGTTCTTTTAAAACTGTTATTTACATCTTCACAGCTACTAAGTAGCAGTTCTACTGAATGTAATAGTAAAACAGTAATACTGAATGTTTTTAATTTCTCGGGATACATAAAATAAATTGCATAATACCTTTCAGTTTTCTCTAATTGTGTTTAAAATGTCATTACTATTTTTGTATCACATTTTAAAAGAACTTCAGTTATATATTTTTCCATAATATGGTATATTGTTTCCTCCGCGGTATTATAGTTTCGGATTGGTTTATTGATTTAAAAAAGTCATTGGAAAAATAATTCAGTACTTGATGGCATCTTCTGTAGACTTTACAATTTTTAAATAAAAGGGAAACAAAATTGTGTTTTCGAAGGAATATTTAATTTTAATAATTTTGAAATATTTTTTATATAATTCGCTAATTAATCAAATAACTTATTATAATAAGCAAATCATATAGCGGTTCTACTATCTCGTTAATCTCTGGTGTGTTAAGGAATGGTGTGTTGTGGAAATAAAGAAGCAAACCTTCGGGCGAGTGTTCTATATGTAATATATTTTTGTAAATTCCGCAAAAATTATCCCACCAATGAAAGCGACATCTGCTCTAACTCAAGAAATTTATGAAAATTTACGTTGTGTAGCATGGAAAAGGAAGAATTCTACCTCTTTATTATTTATTTATATATTGTTATATATTTGTTTAACGTAAAATAATATTAAATGCTCCTTGTGTCGTGCAATGTGTCCATGTTTTCTTGAGCTCTAGAATCCCTTATCTAGCCCGTGTACAAAACTAAGTGGCATTATAAATACATTGAGCAATGCGCGTTTTTTGGAAAGATTTGGTAACAAGGAGTATTTGCTCTCGTGTAATAAAAATTGTTTGCAACGGCAAATGAACTACTGGTGTTGTCCTAACCTTTATCGTGCCCTACGTGAAGGAATCAACTTACTACCGCGAAAATGGAGATCTTTTATGTGAATGGCGTCGTTTATCACTAGAACCCCACAGAGCTCAAGGACCTGGCTGTTCGCTAGGGTGTGATCCGCCTTAAAATATTTTAACTCTGGAATCACATGGCTGATGTCACCTGTGACCGCAGAGTGAAATTATCACGTGTAAATATAAGCAGCCTTGAATAGTGCTGCCATGAGGTCACTGTATCTTGCATTCCAGTCTTTCTGCTTCCGCCAGGACAGTCGACTTGTGTATCATTTTACCTCACATTATTCTATAGCAGGTAATATGAAATAAAACGTAATTGGGGTTATATTGTCACCTTGGGGTTATATTGTCACCTTTTCATTAACGTTACATATTTTTCTAATTTATTAGAATGCTTTGCCGATGTTTTTTATTTATTTTCTGTTACAATGTCAATGAATTCAACATAAGTTACGTATTTGTAAGAATTTCTTGGAAATTTGAATTTTTTGTTTATTCTTTGCCTTATGCCGAAATTTCTAGGCAATTTGAAAATCAGGGGGGTTGAGATCTCGGTTGTCCGGGTTACTCGGACAACCGAGATCTCAACTCTGACCGCGGAAGCCTAAGACCATTTAATTTGAAAATCAGATTAGCTACAATCATAATTTTCTAATAAATCTCTTATATTTGTAATTTTGTATTAAATTTTGAACAGGTTTCTTACTGAAATTATGTTGTATGCTAACAACACCCAGTATTATATTTTATAGGTTTATGTATGGTATAGTAACATTGTTTGCGAGGTAATCGGTTTAGTAATTTATATAATTTATTCTATAGCTAATTGTATGACAAATGATAAATAAATAAACTTTCTGGTCACTAAAACAAATATTTCATCGTTCATTGTTGAATGTTAAACTTTAAAAAAAGAAAGAATATATAAAAGAGGTCGGGTTCATTAGGGACCTTACCTTGGAATTCGCTGAAATGAGCCTTGTGAATCCAAGGTTAATATGCATATTGTTAATGTTCATTGATAAATAGGATTTAGCTGTAAAATATAATACTGATCTCACAACCAATGCCTAACATTAAAAAAATATTTCTTTGTTTTTTAATATGCCATATGTTAGCGATATATATATATATATATATATATATATATCGATAGAATACCGCTGACATTACAGAGAATGTACTCAAGGAAACGCAACGACTTCATTGATAAAATAGATTGAGGTAGGCGTCGTATTAGACACAGCATATTATTCTAGTGGAAAAAGGATGAAGAGGGAAAACGTCTAAGTACAATAGAAAAACAAGTATATAAATTTTTATAGAGCAACACGTCAGCTCATTTTATCAATTCTACATGCATTCACCCAAAATTTAAAAAAGAAAAGTCTCATAGGAAGACATGAAGTTTCTTTTTAAAAAAACTTTTTTTTATTCTCTTAACTTAAATTTTATTCTCTTAACTCAACTCAAACAAATTTTCTGACTGTAATATCTCATTAACGAATAATTACTACGACATTTCTCTAGTTTTCTTAAACAGATATCACTGAAACACTACATAAATTATTTTCGCTCCTATCGCATGTGACAAATGAATGTCTGACGCATGGGTGTATTTTGCAATGGGTGCAAAAATTTATCTTTTAAGAATATTTTATACCATTGACACGTTTTCACATCATATTTAGCAGAAATGAGTAAATATGTAAAAGAAAATAATTTTATTTATATGCTGCACTGGGATCTTGTTTATAGTGACGGCGAATTTTTGGATAATCCAAATAAGGCATTCTCTATATTTCCTTTCAGTTCCGCCTGTGCGCTCAAGACCATTTGTTCTCCTCTCCCACTCACCCCGCGCGGGAACAAGAAAAAACCATTGTCCCTCGTCCATCAAGTGAAACAGCGGGCAATGCGTAACAACCCGCTGCGTTAGAAACTGCAGGTTTCAGGCTTTTCAGAGCGAGCGCGCTGTCGGGGCGCTGGACCGATCCGAGGTCTCGCGCTTGATTTGCGAGTTACGGCGAGGCGCAGCTGCCCCCGACCACGGGTCACCGGCCGTGCCGCCCCCGCCGCCCCCGCCGCCGTCCGCCTCCGCCCCGCGCCGCCCCTCACGGGGATGGGGGCGCTAGCTCTCGCTTCCGATGTTTCGGGATAACCGTGAGGTTATCGCGGGCCCGTGCCCTCCGCATCTCCACCCGGCCCTCGCGCCCCGACACCTGCGCTCCGACCGCCCCCGCCCCGCCACGCCCCGCCTCCCTCGTGCCTCCGCCCACGCCTCTGCCCCAGCCTTTGCCCCAGCCTCCGCCCCCACCCTGCCTTCTTCACCATTCCCGCTTCCGCCTCCGCTCCCTCACCCACCTCCGCATCCAGTCCCGCCTCCACCTCCACTCCTGCCTCCACCCACGCCTCTGCCTCTGCCTCCGCCTTCGCTCCCATCCCCGCTTCCGCCTCCGCTCCCACCGCCGCCTCCGCCACTAGTCCCGCCGCCGTCCCTGCCTCCGCTTCCACCCTCTCGCGTACCCCGTCGCTCGGCGCAGCACGCACTGCACCACGGCTGCGCTCGCTGCGAGATCGCGAGTGGACGTGACAGCCGTGGATTTCTGCAGCTGGGCGGTAGTTTGCCCGGGGCTTTAAAATGTCCGGAATTTGGAATTGTCTTCGCTGTAGCATTCGGGGTCGTATGCAGTCGGTTGTCAGCCGGTGTCCCGTCACTTATTATTCCGTGACGAGGAATATCAGTAGATGGGCTAGTTCGTGGGATGACCGGTAACGGGTAACTCGCAGATCCTATCGAGAGAGAAAAAGTGGACGTGAAAAATGTCCATTCAGAGCTTCCCAGATGCAATATCCTTTCCTAGTTGATAGGACAAAATAACGCTGTGTGATGAAGTTGGGTCTCAAATAGACGTAGTAAACTCTTGAATATTTTGCAGTATAAATATAATCATCTTTCTTGAGATTCTTTAGTGCACAACGCTCTTCATGCACAAAGTTCAGAGAGAAAGAAAGTAAATATCAGCCCAATTTTTTGTAAAAAAAAAGCTCCGAATTCGACGATGGCGTAAGTACAAGGAGTCACAACCTGATACAGGAATACAATTTTACTTCAGCTTCTAATATTTTTAAAACGTTAAGATGTTTCGTCCAGTCGTTCAAGAGTCGATGGCGACATATTATATTGTACAGATAGCGCATAATATGCAGTCAGTAACCAAAAAGTGAGTGTATTTTACAGTAATGAGTAATGTCATACATTAAACAACTGTTTAGGTGGTTCTAATGACTTCGTGTTTGTATTTCAAGGCTTAAATTTCAACATAATCCAATATTTAAAAATTCTAAAATCTTTTATGAGAATTAACATAATCTGTTTTATTCAGTGCAATATGTGATCAGTATGAAATATCAGATTAATTTTTAAAGGAAAAAATCTCAAAAGAAATTGAGGTAATATTCATATCACACATTCTCAATTTATTGAGTATTAATGTTTTAATTTAAAATAATTACAATGTTTTTAATTGTAATATAACAATTTATAATAATAAAAATAATAATTCTGAGTTAATAAAAGAATCGAAAATGAATTGTTTACGCGCTACTTAATGTTTATTTAGGAAAAACCAGTGATACTACCATGTCTAGGTTAAAACTTAGTTGCAGATTAATATTCAGTGTCAGAGTGTAAAAGTGCAAAAAAAAAAAAGAAATTCGAACAAGAACCGTCTGAAAACAATTGTATTCAGTTTTATTCAGTTTTCATTTAATTTATTCGTTTAAGTATACATCAAGAAGATAAAATAAAAAATAAAAACAGAATTTGATGACTAATTTTAGACCACCCTTAACTTTTGTAGAAATTATGTTATAATATGTAAAAGTTTCGAATGATTAAACCATGCGAGAGGAACTAAGCAGATCTACAAAATAAAATTAACGCTGTGTGCCTATGGGAAGAACAAGTGTGAGAATATTCACGTCTTAAAAAAAAGAGTAAGATTTTCATGTTTCACTTAAAAATGTTTAACTCTCTTTTAATTATGAATCTTTAAACCATTTTAAGGTTTCACATAAATAAAATATCGATAAGAAAACTACCAACACTTGAACAACTTTTTCTTTGTGTAGAATGAGTAAATGAACAACATTTGAAATTTTATATTCTAATTTTAATTCAGAAATTGCCGAAAGAATACACATCTAATGAATATCATTTTATATTTCATGAATCTCCAATACCCTTGAATAGCACTGATCTTGATTCGTGTTCTGATTCTTAAAAACTATTTGATATAAATAATTGTTGTGCATGAATTAGTTGTGTGAGCTTTTAATTTAATACTTTGTTGTTTCTGAGAACATAAGTGAAGACAAATTTTGAGAACGAATAAAACATTCTCAACATATATTCCTTTTCCATCCATTAATGTGAACTGAAACTAGAGGTAAATGTCTCACTACTCGTGAATGTACTTCATATACCTGCACTTCACTACACTGCACTTTGTCTCCTAAAACACTTCTTCATTATTTCTCTGCTCTACAATGCACGACACCTCACTTCACAATATAGTACTTATGCATCGCTTTATAACCTACTATTTTTCCTCATTTGCATAATAATACCATAAATTAATTTCTTAAAACTGTTGAAACGCTTTGAAAAAACGGGTTCAATGGTTTTTTACAGGCAATCTATTCCGTTATCATTCGATTTGTGAAAGAAAATTTCCCGACATCCGTTCTCTGCAATCTCAAATTCATTTAGTGCCAGTGTTTCTGTACTGATATATGTAGTAACACATAGCCGCCGATTAATTTCTTTCCAAGCTGTATTGCCGCTATAAGGTGCAGTGTTTTTGCTACTGATAGTCTGTTATCTAGTGAATCACAAACTGCCATTTTTCTCGTCCCTGAAAGTAAATTTAGCTGCCTTACGCTACTTTAGATGCATATATATACCTCGTAAATTCTGTATGGTAAAACATCATACGTACGTTTTCGAAACAACAACGCAAATTTTGGCATTTACAATGACAGTTTGCTCAACTTTTTAGTTATTAATTTTTAGTAATCACATCCGAGAAAATCCCATGATAAAATATTAACTGATCAATCTTGATCTCTTCTGACTTTCACTGAATCCATTTTGTACACTTCTTGCCTGAACCTCTTAGATGTGTTCTTTTCGTGTTACTTCATTTTCCTTTGATATCGAGCAAATAAAAATCATACTCTTTCCATTCTCGTGTTACTTCTCCAGAAAAGACAATAGTGTAATTGTGCACTGGAAAATAGCGAATTTTCGACAGAGATACTTATTACTGAACCATGGTAACAAAAAGTGAAAAATTCTTGTCCCTATATTTAGTAAATTCATTCCTCTTACACGTTTCGTGCCTCAGAATCCATGCTATCTGGATCCTTGATACCTCAAAATCGACTGACGTCAATGCAGCTGCCTGTCCGTCTGTGGTTAATACTAACTCCTAACAGTCAAGACGATTATCTCCAAATTTGATATTCCCGACCAATTAAAGTGAATTCGAAATCTCTTAATTCAAAGCGGGTATTTTGATTTTGGAGATACTTTACATAAAGTCAGAAAAACAATTTCAAAATGTTCTCAGAAAGCTCCATTTCTTTTTATATAACTTTGACATCAGATATCGTAAAGGAGGTACATGTCTCATTTTCGTTGAAATCTCTGATTTTTCGAAAGTTGCAAAAGTACAAATGTTTCCGGTGTCTTCCTACTGCCTCAATATTGAAAATATAAAGTTTTTCTTAGTAAAATTTTGTTTGAATATATATTGAAATAAATTCATTCATAATTGTTCGAAAATGTAGTTGTTTTCAAGTAATTTTGAGGGAAATATAGACATTTTTTTAAAATAACATTAAAGAATAATTTTCTAAAAATTCCTCAATTTTCTTCGAATTTCCTCCTCGTATGTATAAAAGAACGGCAAAAATGGTGCTAGTCGTATTTCCAGAGAACACTACTTTCAAAAATTGCGGAAAGTAAACATTTCAAAACTACAATATTGAAGATATGGGTTTTTGTCTTAATCAAAATCTGTTCTAAACAGATCAGATTAAAAATGACATATTTTGAAAAAGACAAATCATGCAAATGCAAATCATTTTTTCTAAAAACGCGTCAGTTTTTTCTTTACATTTTTCCACGAATAAAACAGGGACTTAATAGAATATCGCAGATCTCATTTCCATCGAACCCTCTCAAATTTTGGAAAAATACAAAAGTTGGAAATAATGCAAGAAAATGTGTGCTGTTGTAATTCCACTAGTTTGTGTTTTGCTTTGATGTCCATAGTAAATGTGCATACGCGTTTATATGAAAATGGTCGTACCATATCTTACACCTCTTATTCTTTATTTCAAGGATTTGATCCCGTACCAGTTTTGTTGCTGTTTCATCGAACTTTTTTAATAACAAGTTTCCACATTGTTAGACAGTTGTGAATTTTGTGCCTGTTATTGAAACTAGTATTTCGTAGTAGTATAGAAGCAGGAATTTTGGATTGAGACGGTGCTCTCTCCTGTATGATTTCCTATTTTGCAGACATTTAATTACCTATTGTTATGAATTTCTGCCATTTTTGTGATATTTTGCTATTTTTCAAAACGAACCCTTTCCTTTTTACTAGATTTTTCTGCTAATCATTGTCCTCTCACTGATGTCATGATAAGTGTATTGATCTAATCGAAATACGCCCTCTTAATAACTACTTCCATGTGACATTTGTTCGAAGTTAATAGGCCTTTTCAAGACCATAATAAGGCAATTAATAGACGTAGATACAAAATGCAAAGAAATTTTATGGAGGAGCTTTTGTGTTCTTTACGTTAAGTAGTTTTTTAATTAAGGGAGGAATTAGCTTACGTAAGTACACTATTAGTATCTATTCTTTGGTAAATTAGTAGATGCTCCCGATTTTATAGACTGTTTTTCAATCTCGTGACTCAGCTAAACTACAATTCATTAACAGTAGTAACAATTTCATTAACATTTTCATTAACAGTTCATTTCATTAACATAGTGATAGGGGGTCAACAATGGTTCTCTGTGTAGCTTACTTCCTATATCTTTTTTCTTCCTATATCCTATCTTCCTATATCTCCCTATATCTTTTTTAAGTGAAGAGTTACTTTTCTTCGTTTAGACGTTATAATAACAATAACAATAATAATAATAACAATAAAATAATAATAATAATTTATAATATATTTTTTATTATTATTATTTGCTTATCGAATTTATTTATTTGTCAAAAAACAGTAAAAACTGTATATGACGTGTGAGGAAAGAGATTTATCTGCGCACAATAAGTGGAAAAAAGTCAAAACAGTTTCCAGCATACTTACTTCGTAGTATCTCCGGCCTTGTCTTTACAAGTCTTCCCCAAAACAAACGGCAATATCTTTTTAATAACTGTCAATGTAGATTACAGTTGTGCAATCCTCTGAACATTGTAAATATTGTACCAGTTCTTAAGAGAGACTGCCATCTGTGTCCCCACGGAAAGGACCGCACGTACAAAGAATGTTCAAACTGTGTATACCTTTGCTATACCTCAACAACTGAAAAGAATATATCACAAACTTGCGGAAAGTGATTGTTACCTGTAATTAAATACATATAGCATTAGTTATTAAATATACAAAGTAATCAATTATTTTGCAATTTATTCTGGGGTCCAGCGTTGACACCTCCTCCTTCCATTGGTGTTCTCCGGATGTCAGTAAGGCATTGGTATGCGACTCTTAATGATACGATTTTTGAATTACTTGAGATGAATTGGAAAGCTCAATTGCGCTCGAAACATCAGTGGTATTTTCATTATATACTCTACATATTTCATAATTAACCTTACATGCGTTTACGTTAACAGTACGTTAGCAGCGCATTAGAAATTATTTAATCATTATTCTATGAATTTAAGAAGACTGAGTACCCCCTCTGTGTTCATTTGCAACAAGCGACATTGGCAATGTGGTTCAGCATGAGAACACTACTCGTAGGGTGGTGGTCTCGCGGAAATTGCTTGCGATTCGGAAACTCTCGTAATTATTGACAGGTTCGTAGTGTTTGAAGGGTAATGACGAGCTACAGGTAAACACAACCAAAGCGATTATTCCTAGATTGTCGAACGATGAACGTTGCATGACGAAACGCGTATGCTCGATGTTCACTTGTTCATCTGTCAAGTAACTTGTCGATTTCTCCTTGTCACGAGTTTAGCATAACTCATATACTAGTGTGCATAATTACTTCAGCGTCATTGGTGATGCACTAAAGATACAAGGACCAAAAACAAAGAGTCCGTTTATATATGTTGTTTAGCTAAAATATAACGCAATATATAATTTGTGTTCATTGTGCACGATGCGAGAGTTTACAACTATATGGTTTCTGAAATCTGATTTTTTTCGCACCTTTCCTTGCGCAATATTATTTAAGACTTTCAGTGATGTAGTGACAATTAGAATTCCATTTGTCAAGAAACGCGTTATAATGTATTAACTACACGATTTATTTCAACTTTGAAATAAATGTTTAATATATTTTAAAACTTCTGAAAGTACACAAAATTCATTGCGAATAAAATATATAAGATAATCAACGGAAGAATATAATTATTACACCATGAACTGTTAAATTCTGTGATATGATCACTTAGAAGTGCAAAATATCTTGTCTTGGGGTTAGTTTTGATCGATTGCCTTTATTTTTAATATTCGTGTAACTCTGATATTATTAGATGTTAATTTAGTGTATCTCTTTGTAAATGCAATATTGATCAAAGCAAAGGAATAATGAACACTGAGCAGAAGGCATTGAAGAGGAAAAAAGAGGTTGCCCGATAACGTAGCCCCCACTTAAAAATTTTATAAAACGAGAATAAATATCTATTTCTTTTTACAGGTTTTCGTTGCACAAAGAAAATCTGCTCCCAAACTAGTGTTTGTAGTATTGTCAGATGGGAACGTAAATGCGTTTTTTCTTCCATGCACTTTCAAGATGCGACGCCGCTTGTTGAAGCAAGCACGTCATTTGGTGATTTTTCTGTATTGTAAATCTCAATTCCTTTGTACACTATAAACGTCACTGAAAAGTCAAAAAAATATAATGTCCACCTACTTCTGAAAAAGTTTACACCTAAAGTAATTTTTTTTTGGATGTTTTCAAGATTACGTAGTAAACTACGGAAGCAATTCCGTGTGTTCGAATTCGTGAATATCTCGTTCAAGGAGCAGGATAGCTCAGGTTCTCAGCTTACCAATAATAAATACTCCACCTTTTTAGTTAATAATTTAAAATGATATCAATAATTTTATATAACAATACGTATTTCAGCGTGAACAAGGAATATAAAAAGGTGTATAGGTATAAAGAATTTATTGTTCACAGTTAGCGGTATATGAGACATCATCATCATAATTATTAACTTCGTTTTCTCCATAATCAGCATTAGCATGGTTCGAGTCTATTGGCCGATTCTTATTTTAATATATTCCATCCATCACTTCCTTTTTTAGGCAGCACTTCATTTTCGTTTAGGGTTGTAGCTGTCGTGAGTTTTTTTGTATTCGCTCTTCTGATGTTCCCATTACATGATCATACAATTTCAGCCTTCAGTGTGTGTTTTCTTTTAGATTTTCAGTTCCATTCCGACGTAGTGAATTTTCTTACTCTAGTAATAAACTGATCAGAAAAAACTCATGCCAACTCTTTGAGGTTTCATGTGTATTTTCTATGCATAAAATAATATCATTGCCATTGAAATAGTTTCATATAATTTGAGACTGCGCCACTCCCAGTAGAAAAGAGCATTGAACTGTTACGACGTATTAACCAAATAATTCTCTGATGATTGGAATGTCTTGTGTGTGTGTGTTGTCAGTGTTTCAATAATTTTAGTTAATTAAACTTAACACATAACGTTACGGCATTATTTGTAAAGGATTCAAAATGAGACATCTAAGTAGAAAATGTTTCTGAAAATACGGCATGAGAATTTAATTTAATGAAATATTTTAATTGTGTCAACTAATGTAGCTAAGCTAAACTAAAATTTCATTAACAGACGCGTACTGCTAGGGGATCAACAATGGTTCTCAATGTAGTTTACTTTCCTAAATCTTTTTTTTAGTAAAGTGTTACTTTTCTTCGTTTAGAAGTTGTTGTTGTTCTTGTTGTTATTATTATTATTATTATTATTATTATTATTATTATTATTATTATTATTACTTTTCACTTATCGAATGTGTAGAAAAAATCGAAACAGTCGCCATGATACTTGCATCCTAGAATCTCCTGCCTTCGCTTGAGACGCACTATCATAGGAGAAAATACAGTACTGTGAACAGTATATGGTGTGGTATGTGTTCACGGTAAAAAGTATTGTAATGTGGTAAGTACCATATTAATTTCTGAGAGCACGCAAAGGAGGCTTACACCTTATCTCCACCCCTTATTCGAGCAGATACGCTCAGTGGTAGTTGCCTTTGCCTTCTGGTATACGAAGGATGGATGACGGTAGATGAAAAGACGGGAAGTGCTTGTGCGAGGAAAAATCACCTTGTGGAATAAAATGGTAATCCAATACCTTAGGCGTGTTTTGGACAAGCAGATTCTGACTCCGCTTACTTAGACGATACTTCAAGCCTCTGCGTCACCGATTTATTGATTATTTCGTGTTTCCGGGCGCTTCACCTACTATGGTATTAGTTCCGTAAGTGTAATGAATGTTATTCCTGGAAGTAGTGTTGTTATTCCCCCGCTGGATAGTGAGATTCGGCGCTAATCTACATGTCAGCTTGGGAGGTTTACCCCATCCAGGTATCTCCCACCAGCGAGCCATCGACTCATCGACTCAGCCGGAACAAGTTATAACTTCCTGGCCGGTCTCCCAACTTGTGTGGTAGTGTAGTGCATGAAAGTGTAAGTGTATTTAAGTAAGGGATAAAAATAGGCCAAGAAATAGAAAGCGATGATCGCGGGTGGTCCGCGGCCCGCTTGTTAGGATACAGCTCTACGCAACGGCTGAATTCGACCCAGCTATCAAGCCAGTCCTGCCACCGTCGGGACTCATATCCTAGACATCCCGCACAGAGACATTGCAATGACATCAGTTGAAACCCTGAGCCATCTCAGCCGATCCTTCCGTCAAGGATGCTTGTCTGACAAAATGAGACGATATGCACTCTAATGGAATTTGATTTCAGTTTTGGGCCATAACAGATCACGTCTTTATTTTAATTCTACATTCACTTTAATGACGCATTTTATGTTTTGATAAAATAGACGTGGAGCTTTGATAGCCATGTAAAAATCTTTGATTCTGATTTGTGTGGTTTTCTACGACAATTTAAGATACTATGAATATATTAACCTTATCTCCAATAACATTATCTCTATACTTACATACCTAAATTCAAATACGTGTAGATACATTTTGTTATCTATTTCTAGACATAAAATAGATATAATAGATATGTCACAGCAAAAGATCAAAATATGGTTAATGTTAGGTGGCCTCCATTAAATTGCACATTAGAAGGATGTATAAAGTTGAATGTATGATGACAAAAGAATCATTTCGAAATTTATTTAGTTAATGTTAGATGACAAGGCCGTAGATAACATTCATTTATTAATTAATCATACAGTTAATTTTGGTAGCAGCTACAGTTCCCAGAGTGAGATGTCTGGTGTGTTCGCCAGAAGTATTTGTTCTAAAATGCGTTAGACATTATGCGCAGCTACGATGTCCGGAGTCTAATTGCTGACTCAGAAATGCGTAGCGAAACGCCAAATAACGTGCATGGAAATGTTTGGTGCTAACATGTAAAGAGAAATTTGTGACCGACACCGTGAAACTTGAATCTACTCACCTGGTCCCTCACTGACTTTGGGGACTTTCCACCAAAAGTCTGATCCGTTTCTCACATTCCTGCTATTTCTCGTCGGGGTAACGTACTTCACCTACTCATTTTACTTTGTGTTGGATAAAGTCAACTTCTTTCATCAATGTTTCCAGAACGCTTCGAAGCTGAATTTACGTCGCACATTGTCCACCCATTTTGATAATAAGAAAATTAACGGAGTAATACGTTAGGCAGATCGCACTTTATACCAAGCACAATAGCTGACATACCAGTGAAATTCACTCAGTGCGTTTAGATGTTTTTGAGTTATTTACAACTCTAAATTACATTTTTCTTGTTCTTTTCATCGATGAAATCGGTGAAGTTCTGGAGTTCGGGTACACTAATTTACATCAAATTTCCTAATTCACGGAACCGTAAAAGTATACAGAATAAATCCATCATTGGAGCTGATTGGTTTTTAAAAACATGGTTAATTATTAAAGTGGGTTTAAAATTATCAAACAACCAAGGATTTGTGTCCGTTCTAACATAAGATATTAAGAAAAGAAATGTAAAAGAAGTTGATTTGTCTCAATACAGGGTTTTGGTCTTAGCGTGTTTCACTTCCTTGCCGTTATGCCTTATTCCTGCTTGCCTACCGCGTAGACGCTAGGTATTTGCTGTAAAGTGCTCAATCCTTCCTGAATTTGATTTCATACCTCTACAGTTCGCACTCCCTGCAATTTACCCATTTAATGTCGATCAAGAAAGAAGACTTTAGTGTGATAATTTCAGTTTTACGACTATGTTGCGATGGGAAAGAAAAATAAAGTTTTATTGTTTGGCAAAGAGTAATATGCAACCCACCTACGCTAAACAGACGAAACGACGGTAAATTCCCTTTAGCACCAATCACACTTTCTTTAAGAAAATAATTAAGTAAGCTAGCTTTTAGAATTTTTTCCCAGCTGTCAGCCAATGTCAGTTCCTCGGCAGAGCATTGTTAACTGGATTAGAGATCATTCCGACCTACAGACTTTTTACTTCGACGTACAACGCATCTATGGTGCCCCAGCAGACGGATTTAAAAAATAGCGCGCCCAACAGACTCAAATTAAAAGTGCTCCATATTTTTGTTCACTTCAAAGATTGCTAAATTTTTCATAATTGCGGGAACGGAGTCTGCAGTTTGCGCGAAGTTCATGCGCGCAGTCTATACGATTTGCATAGAATTCACAAACGCAATAAAGACATGGATTTCAAAAGTAATCATACAGGTATTCATAGAAAACAGTAACTCATCTTTTTTTGAAGGGCAATGAGAGGGTTGTTGTGGCAACACTTATAAAACTGTCAATGGTTTAATGTATTGCCTCGGTGAAGGTTAATGTGGGCACCTTCTGGTGCAACCAGACTTCTTGTATGCATCATGGCCGTTTAGCCGGAAAACGCTCCAGAACCACTTAATTCCAGCAAAAGGAAGTATTGTAAAAGTCTTTGGTTAATACTTATTCTTTTTGTCCTCAAATGTACATATAGTTTTGACGATTTTTAGCGTTAAATGAAAGGAGAATACCAAGTAAATTAATAAAAAATGAATGCATATTCCAACAAACTCGTCCATTTTTGTAAGAAAGTGCTCTTACCCTTCATAATAGGTAGATGTAGAACTGCACTAGATCTCACGTTCCAGTACGGGGAACGTCACCACCTTTCGGCATATAACATGCATTATACTTCCATTCCTAAGAACCGATGTAGTTGACACGGCCGCATACCCAAAATAAACAAATTGAAATTATGTCACTCATTTTAAAATTTGGATTCAAATACAAGCTTTATTCTAAATTGAGAAATAAAACTAAAATATTATTTTATAATCATATATTTACAGAATAGGTAATCGAAAACTATTCTGTTTAGACGTTAGTTTGTTCCTTTTGAAAAGTAGGAATCACACCAAAACTTATCGTTCTAAAATTTAATATTTATTTGTCTATTTTTTAATTTTATTTAAACATCTTGAATAGCTATTAATGTGCAACGTTAGTATTTTGATTCATTATTTCACGGCATTTCAGAATTCAATTACATGAAAAGATACTACATTTTCAGTTGAGTCTTAAAATGGTAATGAGAGGTAAGGGATAATCAACCACAATATGTATATAATATTTATTATATAATATCATGCCCAAAGTCAATTTTGGGGATCAAGATTCAGTGGTCTTGCTCAAGCAACGTGACCCACACCAAACATTTATGAAACCGTATACAGGTATAAAATCAAAAAATCTAGGCAAGGTGGCCATCATCTTATGGAATAGTGGAATGGAACTAGTTGATAAGACCCGCCAAAGGGGGAATGGGTGGTGATCGGGTGCGGTCTGTTTTAGCCTAGTGCGCACCACTGCAGCGGAGAGGACCATGGTCTACAGCTCTCAATTCTTGCATTTGAAAAACCCTGTGTCTATAGACGTATGTATTTGTTACAGAAGTTTTTAAAACTTACACTATACGATGAGATTTTTGGTGTTATTTTATTTCTTTACTCCTTTACCTGTACTTCTTGTTAATGACTGTGTGCCTTCGTGATTTTTATCTTCCTCCAATGACCAAGCGAAATTTATGCTCTCCTCTTAAAAACGGTTAGTGAACTAGATTTCTGACAAAGACCCCGAGAGATAATCTGAGCTTGAAGCAAGTCCTGTAGACAGTACCTCGAGAATAAATACGATGCGTGACGCAGCGGAGAGAAATGTGCGGCTCGCCTGCAGCAGTTCTCGTCGGAGGCGGGTGTCGAACCAGCAGTGGTGGGAAGACTGTAGCATATCGTTTTGCCCATCACGGATTCATTAGCCGGCGAGGACTGCGTAATTGCAACTTTAATGCAAATGTTATCGGCGCGGCTCGAATCTAACTCTATGAAATTCGGCGTGTGTCATCGAGTCCCATTAATCGCATGTGACCGTTTTTCTATGGCTGCGCTTGAAACGTGACCTCTGATGTTTGTTCTTCGATCGCTCCTGTCTGTTCTAAGGTTTCCCTGAACATAATTCTCTTTGGGGTTTACAGTTCGTGTAAATTTACGAGTACGTCGTGCTTTGCATCACGCTGACAAATTTTCCTTTATTTCTAGATTTCCGCGGTGCTCCTATCACATCGGCTCTTAGTTGATGGATATTTTTGGGTGATTCTACGTTATTCTCATTTATTTTCTAATTTCGTTTATTCTTTTTCAAATATATTTTTTTAACTCTCACGATTGCTCGTGTTACTTTTAGTAATATTGCGTTAATTATCATAACTAACCATTCAATATTGTTTCGTTGTGTTTTAGCAAGTGCTTCATGTTTCAAATCTTCAGATAATGATTAATTTATATTTAGTCACTGACTATTACTGTATATAATAGGATTCTAAATAATATTTATCTTTTGAGAACTTAGAGAATTAAATGTCAAGAAAACAACAAATCTGTAATTTTGGAAACAATAAACTCGCACTGCTCAGTGGAATAGAGAATGTAACATACCTCAAATATGTACTCTTCCTACATTTCATTATTCTTAACATATTTTGAAATAAGTTTCAGTATACAGTATAAATAAGTACACTTCTACGTAAGTATGCCTACGCACTTAAAGAAATGACCAAAACGAACACAAACTTCCAAAATTAGGGTCGATTTACAAAGGACACATTAGGATTATTTAAAAATAATTCGAAATTCTCAGTAATATTCGCATATTCGGTGTGTATGTGAATTTCTCACACACAAATTAGTACTGAAGCACAATAAACAAAACTATTAATTGTACTAATTTGTTATATTTACTACATTTCCTCTGGCGGTGTAGTTGATTAGTGCTCAAATCTGTTTGCATTTAGTATACATAACGTTACATGCGATCATCTAAAGTATTACACAGGGGTTTCTTCTGCGGTACTCATTAGTAGTGATGAAACATTCGAAATCATTTCTCAAGTCAATTATTATAGTTGATATGTTTATAAAAGTCTTTAACAATTCATTTTATGTCCCATAATACTCTAGATTTCATTGTATTGCCTACCATGTTGCAAAGGGGTAAGTGGAATGATGTAGTACAAAAGATCTTCTAAGTGACGGTATAGTCGCGTATCCAGGAACCATGAAAGAATAATTGAAGAAAGTTAGTCAGAGATAATCTAGGACGCACTATCTCGTGACGCAATGATTCCGGAATGCAGTGTGTCACATTGTTCCACTTTGGTTTATACCACATGTATAAGGTAGTCATGGAATGAGTACGTCAAACCCCTGTAAAATTATTTGTACAGACAAACACGCATGAAGTTCTGGTACTTTCGACTCGCCGTATGTCTCTGTAATGGCCACTAATTTTTTTGTGATGTGAAATACGATTTCTTTTTCTTATATTTTTATCAGACTATCGGAGTAAAATGTCTTATCTTCTTTGATGAATGCACTTATTTTTGTTTATTCTTTACCCATACTTAAAATAAAAAAGTGCGAATTGCAAGCTTGTAATTTCATGACCTTTACGTCTTCCCTTTTCTCTGATCGGGAAATAAAAAAATTTTCACCGAAATAATTTAAAGCAATAATTAAATTGGTTTCAGTAATTTTAAACATTATGTTTCTAACATTTCTTTATATTTGTCTATTCCGGAATAAAATGTAGTTTGCCTTACGATTAAGTTCTTAATACTTTTAAGACAAGATAGAAAAGGAAAAAATCTACAGTTACAACTAATATGTATTTTATATTTCACTGGTTTCTGATTAATTTTCATAAATACCGCAATGGTTGTACATCATTTTTTTATAACACTAAATGATGTATACGGAATTTAGACTTTCAATGTCGGTTTATTATTGCAGATTTTCTTATTATCCTTTTTATATACAGCATTTCTTTGGTTAATATTTTAAAGATTTTTTCTTTGTCCAGTATCTTGGTGTGATGAAAGAAAAATATGGTTGTGGTCAAAAGAGTTGTTTTTATAATGCACAGAAGGTAGAGTGATTTTACTTAATGTATATGTTGCCCTGCGCTTTTTTAAATTTTTGTAAAGACGCTGTGTATTTACAATATAAACAGACACGATAAAGACCTAGTAAATGTCCGAAATGTCGGCAACTAATCAACATATTTTTTTCTTTTACCACTGATCTAAACTCAAGAAAAGAGCAACATTAATAATTTAGGGGGCAGGGAATACTGTAAATATCAAATAAAATAATGATAATAATTATGACGATAATAACAATAATAATATAATATTAATAATAATAATAATAATAATAATATAATGATAATAATAATAATAATAATGCTTTAGTAAACTTTTTATTGTATTATAAAAACAGCAAATGCCTTATATTTTCGGAAGTTGAAAAAAAATTCTAGTGCTTGGGTGCAAAATGGGATGGCGGATCACTAGGGCTTGGATTCAAAACTATCTAGAAATTTTTTTGATTCTTGCGTAACAATTATTACAATACACTATTTAAAAGAAATATATAATTTTGTATTATTTAATTTCCGGTATTATCCCTCAAAACAACAAAAATTATTACACTATTGAAAAAACAGCACATTTCCAAGTACGTAAATCCACATAAAAACTTATCTCAGCACTATGTATTTTCCTTAACACCAAATCGATATTGTAGTTTAATAAAATGACAAACGATTTCTCCTTGTAACTGGGAAACCTCGGTAATGCAAAGGTAAAATTATGGTGTAAGGAAAACTATTCAATAAAATCTACACTCTGTGAGCTACAATCCCAACCCTTTTTCTTTAACAACCTTTATTTTTTTTATCTATGGACTGATTGGATATCTAAATATAATGCAATCTATTCATGGAAGATAATCTATCCCAGGACCTTGATCTTCATGTACAACAATTACCCTACAATAATCACTCTAATAACGGTACTAACACTTTTTTTTGCTTTTAAGCTTTATTTAAACAAAATCTCTTTGTACTGGAACCAATGTTATAAAAGCTAGACTATCTCCTAACAGTTCTATCTACTGGTGCAATATTTACTGCCATTACTTCTCGAAAGAAGTATAATAAATTGCTTTCTTTGTTTTTATAGTGTGCATGTAAACAAGTAACGCAAGTTTTGACAGAGTCGGAACGTACTTACAAGACTTAAAGGATAACTCATCGTGGAAATTAATGTATCCAACAAATATCAATCTACTTTTGCAAAAATGTACTAGCAATTAATACTCTAATAAATTACATAAATCCTGGTATTCGAAATCTTACGATACAAAAATTACTATCCAAAATATTGAAAAAAAATTCCAAAGCGTCCTACAGATGTCTTAAATTGTAATGAAAGCTCGTCATAGAATATAAACTAACCAGGAAACATTATTCTACTTAAGAAACAGTTCATAACAATATTTCATTGACTAGCATATATTGCTCTGTTTTTAGAGCGTACCTGTTAAAACTTAAAACGTACTGTCTCAGAGGTGGAACAGACATTCCCAATTCAAAGAAAATACGTTGTGTACAAATTGAACTATCCAAAAGAATTCCAAACGATATTTTCAAGACTTACTATAAATTATATTCGAATTCACCACACTAACATTAACATTTTTATGCTCCATCAGTATCCTTGAAAAAACATATTTTTTTCTTTAAGTCCGGACAACTCGAGTTAACTCGAATAACAATTGATTCGAATATTAATCATGGAAACTAAACTATTAAAAAAATCGGATATGTTTATGTAAATATTCCGGTTAGTTAATACGTGAGCTAATCAACTCATTTTTGTTTTCTTGGGGTTTGTTTAAACAATGAAACCAAATATTTTTATCGTACGAACACCCATCTCTAACTAAAACGTAATCATGGTCGTCATCATGATATCTACTTTAACCAACTAATTATTAAATCTTTTCAAATGATATAATTATATAACAGTTATTATCAATTAATACTACTCTATCATTGATTTTGTGTTCATACTGTTTTCTTGTAAAAATTGGATCATTTTACTATTGTTCGAACAGATTAATTGAAATGAAAGGTCATTTTGGAATATGAACTATTCAAGAAATTTTGCTCTATTTGTGCAACAATTACTATCAATTAATAATCTAATGACCAACTTTCAATCTATTTTTCCTATAATTGTGTACATTTGTTTGCGTATTCGAATACGTGTCTCCTTGAGGAGGTTGGGATAATTTACCAGTTACAAATGAGAACTAGTTTTTATACATTTTCTAATTCCTCTCATATCTTTATAATTTTATTTCTTTAATAATTTATCTTTATTTGGATGTTCCCTCTTAATTTTCATTTTCTTATTGGTAATGATTTTTGTCATGATTGTTTGAAGTTGTTTTTATTAGTGTTATTAAAATGTGGGTTTCCCATCCATGATCAGATTTCGCTAGGCCTTCGGATGTCCAAGCTAGCACGTACAAGAACAGGTTTTCATATTTTTCAAGTAGCTCAAAGAGAATACATAAGGTGGCGCAGGGTATCAACTGTTTTCACTGTCTCTGTTCGAGAGGTTCTAGAACAGGGCTCATCACGTTTTCGCTCCGTAGAGCCACGGCCGATTGCTCCCGGCTCTCAGCGGGCGGGCGGGGCCCGGCGGGAGCACTATGAGAAATTCAAGTGTCAAACACCGGGGTATGAGAAATTCAACAGTGGCGCTTATCGCTACAAACTGACGTGATTTTGTCCGTAGACACCCGTGTCCCACCTAGAAGCGCAAATATCAAAACAGCCATTACCATTGTCTGCGTATAGTTGCCACCTCCACTAACATAAGATAACAATAAATAATTCGGGCAAGGAAAGAATTTCAGGAAATACTCGTGAGAAAACTTGCGACAGTGATCATTACTGAATGTTGAATTGTCAAAAATCATTTAAATATTTTATCTACGAGTTATAATGCCATAAAACTACCAAAAATACCTAGTTTTACTCTTAAGAGATTTTACATAGTAATTCTTTCTACATTTAAAAAATATTTTTTCTCGTTCAATGCGTTCAATATTTGGCCCATAAGATTGAGTGCAACTTAAGCTCAAGACATTTGTCAAGTTGTGATCTGTGAAAGAACTTCTCAGTCTCGATATGCAAATTTTCACACAAGAAACAAATTGCTTACAAACATATATAGTTAAAATTGGGCAACATGCTCGTGGAAATTAGGAAACTGTCTCTGAGGAATATCTTTGTCAAAATGAAAAACATCTTCCTTGTGCTCGGATTTGTCTTTCAAATATGTATCATTTTGAAGATCTAATATTTCTAACTAGATACGGGGAAAGATGGCTCAGTGCATCAACCTGATGTCACTGCAGTCCCTCTGACCGGGAGGTCCTAGGCTCGAGTCCCAACGGCGGCAGGATTTTCGACACTAGCTTGTCAGTTAGGTCGAATTCAGTTGCTCTCTGGAGAAGAAGTCTAGCGGCCGGCTGCTCCGGTCGGTAGTTTTCCGTGGTTTCTCCGATCAATACCAGGCGAATAGCAGTACCCCAACAAACGGGCCGCGGACTGCGCGCGATCTTTTCTCCTGTTCCTTGTTCTGTCCTCTCCTCTTACACACACACTAACATGCACTACACTACCACACATGCCGGGAGACCGGTCGGGAGCTTACAGCTTGTCCCGGCTGGGGCAGTGCCCCGCTGGTGGGAGATACCTGGTTGTGGGGAAAACCCCGCAAGTCGACGGTAGGTCGTCGCCAGATCTCGCCATCCAGCGGGGAAAAGATCATCGCTACCTCCCTAGAAAACACGAACTACACTTACGGGACTAATGAACTAAGTAGTTGCCCGGAAACACGAATTAATCAATCAATCAACCCACCAACCAACTGTAAATACGATTTACGCTGTCAACATAGAAACTGGTATAGTAAAAACTTTAAAATCTGTTTCCATATCAGACATTTTATGAAATCTAGTTTCAAATTATACGTTCATCAGTGTATTTGTCGTACTTACGTGGAATTTTGGATTTTTTTCAAAGTTTGAACTGTAATATCTCTGTTGGGGGACCAGATACAAATCCGAAAATTGTACACATTCTAGACCGCTACCATACCAAACTTCAGTGAAATTTTCAACTTCTTGATTTTACTCGAAGTATTTTTTTTAATTGAAAACTTACAAAAAAAGGCATCATTTCCACATTGAGGATTCGTTGTGCCAAGTAGTAATCACATTATTTTGAAGCTATTTTGAACTAAAATCGATATTGATTTAAAATAATTAATTATACTTTATTATTAATAAACATAAAAGTGGCCTAATTTATAATTTTCAATATTACGTATACTTTACTTGAAAGCAAACCTACAACTTAATATCTACGTTATAATTGAAAATATGTCATCTTAATTTTAAAAGCTGAGCCGGATAAAACAAAAATTATTTATTGAATATAACAAATACATAAATTTTAACGTTTTGTTTAATTTTTCGCGTTTTAATTTGCCATATTGCTTACTATTTCTGAACGTTTCTGCAGAGATACGAACGGTCGCTCCAAAATTATTTTACCCAATGTTTCTGTAGAAATAAATTGCAATAAACAGAATTCATAAAAATGACTTCGGTATTAAACGATTATTTACTATCTGATCATACATGATAACAATAAGTAAGTTTGTTGACAGGATAATTATTGATAATATGAAAATTAATTATTCTGAAATAAAATCTATTTCATTTAAGTCGAAACTGCCTCAACCAGAATGTAAGTATTCTCTATTAAGATTCGCATACCATCAGGAGGGTGGATCAAGTATGGACCCCACCAAATTTGTTTTCCTCTATGTTTAGGTAAGGAGTTTCGTTTTTAATTTGTTAGATTTTCTAAACCTTAGACAGACAGATTCGTCATACAGCGTTTATCGGGGGTTTTCTAAACAATACGAAACCGTCACGAAACATATTCGCTTCACGAAATCTCGCACGTCATTTTACGGTCAGATCTGCCCCAAAACACGGAGCAATCTTATTTTACTAGATCTAGATATCAGTTATGCACTTGAAGTAACACTATGAAGGTTGAAATACATAGTTCTTCAAAAACTGAACATGGCCATCTGAGCCTTGCAGGAAGGACGGCAAGAACAGAAAATGTTTAAAATATATTTACTCTTGCCGTTGATCTCCCTCATTCCTGATGGGCACCGGAATGTCATTGGAATGCAATTTAAATCCAATGATATAGTCGTCAGGAAGTTGTAGCAAATTGGAAATAATGAGTAAATTCAGAATTAAGGAACACTTGACGAAGTCTTCAACTTGTAAAACAATACATTAACAAGAGGCAATGGGAGGCCGGAGGATTAACTTATACGACGTTAGTTAGGCAATTACATAAGTACTAAGTGTGCCACGAGTTATTGGAACCCGCATAACTTTCCGAAAATCGAAAGTATTGTCATGTTCAGAAACTAACGTCAAAGGTCGTTGTAGGCAAAATGTTACAAATTTGGACATCAATTCTACTGATGGTTGGGAAGCATTCCACAAGTGCGAAAATCCTCTGTTACGGGTTTTTCTCAAAGCGTGTTTGGGGGAAGGACACTCGAAGCCGTCTAGAAAACGTACCTTACGTAGGCAAATCGTCCAAATTATAAAACACAGGGGGAAAATCACCGAGCATTTATAGGAATCTTTTGATTTTTTAATAGAGCGATCCGAGATTAAAATAATTTCTTTAGTCCCTACCTCTCAGAATCCTACATCGATTAGTAGATTTAAAAATAATGTAAAATGATTTAGGATCCAGGAGATACCAACTACAAAAATTTTAAAATATACATTTAAAATAAAAAGTAATTAACCAGACACATATTTCGGGAATATTTTCCCATCTTCAGTGGCACTACAGGGAAGAAAATTATGGAATTAAATTTAATTAACATAGGAAATGAAACAAAATAATACAAATAAGAATAGATTAAATAAAAAGTTGAACCATGTAACATCTATGGAAATTGGACACTGTTCTCATAAACATCAGCTCATCCGCCCACAAAATAGTAAAACCCAACTCTGTGCATCTTTTTTAGTACAGTACAGTGCAGTACTGTGACTGAATAGGGAAAGTTGAGAGAGGAAATAGAAAAATGAGAAGGTAGTCAAATAAGTTTTCAAATTATTCAAAAATCCGGATTTAATAGATCCCAATTATCAATCTGGTAAATTGCAGTTCCATACTAATACTTTTCATTAGCTAGCTTGTCTACTTTTGTGTTTCCTTCCTCAAATTCTCCTAACCAATCAATCACAGTATTGCACAATTCCTCTCCCTCTCTTTTTATTTGTCCTCACTTTTCTATTTTCTTCGCTGAGTGAGAAAATCTCGTTGGAAAAGAAAATAAATAAGAAGAAAAATCTTCGGACGTAATTGATTGGGATATAACTTTTAACAATATTGAAAAATTGGTATAAATGTTTACCTTTTTCACTCTAGACCAGGGCTGTCAAATAGAGCACGTGCGTGCTCGGGGCGCGATTGCGCTCTGCTAAGGCACGCAGTGCCCGCAGCCAAGGGAAGTCCGCGCTCCGATTTCTCAGGGATGCACATAAAGCCGTTGTGGCGGGACGCAAGAAGATGTACATATAACAAGTTTCAGTCCAAATGGGCTCTTGTATGGTCTAAAATGTGCATCAACTGCTTGCTCTCTTCTCAATTACTCTCCTTGCTCTCCAAATGATTTTTAAAACGTTCCTATTATTTTTAAATTTATTTTGGAAAGTTTTTATAAATGCAATTTTGTATTAGGTAAAAGTGTTTTGAAATTAGTGTATTTTGATATTACATAATGCTTCCAATTTTACATGTGTATTACACATTTTTACTGTTTTCATTACATATTTATGTACGTTTTTTGACGTTTATTTTACGTATTTTTCCGGTCTCTATTCATCATTATTCTATAATTTTTAAGTGCCTTTGTTACGTACAGTTTTACACGAAAGATATGCACATCGTGTTTCTTTAAATGTTTATTTTCAATAATAGTTCCAGTGCTTTTCTGAAATTATGATATATAATGTTTATCTTGATTTACTATATATTTTGGGTTATATTTATTTTCTTACAAATACTGTATCCATTTGAGTTACTTGTAATTATAATTAATAGTTCACTTATATTGCATTATCTAACACTAAATAGAAACGTGCGTTAATGTTTCCTTAGTGTCATGATTAATGCTTGTATCACAGCAATTTCTGTTTACATGTCAATTTCCATTAAAAGTTCGTAAAAATTAATGAATGTCTCTTTATGATTTACCAACCGTTGTGCTTGGCCCAACTCGCTGCAATCGCACGAAATTTTCTCACCCCTGCTTCCCGCCTGTGACACGAGTGACTTCGCTAAGCTGATACCGCGGCGTGCCCCAAACCTTTGCGAAGGCCATTCGCGTGCTCGTTCGTCTGATGACACTGCTTTAGACTGTAGGTAACATGCATGGAACTCGTTATGGAGTATTCCCATAAAGCCTCTTACTGAGGAAAGTTATTGGAAGGAGATTATTCGAGTATTTCTAAGCAAAGTGGCAAATGAACTGACTGCCTTCCTATTCCACTACATATTTTTAGTGATGAAGGAGCTGAAGAATCGTACATTTTTGTGAATAGGCAGGGAGGGATTATAGGATATTCCTTTTCACTCATCCAATCAAATTCCAGTTACCTCAAATGAAATTCGTAAAATTTAGGAGTTCGAATTACAATCCCTATGCGCGTCGGCATTGTCTGGAATGCTACAAAAAAAATACGAAACGCGAATACGTCAATGTAAATTCCCAAAGACTTCAAGAATATAGTAAAGTCATGCGAATATGAACCAAGCCCTTTGATTGTCATCGAAGTTGGTAAAAAATTAATATGCTAGAATATTTTCATTTTTGAATACCAGATATATTTAATAATGCCTCTTAGAAACGCTATCTATCAAAATAACTACATCGTCGTCCAGCCATTCAAGTTGTTTCATGCAATATTCACATCTTATATTTGACGAATTATTATTGGATATCATCAGGAGACTAGACCAATGTCAGCCATTGGAATACGGTATGGAATATGGAACTTTCAAGCCAGTTTTCATGGCTAATAGTTCAGTCCTTTGGTGCCCAAAAAGACTCAATTCAAGAAAATATTCCAGAAGTTTGTTCTCGCCGGTTCTCTATGTTTTTTCGGGGGTGCTGAATTCAAAATTGAGATTTGCCATCTCCGGAACTGTTGACTTCATAATGAATGCTAAAAATGTTGCACTTTTTCGTTTTTTCATTTATGTATAGATAACTATGCACTTCATGGAAAGTATCTACAAAAGTCAAAATAACAAAATTCTAAGTAAAATGCTTAAAGTAACTTCATTTTTTGACAATTACTTTGGGCACAAAAGCGCTATGAAAAACGGCGACTTTTTAGCCCTCTTGCAAAAACTAGCGTAAAGCCGTGTTCCACCCTATTATCTCGTGGTGACGCTTTAGTAGTAGTAGCACGTCGTACTTGTAAATGACTACGACGAATGAATTATTTGCATTAAATTATTAACACTTGCGGAATCAATAGAGACACTTTTTCTTGAGTAAATTGTATACCCCAACCTTAGATATTGTTGGAATACTTAGATCACTCATCCTTAGATAACCAAAATATGACGGAAACGAGAGAAAATAAGAGACAATACGTACTGTGCATTGCAATATATTCATATTATATTTTTACCAACAATATATCCTGTCATGTGCAAAATGAAATCAAAGAAACAACAAAACTAAAGAGGAAATTTTAGGCACGAAACAAAAAGTAGGTTGAGAAATATAGAATTAATTAATAAATATTTGTAAATAAGTTTGAGTCTTTCTAGTACTTACTCAGATGTAACCCTTCAATCTATATCAAGAATAGGATTCTTTAAAAACCCTCAAAAGTAATGCTATAAAGCTTTAAATTGTAAATTGCGTTTTCCTCAGCTAAGAAAGTTATTGACTTAACTGTTCTTTCCTAACCACCCTTCATATAACACATCAAAAATACCGCTGTTTCACAAGTACTTTCGAAACCTTCTCGATTCCCGATTAAGGATTTAAAATGGTAGAGAGAAAGTGCATTTAATGAAGATTACGAATTGTGATATGACTTCATATTAATAAGCAGAATTTGTAGACACTGGGACGTTAAAATATAACTGATGTTAACTTGAGAAAACGAGAAGTTAAAACACCTTCTTCGAATGTGTTTTTTCGACATTCTTTTGCAATGTTATCTCTATTATCACTTCGTACGTAATTCACTGGCAGTGTTTTCCATTCCGTATGATTTCCGTTTATCTATCTCTACAATAATTCTTTTTAAGGATAGTGCTGAACATTTCTTTCAAACCGGAGTAAAAATCATAATCTGTAGCATATATTTTAAGCTGCTTATCTAGATTTCTACACATTTTTCTTTGCAAATTCCCCGCGACCTAAAGCAGAGTGCATCTATAGATAACGTAGAACGTCGTCGTGCATTTTTAAAACAATGGAAAATTTTCTATAAGATAAGAATATGGTGTTAGAGAAATATAGAAATATCAGTATTATTTTTACAGAAAACGTTTTTATTCCCTCTTATTACAAAAACTGTAAATATATGATATTCCTTGATATTTATAAAAAAAGGAAAATAACTTTTTGCACGCACAAAAAGTCATCGTACACTTAGGTTTAAAAAATATTTCTTTTCAACACGTGTATGTTTTCTATTCGATATTGATATGATTATTATCTTTAGCCTTTAAAGCATAGATTTTTTTCACCAACTCTCTTAGTCATGGGGCCAATAAATCCCATTCTCTTACAAGAGCATGTTAAAAACGTTCTGTAACAAACTCTATTTTCTGTTTCTGTTCTGAAGAACTGAACACAAACGATGCAGTGTGAATGTCAGGGAATTGAAATGTATGAATTTACTGTTGGTGCTATGAAGTGTAGCCACAATCGAGTATTGAAAGTTTTAACATTCGTCATTTGCAATGATGAAACCAGTTACAGTGGTAGGATAAAAAGTTTTCGTATATCTTCACTTTTAAATATTACAGACAGTTTTATGAGTTACAACGTAAAATAAACGTATTTAAAACGCAAGCAATGGGAAGCTCAGTAGGAATTGGGACAGTTCTTCATAATATTTTTTTAAGGACAACTGTCTCAAAGAGGCAGGTTAGACACGAGTCTTTCAGGTAGTTACCAGAAAACATTCGTACACGTGTTTTTCTTGAAATGTGTTTCTTAATACGTTTTAATGCTTTTATCTTTAAAATCTGTAATATAATCTTTGACTCGTGTCAATGTGTGAGTAGTGTTGCAACCCTTATTTACTCCTTTAGAACCTGTGATAATAAATGATTCCAAAATGACCTGTAAAAATAAAACCTCATATGAAGAGAGAAAAAGTACAATTTGGGTTCATAATTTGTATCTGTCTATATCTTAAATACTTAAAATGGTAGAAACATAAAGAACCACCACTCAAGTTATAATTGGTAAGTTTGGAGAGAGAAAATTGGTGAAGAAAGTCACTGGAATTTCTTCTAATTAAAAGATATGAAAAACAACACTAAACAATTATCGCAAAATTCAATAAGAAGTGCGTCAGAATTTCGTTTTGGACTGAAAGTGATATAAAACTTAATATCAGGTGATTCACAACTTAAAAGTTTTAAGATAAATAATTATCATTGTTGAAATACCAGAGAAAAATAATTCATTAATCGAGTAAATAGAAAAGAGTGAAATACCATCATAAGCATCCGCTTCAGTAACAGCATCAGTATCAGCATCAGCATCAATATCAGCATCTTAAGACTTATTATAGAGTTCTCGAGCTATTTTTATTTAGTACTTCTGAAGGGAAATGCAAGATTTTCAAGAATCCGATAAAGTATGGAGAGAAGGGAAAAATGTGAGAAACTTTTGAAATGATTACAATCAACCAGGCTTAACACATTCATATCAGTCTCACGGTTTTTTTCACTTCTGTATAGTTTCAAATTGAAAACAGTAATGGAAAAATGTAATTTCTGTACCGATCCAAAAAAATTGTAGTTCAATATATTTCTTAATTAATGAAGAAAAATGTGTTTCTTATTTCTGTTTAATCTATATCTGTTTCGTACTAATACGCATTTATCTTCTAGTGTTGTAAGTGTACGATTACTTTTTGCACACAGTGCATTATGTAAGAAAGAATGTTTCCTTATTATCAGTACTGCTACAGTTTTAAGCGCAAGAATTATAGGTTTTTAACGAGTGGGCAAATATACGAGCCCTTAAAATTGAAATTACGTCTGCTCACTTGATGAAAACAAAGTCATCCACCATTACTACTACTAGTTATTTTGGAGCATCTCAGAAAGTAACCTGTTTATTCGTATCTGAAAGTCAAAGCTCTCAGTCCTTTTAGAAACAAACCTATGAGGGTAAAGAGTTCACCCGACGGGCAAAGGGAGGGAGAAGCAGGGGACGAGGGCCCAACATAGAGGGGAGTGAAGGCCACTCGGTTTGCACCGCCACAGTCAAGGCCGCCAGCAGGCTGTCGTCAAGGACTCGACAATCGTATGATCCCTCTCACTTCCTTCTGTTTTCTTCATAAGTTTCCTACCATAGTATCTATCACGGAATTGTGTTTTTGGAACACTCTCAGTTGTGTAAGAATGGTATTACATTTGATGAAAAAAATATTACTTCTTCTTCCTGTTCCTTTGCCTTCAGGAATTATTGTTGTCCCTGTTCCGGCTTCTCCACTCATCTCTGTCGCCCAGGATTGCCTGGTCTACAGGTTAATAACAAATGCTGATTTTAGCAATCTATTATTTGTCATTCTTGCGACATGTTTCTTCCAATTTTTCTCTTCTAGAGTCGATATTAATAAGAAGATATTCAGCTCCTTTCTTATTGAGAGTGACTGTATGCTATCTAAAGTTAATGATCTTTACGGGCCTTAGGGAAGCTATTTCTGAGGTTTGTTCTCTCAACCAATTCGCTTTTCTATGTATCCAAGTCTCGAAACCATTTGGATATTTCCATGTATTCTTTGCTATTTGCTGGAGTAAAATAGATGGGTCTTTAGAAGTTATTATTCATGCAGACGAAGATGGAAATCGGCAAACCTAATAGTCTTAACATATTCTGCAGTTTGATTCTTAAATGAGCACTTCATATTGAGTAGAAATCCTCCTGAATTTGAAAGAAATATTAACCGTGACTTTCTAAACCCACTGACACGGCGAAACCAATCGCGCGCTGCGAAAACTATAGAATTTTACCACCAGATGTCTCTACAATAGCAATACATTTTATTGCGACTTAGTCGGTTTTTACTATTCATTCTTTCTGGAGAAGTTCTATCCGAAAACTTTTGGCAGCATATATTTAAACCATAATTAATATACCAAACATGACATGTTTCTGTTTTGCTCGAGTTTCTCAAACTTTACTATTCAATCAGGATGCAGGATGTTACATACTATATTCGCTCAGAAAAAGAAATTAAGAAATCCAAAAAAAAATGTTTGGCATTATTTAGCACGGTTGCTTGGAAAACCATTGAATCTTCGAATTGTGTAATATAATTCTGGAATGATAAAAATACTCGCATGTTCTGTGAAGAATACTTTTCCTACATTTCATGTGGTTGGATAACATACTACACCACATCAAAGAATTTACATTTGCTACAGTAAACATAATACTTAGACGGTCTGATTAAGAATTTATCTGACATTGTATGACGTATGTTCACAACTTCATTTCAGAATTAAGCGTCACTGTTTCTTCCATTATATTGATACTCTAGTACCTTTGGACAAAAATATTGTTGTTCATTCTTCCCACGTTTTGGAGCCATCATTTGTGTATTTTCTAATACATGTTTATTGTTATTAAATAAATAATCTAATATCATTTTATTAGAATTTGGTGAGATCAGGTGTGACTCCTAACATTGCCGAAATATTATTTCCAATCTCTAAATTACGCTCTGGCATTCCTTTCTAATTTTCCAAGTTTCTGATTAATATTGGTACCGCAATGTATAAAATTAATTATAAAATTAAAAGAGAGTGCTCTTAGCTGATTTGTTAAAAGTAACATATATAGTGGAGTCAAATGGTATATTTTTAGGATCACAAATGAAGAAACTTATGAGTTATCATGACTCTGAGGCACGTTTGAATAGTCTTGAAAGTGATGCATGAATGTCGCTTCAGAAGGTCGTAACGAAATACTTTGCTAACAAAAGCTGTGACCTTCGAAGAAAGTGTCGGAACTCCTTCACAATTATAAAGTTCTGGGATGTAACATATTCCTTAATATACATTGTCTGTATTCACACTTCAGAATTCTTTCCTGAAAATCTCTGTGTTGCGAGCGACAATCCGTGCGATATTTATTCCTGTTATAATTGTAACCATTATTTTTATATATACATTTGTATAATGACAGGGGTCGCTGATTACCCAGATGTTATAAAGCGATCTTAAATAAACAAATAAAAAACACTATGAGCGTTTCCACCAAGAAATTGTAACTAGGAAAAATTTTGTAAGGGAAAATGTAATCAAAATATGCTTGCAGGACTAATGCAGGACACTAAAAAAGGATATACTTATACAAACTTCAGTAATCAATTATTCAAAATCACATTTTGATTGAGATTATTCTAAGGAAAGTAAAACCAACAAATAACTACAGTGTGTACTTTTTAATTGCTTATTACAAAGAAACCCTGCCCATTACAAATAAATGCTCCACAAATTTGAAATCAGAGTACCATTTTCCATAAGAAACAGCTATTACATTTAATTTAACAGACAAAAAGTTAAATTTTGTCGACCAGTGTAATTGGAGTATGGATATCATTTATTTATCTCTACAGTATGCACACAACGTTTCGAGAGTCTAGTCTGACTTCATCAATACGTTATCCAAAAAATATATAAATTCAAGTAGGTGAAAAAATATTACATAACAAAAATAATACGGGCGCAGTACAATAAAATGTCTTTTCATTACATTGTCGATAAAAGTAATCAGTAAATAAATATAACTTGATTCAAATATTAACATATTAGCTAATGTGAAATGGAACATTGCCAATGTTATAGTGTAGTAAACACTTATAGTTGTCACAGATATCAAAATGAGCAAAAGATACTCCATGCGCCTCACGCGCAGCGCCTGCGTTGGAGTTCAGCCTGAGTATTTTTTTCCCTCTTAAAACTTCTTGTAAGATTGGGAAAATTACACTCAATTCATTGATGGAAAGATATTTTCATGCAACCTTTCGGAGTTTCGAGAAATGAACATGTATCTGTGTAACTCTAGTGCTGCATTTGGTTCGGAGTTCAAGTAGTTTCTAAGAGATGGCGGGTTAGAAGAGGCAATGTATTGTAACCATTACCAACAATACGCGAAATA
>JAHLJT010008446.1:55778239-55948743 GCA_031308135.1 Acheta domesticus
AAAAAGAGGACTGCATTGATGTATCATATGTTAGTATTATGAAATATTTGAGTATAAAATTAGACTTTCTGCCAGTGATTTTAAATTGAACGTAACAGACGTTCCCGTAGCGGTCTCGGCGCGGCAAAGGCCATCTTTCCCGAAGGCAAGAATAGCGAGGCCTGCGAAAGGAAATATTGTCCGTTTAATTTAAAATCACAAGACGGAAATCTAATTTTATGCTCAACTACTATCAAATACTAACACATGATACATCATTGTATTCCTCTTTTTCATAATCTATTCATTACTGATAATAAAACCACATGGTTCCATTTTAAAAAACGAAAGATTACTAAATTTCTCGGAAACTAAAAATATTTCAAACAACATCTCTACGGGCATATTACGTGCCCTATGATTCCGCATTGTTGAGCGAAAACTGCACTTCGATATCACGAAACTTTTACAATCACCCTATGAGTGATTCATAGTTCGTGGGATATCTGTATATTTCAGAGAGAATTATTAGAATAAAAATAAACTAAAATGATATGAAATGTCTAAATATATACTGAGAACGTACTAATATACTTAGAAACACAGCCAGGATCTGAATAACACATCACACTATCAGACGCGCTTGGTCCATGTATGCCAAAAAAACATGCATTTCCTCCAAAAAAAACGTTTCGCGGTCTAGAGTTTGAATCTCCAAATTCTTACATAATCTATAATTACAGGATCAATATATTTGCTTTATTCAACAGTGAACCGTTTTGTGGAACGTACAAATGGTATAGAACTCTCTTCTACTCTCCTCCTTCGAGTACACAGTGAGACTGTAATGTGACTAGTGATCGTTGCCAGAACTATTGTGAAGATTGACATGTTGAAGCGTTGTATTCTCAATTTCTTTACATACAAATGTCTACGAGAGGTAAATTGTTTAAGTGAACAGTCCTCGAAATTTGATACAATGTGTTGTTCTTCAGAATCGCTGTCGGCAGGAAAGAGAATAGAGATAGTGACAAACTCTTTTGCAACTGTTCAACATTTTTTGCTGCGCTGTGCCCATTGTTGCTTCTCAGATTTCCTGAGAGTTGGAGAAGTTTGTTGAGATTTTGGTTTGGGTACCATGTTTGAAAGAAAGAGGCAGTGGTAGATTTGAAGTCTTGTATATGACTTTTTCACCTGACATGCTGCTGCGTTGTAGATACATTATCTTCAGGATAAAGAGTTCGCAGCCAAAAAGTGTTTTTTTTTTAATTTTTGGTTTAAAATTTGATAGTTTTGTAATGGGCTCTAGTTGTCCGTGGTAGTCGGTGACTATTTCCAGGCAGCTTATATCCACTGGTATGATTAAATGTTCTACCCCTTCATTATCTTTGATTGAAGATTTCAATGGGAAGATTTGCAGCATTGATATAGAATTCCAATTTAAGACAAATTTATAATCACAATTTTTCTTCATCAGTTGGCATGTTAAAATCAGAATGTATCATGTTTCGAAAATTACAAAAGGGGATTGACAATGTCTTCTAATACTTAAGACCAAAATTGTTGAACGGTTTGGATATTATATTTTTTGTTGGTGACCCAGAGAGGAATTCAGTAGATCCCAAAAAAATAATGATTTATAAATGTGTAATTTATTGTCTAGGTTGAACATTTCTTTTCTTCTGTATTAACCAACATGTTTAAAAGTATTGCGACCAAGAGTTCTTTTCGTTTTCACATAATGTTTTCTTCCGTGGAAGTCATATCAATGTGTTTCTTCAATTGTTTTAGTTCTTTGCCTCTTGATGTACTGAATTTTTCTGCCCGTTATTTATATTTGGTACTGAGATTACCGTCAATAATAAACAATAAATATTGTTCCTAATAATCAGAAGTCGTTCTCTGCGTGTCTTTACTTCGATGAATTGTAGACTGACGATAAGATAACAGAAAACATGTTTACATGCAGAGAGTACTTACAGTAATTTTTCTTACTGCGTTGTACCAGTCCATTGACGTTTTTATACTGAGTCCGTAATTATTGATGTGATTAATTATAATGTGATATCCAGAAAATTTATAGAATGTCTCCGTTAAGTGTAATATATCAATTGGTATCTCATAAGATTCAATAATAGAACGAAAATTTAACTGTTGTTAGGCATAATAGGAATTTATTATCAGAAGGCATTTTATCAAGTAGAGAAAGGTATTTGGAGACGTTCCTTCCTCGCATGAGAAGGGAATTTCTCTAGTAGTGGTTACTTAAAAAGATTTTTAAGATAAGCATCGTAGTGATACATATCATTCCGTTTGAGTTTCTTAGAAACTTACACAATCCGCAAAATAAATACAATGTTTTAAAATTATTCAATGTCTTTTAGTAAGTCACCAACCTGCAACATCGTACTGATCAAATAGTTATTAATGTACGGATAGTTATTAATGGTTCGATTCTTCTGATTGGTGTGATTTCTAAAAAAAATTCAACTTTTAAAGTGGATTTTTATTTTTTGATAAATTTTCAATTTTCTGTGATATGATTTTTTATGTTGACTTGTATAATTTATATTGCATGACAGTTTGTTTGGAGACTAATATGAAATTATTCGTTCATTTGTAGCTTTTTATTAACATTTAAAAAAAATTCTTGGTAGCATTGACAGTCTCTGAAAAAGTAAGAAGATCAGTTTTAAGAAACTTTGTAGTAATGAAGTGTGTAGTTTAAAAAAAACATCAAACGTGGTTTAACTGAAAAGTGAATTGCGCCAATAAGTCTTCCAACTATTCATAATATATCATTGCATTTTAGGATTTTGTTTTACCTGCGCAAGTAACCTTCAGGTTTCATTTTCACCAACACATCAATTTCAGGTATGCAGTTTTTCTGTGCGAAATTGATATTTGTAATACTTAGAACATAATGAAAAGTAGAAATATGCTTAGTTCTAATGAATCTTACATGAATAATGCAAGGATTCGACGATGTTTTAAAACACGCGATTTTTGAAGTAAATTTATCGCACTTTTCTGTAGAATCATTAATATCTGACCCAGTAGTTTTGTTTGTGAAAACTGAGAACTGAGTGAATATCAGAGATACATTTTGCGTCTATCCTATGTCTATCGTTCTAAAGAACACGCAACTTTGGCATTAATGACTAAAGGTCACGTGAGTATTTAAAAGGCGAGAAAGTAATAGCCACCAAAGGTACTAGTTCTAAACCTATTTGCAGGGTACCCTTCCAAAGAGTGCTTATTAATTTATCTTGTATGTCCTTGGTAGTTTTAAGAATTTAAAACAATAATTAGTTATAAACTCTGGATTGTATTGCAAGCATTATTATGGTAATAATGTACAGTACAAAACAGCCTGATCTGCTGAATAAATCTTTTATCATTAATATTGACTTTCTCAAACATTTTAATGATTTCATTCGGTTTCATTACATTTCAATCAAACCAATACTGAATTAATGTTATACATGTTAAATGAATGAATCATACTCATGAGAAATTGAACCTCGTTTTTTAACCAACGTGCATGCTCTTTCTACCATGCCATATTTATTTTCTTATTATTATTATTCGCCATATTATTTTTCCATTCGCCCATTTCTCTATATTATTCCCGACATATACAGGACATACTTTATGTTCTTTGATTTGTCCCGGAAGACTTGAGAGTTCCTAGAGAACATTTTATATATTTTTAAGTATATTGTTTCTAGAATTTCTCTCTCTATATATAACGCAATCATATAGTGTAATTGTTCATATTTCGAAGATCTGTGTGGTAGAAACGTTTACATCTTTCAAGAAACTGTTCTAGAATTTTTTTAATTAAAAAAAAAATTAATGTGCGACCTGTTTGTCCCAATAAAGAAGAAAGATTTTCTGTGAAAGAATGTGCTACCGACAGGAAAAGCCATAGTGCGTGCAGTGTTCTCATTTTCTAAAAAAAATTTCCACCTGTCCTGCAATCGCGACTATTAATGTTTATTATGTCCGAACACTAAACAATATATCCAAGTATGATAGTGTGAAAATGCGAGGTGTACTCAATTTCTTGAATAATTATACAGTTGTTAAAGTACTTGAATCAAATTATATCTTTTGAGAGAAGCCAACGTAATGATTATCTGATTACACAATTGTTCAGTTTGTAGTATCTTTAGGTCATATAGATAATCAAATCTATTAAAACCACGTGATAAAGTGTAACGTTTCGGAATATAGAAGTCCACTCAGTATACCACACCAACGTATTCATTGCAATCTGCACACACATATTTACTTTCATTTAACAACCTCGCACCTGAACAGAGTGGTTCTGCATTAAAAGAAACTATTGAGAACAAGTTTATACCCATCTCCGTCACTACTGGCCTAATATCGAGTCGTGTCGTCAAATCTTCTTTCATGTAATTTCCTCAGTACCAAAATGGTGCCGCGCAGTAATTAGCGCGAGTGATGGATGTAAAATTTACGTTTCGTGTTGGGAGAACCAAGAGGTCTACTTTCTATTAAATGTGCAAGGTAACTTGTGAAAAAAATTATTGCCTCCCGGTTTGACTTTCGCTTTTCGGGAATTTTGACGGATAGAATGTTATACACAATTAATTTATTTGGCCATACTCAGACTTCTGTCAGGTAAGTTGGGGATTTGTGAATGGGGAATGAACCTGTGCGCTTTCAAGATTTTCTTTAGATATTGGTTTTGGATGGTATGTAGAACGGACAGGTTGGTCGGTGCTATTTTGCGCCAAACATACGTCATTGTGGGTCTTGTTATCATTTTATTATCAGTAGCGCAGTTTCTGTACAAAATGTGGAATTTCTGGAGACGAAAGAGTATAATTTTAAAAATTTTTGAATGTGATTAATGGGCTATTTTTTGAATGTGCGGTTTCCAATTTAGACGTTTGTCCGGGAATACACCTTGGTATTTGGCTGGCAAAGAAGGAGGAGGCCAGGGGACATCGGTGTTTTATATTCTCAAGTGTGTAGGGAAGAGAAGACGTCTCAGTGTGAATATTTTAGATTGTGATTTTAAGGAGTTAATTTCAATTATCCATTTTTTGGTCCAGTTCATATAAATGTATATATATGATTGAGTATAATCATAGGTTCGATTAATATCAGTATTTGAAGAGAAAATAGATGTATCGTCAGCATGTGTAGCTATAGTTGCTTCGTGTGGTGTTGAATAGTCTGCTGTAAAATTGGAGAGAAAATGTTCCTGAAGGAACTGAGTCTTGTGAGATGCATTCGAGAATTGGGTAAAATGATGACTAATCATCATTTACTTTTACTTGAAAATACCTGTTAGAAAACGAATTATTTTTTGCAGATAGTCAGGTGTACCATTAGTTTGTAGCACATCAGTACATGGTGCCAAATTGATCGAATGCCAGCGAAATATATAAAAAGAGAGCTGCAATGTTTTTATCGTTAAATCCGTTTACTACATACTATGACTCCACAAGTTGCAGTAGTTGCTGAGTTGTTGCATGATTAGGTCTGAAGCTGAATTCGGTGTTGGGAATTGCATTAATTTTCCTCCTGTGTGTTTGGCATGTATTTAAAACAATTTTAAAAAATGCTTCTGGGAGAAATAGATTCATGGGCCTGTAATTGTTTGGAGATTTGGGATTTTTGCCTGGTTTGCAGAATGGAAATATAACAGCCCGTTTCCATGAGTAAGGATAGTATCCCTTTCTTAGCTAGATTGCAGTTTATTGTCGATGAAATTATTTTAATGCTTGGTTATTAACGTTGTTGTACCCGATGTCTTTTTAGTGTTCGAAAGTTTAATTATATTTGCCACCTCTCATGAGTAAATGAATTTTATCTTTGTTGGGACATTGCACATAGGTAGTACCATGCACTCTTCTATTTCTGAATTGGACATTGGGTGTTCTGTGACATTTGGGATGACACTTTCTAGATCCCCTTCTAATATCTTCGCCATTTCTACGTCAGAGTATAAAATCTTTGCATTATTCTGTTGAGACGATAGATTTATTGGTTCTTTTGTAGTGCTTTTGATTGTCCTCCATAGACGTGTGGTATTGGGGTGTAGTTGTCTTAGAAACCTTTCAAAGCGTTCAAACGTGTGAATAAATATATTATTTTGTATGTAGTATAAATGTATGTAAAAAATTGCAAAAAGGAGGTGTTTTTATTGGAAAATTAACAAACGGTTATTATATGACAAGATGTCAGAGAAAAATGGAGAGGAAACGTCATCACAACAATTTGCTCGACAAATTAAATAGTGTCGAAATTCGTAAGAAAAACCGGCATCATAGATGCAGTGAAACAGACGGATAATTTAAAATGGCGATGGGCATGACACCTAGTGAGGCAAGACCAACCCAGACGGGCACACACAGTTACTATATGGGACCCAAGGCAACGCTGGAGACACCCTGGACGACAGAAGATATGGGCGGACTTCTTCCATGGAGCAGCGGGGGGGACCTAGACCAGAACGTCTAAAGATAGGACGACGTGGAGACGCCTACGGACCAACAGAAGACAGATGGCGCCTCCAACCTAGCTGCGCGTCCGAAGCCTTGTGGCTTTATCACCCCTGCTCAGGCAGGTGACCTTTGCCCCACGAGGGGTCTTTGTACGCTAAATAAATAAATTATATGTATCGTAAAACAGGGGTTCGTCCCGTTTTTCCGAGTTCTATCCAGTGTTCTCGAAAAACATTTCCGGTACGCCAAAAAGTCACGTATTTTGTTTCGAACTATTTTACCGCTATTAAGCAAGAAATACTCTTTAAAATATTCTACTTAATATCCTGGGAAAATAAAAATATGGACCTTCTACGTTCGCTCTTGAACCCCGCACATCTTGTAGATCCTGGGACATTCTAATTTGTTTCCATTTTAACCACACTAAATACAGTCCAGAAGTAAACATTCTTGTTTCGCTTTCAGCGGAGCCGATATCTAATAAACACAAATTCAAAGAAAACGATGTATCGTAGAGAAAAAGTTAGTGGTTCAAAATGAAAGGTGACAAAATTGCACGTAAGATTGTATCCATTTCTATTTCAATTTCATTAGAGTTCTTGATAGAAATCATTTTCAAAATACGCTTTATTTCTTCACGGTTTTTGATGTCTTACAATACTTTATTCTTTATTTTACACGCCGACAGAAAAATATCGGTTAGATGTTAAGGAAACTGCTCCCGTTGACCTGTATTAAGATATACATGTGAAGTAAACGGGAATATCCTACAACTTCACGCGTGTGTTTTGTTATATAGAAATACAATCAAGAGGCAAAATAAATAGCCTGTTTTGTTAAAAATATAAGAATCTTATATTCATATTAAAAAAATAAAACGCTAAGAAGCAAATAAACTCGTATATTAATTTATTTTGTTAGCGTTGCACATAGATAGAATTTTCGAATTGTGAATGCCACAAACTACCATAAAATGCTACAAACCACAAGGTTTTTTGCTTCAAATTACTTTTTAAAACCTCTATAAGCTATAGACATTTATTTTATCACAGAATCATTTTATTTATGTCTTATAGCTGCAATTTTATCCCCTGGAACGTAGACCATTTTCTATTGGTAATGAAACAATCTGCTTATTAGATGTACTTGATCTTTATTCCATTTGTGTTTCTAATGAATTCTCTTGTAAAAAGTACACGACACGACATTATATACAATTCAGGTCTTGGAATAAAATTATGAGAGAAGCATTACACCTTCAAGGCTGGAAAATATCTCCGTTGATCTCTTATAAAATAATTAATTTGTGAAGAACTATTAGTGATATCAATTCTACTACATAATAATGCCGATCCGGAGGGCCGAATTGGCTAGAGCATGTGCCGACTCAGCGCCTCGGTTTGAAGGGTTGCAGGTTCGAGTCCCGCCGTAGGCATAGTTGTTTCTCCCTTGTCTTTCACGTATGTATGTTGTAGAAAAGGGCATTGTGTCTAGTGACCGACGAGAACGCAATTGTGTCTAGTGTAAAAAGAGGAAAAATGTGTCCTCATGAAGACCATAGTGGGTATACTGCGCCGATTGTCGAAATCAACATCCCTTGAAGCTGGAAAAAGCCCCAAAAAGAAAAAAATTATACTATGTAATAATGAAGTAATACAAAATGTTAATGTCAATTATAGGCGAGTACCGTCGCAGTACACAACAGAACGAGCCACTGATACGATTCTTCTTCCCTTAGCCGTTTCTCTATCTCCCATTCTTATGGGATGGTATTGATATGATTCTCCGTTATCATACGGCCCATTTCTCATGCAGTAGATACACTGTGACTCATTTTCGTCAAGGCCTACACTAAAAAGTGACGCAATAAAAAAAATGAATTGTCTTATTAGTGCTTTTAATATCGTCGTCTAGTAGACGAGTATCTTTGTTGCCACATGTGACTAGATATGAAATTCTAGTTGAGATGCGAGCATAAATATTTTTCCATGGTATATGAAAAATTGTTCTGAGCGTAGTAATCATTGAAATCAGTAGATTCGTCTGGATTATTTTATAAGTCGATTTTCTGTTAACAGATATATTCCATGTATAAAAAAATATTCTTAAAAAAATGAGTGACCAAACTTCTAAATGTTCGTATAAAAGATTTTTCTGTACCTCATTGTCAACCTTCTAAACCTTAGTGTTCGCTGGTGTAGAAAATTTCATTTCAGTCTTATTTGTAGTTCCTTTGAATAAGAGGTACAAAAACTAAACATATTCAACGTTAGGGGCATCAACATCATAACTTGATTCAACGTTGAGGAGATCAAAATCATTTCTCGTAAAACATACTTGTGAATAAGTGTAAATATTTTTAGTATTTAAACCAGAGCACAAGCAGCGTTTTATTAATCTGCAATACAAACGTTTCTGCCAATTTAAAAACGTTTTACTTTTTAACGCAGTTCACTGATTACATATTAAACATTCAGTTTCCTCTAATAAATGAAGAAACTGAGATACACACGAAGCAATGATATATCGTTCTGAAGATGAAAACTCAACACTCATGTTCAGCGTTCTTATTTTAATTTTTGAAATAATGAGAATCATTGACGCTTTTATTATGCCTGGATTTATTTTACTGTCAGAATATTTAAGAAGAAATCACTATGAGCAAAAAATGACATAAGGCAAAATACTGATAGAATCTATTCATTATTTTTTATATTAATGATTGTCTTGTATTTCTTTAACAAAAGTTTCCAATTCAATTTTCAGACCACCAGTTTTGTTATTTTGTTTTATTTTATTTGTACTATTCATTATTATTTACTTTTCATGTTTCATTGAGTTTCGTACAAATTTTTAACGAATTTGAATTTTGAACTCCAACGCTTAGGTTCACTTTGCAAAAATCTTATCCCCGTACAATGAGGGACATTCGTGATACTGATTCGTGCTACTAAAATAAAATCTAAGTATTGCGGTGAATCTTAGAATGAAGATGAAAAATTAAAAGAATATATCTCAGAATTATTCAAAAACTACTAACATTTTGAAAGAGTACCTATATGAAATGATGTAAAAATTTAATATTAAAGAAATACAGTGCGTCAAAATAAACCTCTAGACGCAATATTCTGTAAAAGTTTAACTAAATTGAATTTTGTAATTTTCAAAATCCCAAATGTTTTAACGAATATTCGACGCATGGCATATTCTTAAACAAAGTTTGCACAAACATTAAGAAAAATTGGAATCGTTTTTGAGAAAATCTGTTTAGGTATCGTTTTAAAATGTTGTGATTTTACTAAAACGCACGCGAAAACCACAAATTCTCAACAATTATGCCTGACATTATATAAAAATCTAAATTTATCCTCCACCACCGAGGATAGAACCTCAAAAGCAATGCCGCCTATTTTACTCGCAGAAAAGCTGAACATGTGAGTGGGCATGAAATGCAGACCTTCAGCATTGATCCAAGAGTTAACTTAAGTCGTCATGCAAATTTACTAAACGACTATTGTTCTCAGTAGATTGTCGCCAATAGGGCAGTTAAGTTTTTTTTATTATTTGTGTTATAGTATGGAGGTTTGAAAAGATTTTATGGCATACGTCCTAATTACGAATTGGTGTGTTTTGATAAATTTTGCAATATATCTAGAAAGTGTTTAAAATAATATACAGATTTGAACAAACAATTGCTGTTTAAAAAATTCTACATCGTTGCAATTGCGACAATGATATTGATAACTTTTGACTGAAGATTCAATAGAAATATCACGACGCTCAAACTTGTCACAGTATGAGACGTCAGGTGATTGTGATTATCAACAAGGGATCTTAGTAAAGAGAATACACAAACAATACTAAGAAAACACCGAAAATATTTTTTAATTTACATAACACACTTCATTCTGTCTTATTTTTACGTATAATATTTTTGTACAGTTTTCTTGGAAAAACTCTTCTTATTGTTGTTTCTTGCTGTATGTTTTTATGTATAATTATCATACGAAGAATATTGAGGTACACAAATTTGCAGAAACAGAAGGTGAAAAATCATAGCGGTCATCATTTTTCTGTGCACCTTTATTTGAATATTACTATCATTAAGATGATGGAAAAGTTCTTGACAAGTTTTTTTCGTATCAACGGACCATGAACTGATTACTTGACATAGTGCATTCAAAAACGTCTAGGTATAGAGTTTAAAAATGGCTGGAATGTGTTTCTGAATGGATCCAACCACCAAAAATGCAAAATTGACCAGAAGCATCTAAAATATTATAGCTGATTCATATGTAAGAGACGTCAAAACTTAATACATAAATTGCAGTATTAGAGTGCATATAGAACAATACCAGGATAATTCTTCTTGAGCTCTCGAATTTTGTTCACCTAAATGTCACGTGCAGTTGGTCCATTTTTAACATTAAATAAATTAATAAAAAATGAACACACACAATCACGATTTGTTCTCTATATAAGAAGGAATGTGATAGATAATATAATAATACTTGCTAGATTCATTGAAAATTATTAGAAACATGTCTATTTTTAATGTTAGAATATATTTTCAAACGTGATGTATATATGTGAAAACAAAATTAATTAAATCTATTTCATCGCTGTCAAAAAAGCGTCATGAATAATTTTATGAGAAAAAAAACTTTTTTAAATGCATGGAAAGTAATGTATGTGAATACAGGGAAATGTCTAAAAAGGTTTTAAAACTAATTAAATATAAAGTGGTAACACATCAAAATAATGTTGTAAGAAAATGACAGAACGATTATTACATGTGTGTGTATTAAAATCTGTGCTAGTATGTTTTAAAATTAATTATTAGTAGTGGTCCGCAGTAAGAAAAATCTGTTATGGAGTATGTGAAAAAATAGGGTTCTGGAGCAGCAAACATTGGCTGTTCTGAAACGGCACACGTGAATACTGATGCTTCTTTTTACCTCGGAACATGACGTCAGCGGTGTTGTAGATGGTGACGCTCTAAATACGAGCATCCAGTCGGTACGTACCGACTGAATGAGAGTTCTGGTGGAATGTCGCAATCAAATATTGGCATTTTTTTAGTCCAAATCCGAACATCTTTTTTTATTCTTTCCCCAAGTTTGTGGGTATGTAAGAAATACATGGAGACATCTCACATGGCCCCAGAGTGCTTATTTTTCTGACAATTAATGCGTGTATTCGAAATTAATTGTATAGATTCTTTGTGAATTTATTGTATGTATTTTGAAGCAATATAGAGTAAAATATGAACGCTCTTGAGTGTCCGGGTGACGCAGATTTTTCACAAGACTCTGATCGGGGAATTCTACGATTGCATATAGTCAAATAAGATTGTTTTTAATTAGTTGCATCTCTACGTAAGATCAGACGGTAAGAGGTAATATAACACACCAACTCTGAGGTGTAGACTATGACTTGTTAAAGGTGTAATAAAAAATTTTTGATGGGCTTAACCATCATGTGGGCGCGCATATTTTACTCACATAAGCGGGCGCGTAGGAGCACTGTATGCTGCCTAGGGAAAACAGTCTTTTGCACCCTCAAAACTCCTATTATTTAATTGAAGACGAAAGAATAAAAACTCATAACTATTCAGTACATTGTTCATGTAAATACATTTTAAATATCAGAGAAATCTAGCTATTTTCAGGTACAGAATAATAAAAAACACTGTTTCAGAAAACCGTGTAAAACAAAATATAACAAAGAAAAAATGAACTAGAAAATTGTTATTAAATAGACAAATTAATTAAATGAAACAGTTACTGTCTTTAAATTTAAGAAAAGCGTTAGTTCTTTTCATGTAGCTGTTTCCAGTAACTCAAGATGATGCCCGATTTCTTCGTTTGTTTCAGTCCTTCAGCAAAAAAAAACAAAAATAATACAAGTAATAGGAAAAAATTAAATAAACCACTTTCAACAGCTTTGTTTTTGCTTCCAGTGATCAAAATACTTATAAACGAACAATCTGAATAAGTAAAAAGTTCGTTTGGAATACTAAAAATACTTACATGAGTGTGCGCGGTAGAGCATGGAGTGGTACAGTCAGCATTTTTTTATTTTCAAATGTTCTTTACGACTGATAGGGGGAGGCAACGAATCGGAGATTTCGCGTTTCGTTTAGAATGATGCAAAATAAGAATACTGAAGCCCTCTGATATGTCAAGTAGCCGTACTCTATTTTAGAACAATTTTTGCACAAAGACATAGTGCTGCCGCGCGCCCGCCAGAAGGTTAATAAAGTGTATGCTTCTATTGAGTAAATTGGATTATACTAAGGTACATTGCATTACATCATAGATCCTCCTGTCTTGGTTAAATCGTTTCTCTGTAATACTTGTTATGAAATTTACTTCATTACCAGCCAGTAACAGGTTGTCTGAACAGAAGAGTTTTTATCTAAAAGCATAATAATTTAATGAATTACATTTCCAGAACCCTTCGGATTTCGGCAGACATCACTAGATTGCAAGACGCTAACATCAAATATGAAATTTTTAATGGTGTCCAATAACTTCTCGAAATTCATCAGAAAACTTCCACATACTACGAACATACAATCGTATATCCAAAAAAAAACTTCGAAGATATTCCATGATTTACAGAATTATTTATTCGTAACGATAACGCGCATCGCATGTGGTGCAGAATGTTTCGAATAACTACAATCCAATGGGCTGCAGAATGTCACTCAAGTCCTCCACTCGCGTCTAGATGTTTTCAAATTGCCCACGCCTGCATTCTTAAAGGAACAGGATTAAATATTCAACGAGACCGGTTTTAAAAGAGACCAGACCACAGCGTACTGATCAAATGCTTGACAACTACATAAGGGGATGCATCAAAGATTCTCAGGTAGCCTACAAGAGGAAAGGAATAATTTCGTTTCAAAAACGAAAAATATTCGTTTTATTCACTTCGCAAGTTTTCATATAATATGAATGTTTTAATGATCTCCTTTCACAGTTTTCTCATCATTCACAATCGTTCAAAATGCTTATGTATTGTGTACCATTATGTGAAAATATTTTTTGCAACCGCCCTTGAATTATACCAAATGAAGGAATATTATTGAAAATGAAAAAAACCTTAAATATATTTTTAAAATATGATTTTTTCGTAAGAAACTTGCTTTTCTTAAGTTTTGAAATATAATAAATTAGAATGAGCTAAAAATTAATATTTAAAAAATGTGGTACTTTGTTATGATTTGTTATGGTTAGTGCCAAAAGTAATAAAATTAAGAGATTTGTTTCTGAATTTCAACGGATTGATTGCGGAAAAAAGAAATTCTTTTACCAGTAACGAAACTAAACTAATGACGGTCTCTCAATGACATATCGAGAGTGAAACACTTTTGTTGGTATGTTTTATGCGCAGATTTGCAGTACATTGAATAATCTGAGATTTGCCTCCTGGAGAAGTGTCTTGTCTCCCTGATTAAATTCTTCAGTTCATTTCATAATCCCTTTTGCTCTAATATGCTTCAGAATATCGTATACTAATTAAGTAAGTTTTTCATTTGTGTGACAGCGTAGTTTGCATGCAAACGGATTTCCTTTGATTCCTAGCGCCGGTTGTTTGGGAAGTCATCGCATTCTCCGTGAAATGGAATGTCGATGGTGCATGCGCTCGCGATCACTCAGCAAACCGGTTGTAGCAGTTGAATCGCGGCTGTTGCGGAGGGCAACGGGTTGTCTGTTGCATTCATTCCATTCTAGCGAACCGTTTAGGCGAATCGGCGAGTGTATTCCCTAATGTTACGGATTGTGTTTCTGGTTTACGTTCATACGCACTGCGTTAAGATGTTCCTTCTCTCAGTATCGGGCGCATTAAAATGATGCTTCGTATTGCGATGACGTGTTAGCGCGAGTTAGCTTGTAGTCTCCCAACGGATGGAGTTAGCCGCATGCATTTGATACAATTCTAATTAATTTATGGCCGCCTTTTTTTGAATATTCACAAAACTTACCTTGCACTTTCAAAGAATTTTATATATTTTTGTATGAACTAAACGTCAATTAGTAGCAATAATTAAACTATCATGGTGTTTGTATCAGTCCGCAAGCTGAAGCAGTATTCTGTGGATCATCAGCTAATGAATGTCGACGGCGTCACTAGCCAAATTCGTTTACAACACTCCCTGAAGTCACTGAGGTTAAGCGAATTCAAGACTCGCGGGTTCCTAGTTTGCTAACCGGCTAGGAATCCCTGGATCTAACGGCGCCGAAGCCCTGGCCGAAGGGATAAAAGGCACTGACTGATTTTGACGTGACGGTACTTAAAGAAAATAATAACGGAGGATTGCTCCATGAAAAAAAAGTTTCAAGAGACGCGTTGTGTCAACGAACGACACAACTAGTTACAGTTCTAAGATAGTAAATTTTCGGTTGTACAACGAATAAAGTAATTTTCGTCGCCTCAGTAATACCTTCTTTCCGCTCTATCCGAGGAAAGGAGTGTAGCGAAATTTGCGTGGTCAGACGGAAGAGCAGGCCTCATGGCCTGAGTCTCGCCACGTAAAATATGGCAATTCAATTAATCAATCAATCAATCAAATAAAGTAATTTATTCTATGAGCAAAAATTTGCAGTTAATATTTAAACAATGAAAGACAAAAAATCAGCATATGTTTAATTTGATTTTTCGATTTGCTGATTTGTAATCCTCTTCAAAAAGTAGTATTGAATGACCGTCCTAAATTTTTTAAACGTAGTTTTGAATAAATTCTCTCTCTCTCTATCTTTGTGTTTAACAAAAAAATTAAAAAAACACCAAAAAATAAAAATCTCATCCAGAAGGTACACATTGCAGACACAAAAATAAATAAAAGTACCAAAAGGAGAAGAAAACCAATATGACTTATAATAAATTAACCTATTCATATTTTGTATATCCATGTGAGTGTATGAAGTGGAAACCTTGATTTATTTCAGTTGAACACTTATTCATATGAATCATGAATTTCCAGTATTTACTGAAAATGCTTCTCTGCTGAACCACCTTGAAAAAATATTCTTGGATTAATTAGTTTGCTTCTTATGGTACTGTAAACTTATTTGGTGGTTTGTGTCAATGATAAATATTTTTTAATACTTTTCTTAATAGGATTATTTTAACATTGGTACTGATGTTTAGCTCTTAAAATTCCATTTGATACTAACGTTGTATACACAGTATTGTGTGTGATTACAGAACAAATTTCACAAACAAACATTTACTAAGAAAAAATTATATTTAAAAACCATTAAATGTGTCTGTATCAGGGCCATGCCCTAGGTTGCACCTGGAGTAAAGACACAGCTAGGGCGAGGGAACGTCTTATCAACAGTAAAAGAACAAAGGACGGAAATAGGAATACAAGAATGCACAATATAACTCGAAGCGCTAAAATATTTTAAGGAAAAGCTAATTTGATGGGAAAATTACTTGTCGATAGTCTTGATGTGCAAACTTACTTTTACCGGTCATTTCTTTTAGGTAGCATTTTTCCAAAGCCCTTTTGCCAAACTTTGAATTTGGCAAAATGCTAAGTATGGCAAAATGTGTTGAACCCAACGTTTAACTAAATAGTAAATTCTTAAAAAACCAAATATGACAACTATTTGTCGGGGAAACACCACATAAATAACACGAAAAAAGAAGTTGCGTGGTATCTTTTTTATCTTTTAAATATTTTTTTAATTATTTTATTTTTATCTTTAAAATAACGGAGGATTTTTAAGCGTTAAGAAGCATTCTGTTACTGCAGTGACCATGAAACTATTTGCTATGTATTTCAAATCCACATATCCAAATGAAAATGCAAATAGGTAGCGATTGTCAGTTTGGAGCTGTCAAACAAACTTGCTCTGCGTTTTGGAGATCTAAATCTTCATTCCCACGTGAATAATGGGTCAAATAGTTTTAAGTTTTCGTTTACCGGGTAAAATTAAATGTGTGTTCTCTAATAAGGATGTTCGACTAGACAGAAGGCTTTGAATGCATAGTTTTACCATAAATTTGTATATGAAATAAAGAACATACCATACATTTCTTTCTTCTGAAATAATCGTTCACACATTAGATAATAGAACCAAAAATGACTTAGTCCGTCTCTAAAGGTAGTACTGATAATAATGTATATTCTGGAATACACATAATTTAAATATTTTTAAGAAGAAAAACTTATTTTAAAAAATTGAAATTTCTTATTCCCCTTAAATATTAGGACTATCTACGATAGCTCAGCGGCAAATTCATAGCGTCTGCGGCATCCTTCAGGGGAAGGCCTAAGTGTTCGAATTCAGATGGCGATGGTTTCGACAATAGCTCCATACGAGTAGATTGGACGAATTCAGCCAATATTTGTTGGACAGTTCAAGCGGCCTAATGATATTGTAGGTTTCTCTGATTTTTTCATTGAATGCTAAGTGAATGCCATGAACCCAACGACCGACGGGACCACAGGCCTCCCGCGCTTTTCTTCATTCTTATGCCCATATATACATTGAACATACGAAATCACTATGGTTTTTTTCACTCTGCACTTTTCACACGCCCCATGTATTTATACTTTATTTTATTGAAATAACATTCTGGAGCTATTGAAATTGATGTGATCATGTGATGTTTACGTAGTTTTCCTTCATACATCTATTTTTTTTGTAATATCAATATTATTAAGAATTGATGGAGATTAAGATTCGAATGTAAAGTGGTTTATTTATAATATCATTCGATCTCGGATAATATTTATCAAACCTTTATTTCAGTATCTGATCAAATTGACATTTACGAGCAGTGCTATGAACCTTCAGGTATCTCCCCCGGAGGGGCATCTCTTCAGCCGGAATAAGCAGTAAGATCTGTAAGAACCGACATGTGTGGTTGTGTGGTGCATGTAAGTGTGTGTGAGGGAAGAGGAGAGAACAAAGATGAAGAAGAAAAGATCGCTCTTGATCCTTGACCAGTTTGTTCTTACCGCTCGGGCATTTGCTCTGTATTGATAGGAGAAATCACGAAAAACTACCGATCACAGTAACTGACCGTTGGAATTCTATGAAATGCGACTGAAATCGACCTATCAAAAATCGAAATTTCCACATTCTACAACACTCGAACTTGGGGACTATCCAGTCAGTCTCTGCAGAAATAGTGGCAATGCTGGTTTTGAGCTATCTCAACCGGCTTTTCTATTTGTTTTTCTTGACTTATAGAATCACTGATGATGTATAAACTTATTTGTTTCTCGGAAAGATAATTTCTTTATCCACAATGCCACGCCTATTTTTTTTAACTTTTATTCGCGTAATAGATATAGGATCTGCAAATAAAGTACAGGATCAAAATAATCGAGTGCATTTCTGCGAAATTTGAAAAATATACAAATGCATCATATCCTATTAAATACAATATAATTAATTTCTTATTCTTCTTTGCTTTCACATTTTCTAACAAGTCGATATGAAATTAATGTCCGTTTTTTTCGTTCTGCGAGTGTAGCTCAGATTTTGCAAAAGTTTTGATGTTGAATTTTTTATCTTAAAAATTATTATGCTTAATGACAAATGGAAAAGTTATTGCAGTTCTACTTTTTTCTCTCTTGTTATTTGAAGACGCTTTAACATCAATTTCATTAGCGACCACTATTGGGTTTCAAGATATGTAAAGGTATGGTGATGACGGGGTGAAAGGACGAACACAAGTACAATGATGCCCGAGGCGGGACTCGAACACGCGAGCTTTGGGTTTGAGATATCTATGACACCGCTGCCTTAACGATCTCGGCGACTGTGGATCATCTAGTTCTAATCTTTGTAGCACTAAAAGTAACCCTTTTTGGCAATTGATTTGAGTAATGGAGAATAGTATGGATGTAATGGAATAGGCAAATGATCATTAGAATTTGAATTTCGCGTGTAAAATTGCTTGAAGTGCAAAGAAGTATAATTAAATAAAAGTTTAGATCTATTCACAAAATTTAATAGACAAAAGAGCCACAATGTCATTTGAGATCTTGGAGACTATTGTCTGTTTTGTGAGGTTCTTCTTTTATCGATTGCCAATATTTTCTAAAACATGCCTTGACAAACTCATTTGAAAAACAACTTACAATTCACCACGTTTACATTTAATTATAATCGTATTAAATATTTACTTTCATTACTTGAAATAAATACAGCAATGTCATTTCCAAAGCATTGTCTGTTTTACTTCCTCTAATGTTTATATTTGAAAATGTGCTCCTTTACTTTGCCATCGTTGACTAGGTTCGACTGGAATAATAAAACAATATGTGTGCATCTAATTTCCAGTTTATCGTGCTTTTCTGATTAACTTATTCGACACTAATTTGTTTATTTCTTGACCTACTTTTTTAAACTTCAAAGATGCTCATATTAACTTATTATCTCTTTTAAGATTAAAAGCTTAAATTTTGGTAATACCTAATAAATCTAATTTAAATGGGTTTTCACTGGTAAAGAACAGTTCTTATGGGTAACATGCATTGGATACAAAATCACTTTGTTATGTTTTTAATTTTATTATTCAATAATTTAATGTTATTTATATTGATTTATACTATTAAATATTATTGGGCACAAGTGCACGTTTTGTTCGACTGCATGTCGTCTTGGTTGTTCTCACTTAGGGCTACGGCAGTTACTGCACAATCACCACCAGTAGAGACACCTAGTGAGGAATTGTCGAACTGCGGCATGAGAAATAACCAATGTAAATCTACATAAAAACCAGTTTTAATATTATGTAAGATGATTAATGAATTAAAGGCTTGTGATACATTACATTACATATTGTCTCATATTGTAAAAAAATTCTTTGTTTGTGATTCAATATAGTATTTCAGAATTTAAAAAAATAATTTTTAACGTGAATTTGAACAGCATGGTGAGACAAAATACTCGCATGATACTTATTTTTCTGTGCCTCATTTCTTCCACTAATTTTCCGCACAGTTGTGTAGCTTCTCTCACGCCACCTTAGAAAAAAATAATTCATTAAATTTTTTTACTATATTGCAATATTTCAGTTTTTTGCCAGCAAGACCCAGTATATTTTCGTACTAAGTTACAAGTATCTTGACACTAAAAAAGAATTTCAGTGGATTATAGTTAACCTGATCTCACTAATCCTGTTCTGCAACTATATCCAACTATTTCATTTTAACTAAAAGGTGCTTGAATGTACATTACATTTTTTACGAATCACACAATATATTTCAATTGAAAACATTCTTCTGAATTGAAAGGAAATCATAATTCAGTGTTTAAAACATCGCCAATAAATATTTACGTAATCCGTCATTGTATTATTTTGTGAACTGGAATATTTTTTATTAAATTGTAGTAATATCTTTAGGCAATTCTCAAAAATCTGGTAATAGAAACTATTCATTGTGATGAAATATAATACGTTAAGAAAGCCCATTTACTCTCCTACCAGAGCTGGTTTATCGTTCCGCTTATAATGCAGATCTCAAAGGCCAGCAATAGTGTATGCATAAGCAGCCAATCTGACTTCGTAATTTATACATGAGAAACATAAAATAAAGTAGAGATGAACAATGGACTCGGAAAAGGATCTTCGTTTTAGCCCATTCCGTTTCGTTGCCGGAGATTAAATGCTCTGCTGCAGCTTTCGGACGATCTCACCTCGGCATCTCGACGGAAGCTTTATTTCAAAATATCGGAAAATTCCGGGAAGAGGCGCGGAGCGAGGACGGACGGCGTCCGAGGCGCGAGGCGGCGTGCCAGCCCCCGAGCTCCCGGCCCCGCCCCTCCCCGCCCCATCCCGTCCCCGTTCCCGTCCCACTCCATACCGTCCCATCCCCGCCCCGCCCCGCACAGCACAGCGACGCAGGGCCAGGACCGAGCGCCCGAGCGGCCGCCCCGCCGGTCTCCTTGCTAGCCTTTATTTACTCGCGTAATTGTATTTTGCTTTCGTCATCGTTAATGCAGCGGAGCGTTTCGCCTAGCTCATACTTTTAATACATTTCCGGAGGTATTTTTATATAAGCTTATGCAAGGGATATTCTATTTCACTAAGAATTCGATAACATGGCAGTTGATAAACATTGCATTTATGAATTCCCGCCTATCGAGGGCGGGGTCTGCTCGCCGATAAAGTATTGGAGGGGATGGCGGCACGGCGGCGGCATTGGCGGCGGTGAGGAGCGGAGCGGAGGCGCTGCATCCTGCGCTCTTTCTCTGCGCTCTCGCATGGCCCGGTCTGCTCTCCCGCTCCGTCGCCGAGCCTCGCTCCGCTCCGGCCTCCTGCCCACCGCCCGCTCACCCGCCCGCTCGCTCGACGGTCGCCGCCGCCGCCGCCCGCCGCCATCCGCGACCCCACTGCCGCCTCCGCCACCGCCCTCCGCCTCCACCGCCGTCGCCGCCTCCGCTTCTATCGCCTCTACCGCCCCCGCCTCCCGGGAGACTTGGCGTTTTTGTTGACTCGCTCACAATCAGGGGCTCAGTGCTGCGCGCGGGCTCCGCTGTTATTGTTAACGAGCTGAGATGGATGTTGTTTTTCCACGTCATATTGCGCGCAAACAGCTCCTCCACCATTTTCTACGGTCACAAATTCACGTGCGCGCGCGCGTGTGCAACGCAGGGGAGGCCGGAGGCGGCGGCGGCGGCGGCGGCGGCGGCGGCGGCGGCGGCGGCGGCGGTGGCGGTGGCGGTGGCGGTGGCGGCGGTGGTCGCCTGCGCCGCCGCCGTCGCCTGCACCGCCGCCGCCGGCCGGCGGAGCGGGCGAAGCGAATGAGCGAAGAGGCTGCGAGGGCGAAGAGAGCTAGTAGCGCCGGGGCTAGAGCTGCGCCGCCTCGTGGTGGCCCGCCGCCCGTCCCCCCGCGCGTCCGACCCCCCCCCCCCCCCGCCCACGCTTCCACGCCGCTCCTCGCCTCGTCCTCCTCCGGCCTGCTTCGCGCTCTTTCGCTTGGCACCGTAATTCTCGCCGCGGTCGCAGGTTCGAAGCTGCGCAGCGCGGCTGGAGGCAGCGGGGAGGGCGACGAGGGCGGCGGGGTGGGGCGGGACGGCTACGCCGGGCGGCGGCGGCGGCGGCGCGGGCGCAGTGGGCGGAGCCGGAGCCGCCGCCGCCGCCCGCGCAAATTTTATCCCACGCTGGCGCCCCGTGTGTTCCCCTCCCGCCCCTCCCCCGGCGTTCGCGACGTGCGCTCTCTCTCGCTCCTCTCTCCGCATCGGCCACCCCCGCCCGAACCCCTGCCCCGCCCTCGGCGCGCCGCTCCAAGCGCGGCCACGCGGCGTGGTGCAAGGAACGCACGTCATAAAATTCAAACTCGGATGTCTATTTTGATGTGAAAGTATATAGATGTCTATCACAACTTGTCATGCATTTTTTTGAGCAGCCAGCCGCGGCGTGGATGCGGAGCCCGACGAGGCTTTCTGGGGGAGGCCGGAACGGCTGGGCGAGGAGCGCCAGCTAGACAACGGAGCGGCACCGGGGGTCGGGGGCCGGTGGGCAGGGTTGCCCGCGCCGAAGGCGACGTCGCGGTCGTCGCCTCTGCAGGCGCCGCGACTGCGGCCGGTGAGGCGTGTGGCAGCCAGGTGGCGCGGCCTCTTGGCCAGTCGCCGCATTAGGCGAAGGCGCGCCGCGGCCAGCGCTTCCGCCGTTCCCCACCGCGCTGATTACCCCTCCGCGCAACCGGCTTCTCGCGAGGCCGCGCTGGTCGCGACGGCCGCTGGTTCGCTGCGCTTGCGAGCACGGCCACCGCCACCGCCAGCGCGTCGCGCCCGCCGCCCGCCCGAGATGCCAGCTTGCATGCGCGGCGCCGGGGGTCGGGCGTCGGCGACAGACGCGGCGGGGGCGTGGCGGGGAGAGCGCGATGGGAGCTTGGAAGCGACATGGCGCCCCTCCGCTCCCAACTCTCCCCCTCCCTTCCCCTCCGCCCGATACCCCGCCGGTCGCCGTTGCCGCCGCGGCACGTCGCGCGTCGCCGGCCTCGTAATGCGAGCCGCGCAGTTTGAACGCGGATTCGCGTGCTGCCAGGGAAAAAAATTAATTCCCACTTGTACGTGACGGGTGGGAGCAGCAGGGAGGGCGTAAGCAGGTCGCAGGCGGGGGCGGGGGGCTAGAGGCGCCAGTGCGCGCGCGAGAGCGAGCGGGCGGCCGGGATGGTGACGGGAGGCGGGGGAGGGGCGGGCTTTGCCGCCTGCCACTTGCGGCCCGGCCGCTGTCCGCCGCGCCGAGGCTCTCGCAAGCGCCGCTGGACCCGCCGCTGCTGCCGCGACGCCACCACGTCCTCTCGCAGCCCTCCGCTTTTCTGGTGGCGGGAGAGCGCCCTCTTGTCGTTCGCTAAAGCGAGAAACGTATGGAGGGTGCAGAGATACAAAACTTCCCGTACCTCCTTCTCTCCTACACCGTCTTGACTTTCAAATGAACCCGGAACCAGAAGTAAAAACATTAATGGTGTCATGTCTTTATTTTAAACTACTGCAGCAACCTGTCATTCACTTCCAAAGGTCATTACAGGAATTAAAAATTAATATAAAAAATACCGAACGTAATGTTGCAGTTGATGTAGACTGTCTTTAAAGGAATGTAAACTAGTACCATCGGCGTAACAAAAAATAATTTGTGCATGTGTAAATCAGATTATAAAGAGGTGATCATAAAAAATAATGGTAATTCAATTTTGACTAAACGACCTTGAAAGATACTTATGGTCACGCTGGCTAGAAAAATTATTCTTCGTCCATGCTGTCATCCCAGGCCTAGGCCTCGAAATCGCGTCCTAGAACAGGGAGCCAAAATCTGCGGATTCGACTCTGCGTAAAAAAATGGATGTTTTCTTAGTGTGTAATGTATATGGCGTGACTGGCATTTCATATCACTATGTATTTTGTCATAACCATCTTCCCATCAATAAGCATTCATTTCTCATCATCATCCTCTTCTGATGATCACCCCTTCTATTATGAAAGCAATATTAAGTAATGTGTACATTTACTCAGGAATGTGGAGGATATCAAGTCACACGAGATAAAAAATAAATGAATAAACGAATACTTCGCCTCTCTGGAGGCAGGTGGAGGCGAGCTCTTGCAACCAACGGTAGCTGTGAGGGCCTAAGCTATTTTTGTCTTTTTTCGTGTTAACGGTGACTGAAGTTGACACGCAGAAGTATATGCATAATCTAAAAATATACTCGTTCTGCCAATTTCACTCCGTAAATGTGTCCATAGTTGAAGAAAGTTTTGAGTGTATTATATGAATCACTTATTAAATCTCACTTGCAAAGTCACTATAAAATCAAATAAAATATGAAAATTTAATATAGTATTCCTATTTTTAAAAAAGAAAGACCAATGAAGTTAGATAATTTACAACCGATTACTTTATTACTCTTTTCTTAAGATAACCGAAACATTGATGAAGAATTGGCTCATTGTATTTCTTAATATAATAAACTTTTTGAGTAAAAATCAGTATGGTTTTAGAAGAAGTATATCGACTAAAAACTCTATTGCAAACGTTACCGATGCCGTACACTGTAGTCTGAGTGTGAATAACCAAACAACTGATCTATTTGTTGACTTCAAAAGAGCTTTTCATTTAGTACATTGTTACTTTTTTATTAAAAAATTAGAAATTACAGGAGAATTACTGGGATTTTTTAAGTAATCAATTACAGTGGTACGTGTAGGCTGTTTAAGTCCACAATTTGATTCTTGATGTAGACCTGCTCTCACAATAGTTTTGTCAACGACGCTGTTTTCAATTTTTGTAAAGAGTTTATTAGAGAATAAATTATGGAGAGAACTCATTGCTATTGAAGATTTCTTAATATTTTTATTCGCATGAAAATTGTAGGAATATTGTCCATTCTTACTTGTGGGAATATATAAATCATGGCATTTTGAAAATATGATGTAATTAACTTAATGTGTAATAAATACAAGGAAAACGAAGTACGTTAATTTTGGTATACAACATTTATTTGTATATAAACGTCGATTTGTATAATAATTATAGTGAATATTCTATAAAAGAAATACAAACAATTGCACATATTACTTGATACATGAAACAAGAATTACGAAAAAAAATTGCAAACTCGAAAAGTTAAATGAGTATCATTCAGGCAATAAGTGAATCACATAGAATCAAAATTGTCAGTTGCATAGAACTAAATTTATCAGTTGCCATTTGAAATCAAATAATGATAAAATTATCTAAATTAAAAGATTGTTTCTAGGCAAAAATTGATGTTCATTTTCTAACCACAATAACCTGTTAGTTTTTCTAATGATATAAAAGATGCTGAGGCCTTAGTGGTAGTTATTTTGATGACCATTCATTTCACTCTGAGTTGAAATTGTACGCTTGTGTCTTTGGACAAATGATACAATGATAGGAAAAAAATATGCACACACCAGGGAAAGCAGAAGTATTGAAATATAAGGATTGAATTCATATCTCTTAGAATTTTCATTTTCATTGTATGAAAATACTGACGTCCAACTGGATACTGGTCATTTACCTCCAAAAATTATGTATGTAATTTCGAAAAAGTATTTATGTAATTTTATGGCTGGAAATACATAGCTTTCTTTCTTCGTTCTTCTTTCTTCAATTAGTCCCCATCATCATGCAAAATAATGTAAGAGTGTAATGTATTAATAGGATATTTTGGAATTATAAATCTATACAATTATGTTAATTTACATGGAACTCGAAGTATGTATGTACATGTAACTTAATAGATCTTGACTTACTCAAGTATGGTTGATAGTAAAGAAAATAAGACTTCAAACGAAACACAAATATTTAAATTTACTTAAAAGTAAAGTCTTGTTCTGAAATAAATTTGCTATTTTTTAAACAGATGTAATTTGGTAATATTGTAATTGTCACTGCAATATTAATAATAAAACACAAATATCCTTTCAATTTTTGAAAATCAATAAGAGTGTTTATGGTCAAAAAAGTCTTTATGATTCATACACGACTTTTCACATGTTGGTAACACATATCTTTAGGTTTGTACATTTAACAAAGATAATTGATATTTTTGTAAGTTATCTCCAGTTTATTTTATATTTCATACTAGTATATTATATGTAAGTAGTATTATATATATTTTTGACCTTTACTTGAATTTGAATGACATTCATTCTGTTTTCTTTGTAACTTTTATTTTCGATTTTTATTCTATATCTTCAAAATTGTGTTTCTCATTTTTTTATTTTTCTGATGTAAACATGTTTATTATCTTTATTAAATGTACACACCTGGAGATGAGTGTAACCAACATGCAAAACGTGCAGTATGAATAATAAAGATCGTTTTGGCTATAAACACACTTATTAATTGTTAAATATGATAAGGAAACTTGTGTTTTATTATAAATTTTGTGTCTTCATTTAGGGTATTATTTATATTTTTCTCCCTTCTGATCTTACCTGCAGGCATGTAAATGGAATAATAATTATATTTCATTCTTCTCCTTCGCCTTCTCCTTCTCGTAACCCTCCTCCTCCTCCTCCTGATTTTAACTTTCCTGAATAATTTCATTTCAGCTTCATGGATTTTGCTTTTGTCTCTCTTTAATTATCCACGACTCACTACCATACAAAAGAACAGGGACAGCCATTGTCTTGTAAAATTTGATATTTGTATCTTTTCGTGTTTTATTATGGAGGGTTCTATTTATTATCCCTCATACTGATTGAAATCTATTGATTTTATTTGCAATGCCCCTATCGGCATCAAAAACTTATTTCACACTCAAGACAGTTGAGACACTTGTTCTACTGGAGCATCATCGATAGCTGTTATTGATCGGATGGGGTGTTATTTGTCATTAACATACATTATCCCCGAATGCGCCGTAATGTTAGCAAATATATTAATGAACAGTGAATCAGTTTATGAAATATGTTTCGTAAGAAAATTTCAAGGGAACATTGATCTGGAACAGTGCCTCAAAAAATAGTTTGGTTCCTCTGTCTGATAAAATAAATTTAAAATATTACACCCTAGGAAAACCTTTCAATTGTCGTTTCACGTAGAAGCATCTAGGTAGGACCTGACATCATTGTCTTCGGTGACTTTCCATTTCTTTATCGTGATAGAATAAGATGTTTAATTTTAAAAAAGCTTTTGGGCCATTAAGGCGAAACCGGACAGACGCAAAACCTCAAGCATTCTAAAACTTGTAAAATTTTCACCAGTACTAAGTTAAAGAACCAACTTTCAATGAACGTCTTCACAAAATTACAAAATTATTATATTGGTTTTTGAAGAAGTTTATTGTTTTTAAAATTAGTCTTCAATTCGGTACCCACAATTATTTAGTTAAAAACCAACAACAAATTTTTCAAATATTCAATCTTATATTTACTCTACAAATTTTCACAATTCGTTTTTTTAGACGCGATGGATTAACATACTGTGTATTTCGTACACTGGTTTCTCGATGGTTTGCGCCGTAAGATGTCATTAGTTTCAAACATCTTCGGCCACTCCCTCGCAGCGATGTGTTTATTCGATAGCAGCAGATACTTACTAGTGATAGGCAACAGAAGAAAGAAGCTAAACAATGTTAAGCAACGCCGGTAGAACTGTGATAGCAATGACAGTGTGAATAATATTCTAGTTCATTTTTCAATAAGTGTTTTTAGTCCGCGTAGGATACTACTTGTTAAAAATAAGTGAAAATGGCAGATGAAGAAAAGATACGTAATGATTCATGTTTCAAACCTTAATGACTGAAATAAATATCAAAACTTAAGACGTGTAATAAAGTTTGCATAAACTTCATAACTTGAGCACGAAATATGTGCACGAAGTCGGAGAGAAAGTGCAAAATCTATGGTGTACCAAAATGAGATAACTTTTTGGAAAATCTGTTGTCAAAAACGAAGTATCATGTTTTGCTAAGAATAGTTATTTTGAACTTAAGCGTAAGCCTTTCAATTCTGTCTCTCAACGCTTTATATTTTTTCATGTATGTTCCAGTATCAATATTCCTAATTTACAATACGCGCTAAAAAAAACAAAAAACAATGCCGTCTCTGGGCATACGAGAGATTTCTATAGTTTCGATAGGAACTCGGGAAACTCTAAAATAAGCTGCTTGATTTTGACTGGAAAATGCAAATATTTGGTTGTGTTATTTCGTCGATTCTCACAATGCAGGTTCTAGCTGAATGTTAAAACTCAGTGCGTCTCAATATACGACACATGACGTCACGCGACATCAAGTTTCCAAGGAAAAGCCGCCCTCTATTAAAGATTTTCTATTAACGCTTTGGATTATGAAAATGCAACTCTTAATTTTCTTGGTATGAAACAAACTGTTGTACCGTATAAGAAATGCATTGTTATTGCGGTATTTGTGAAGACTTTTTATTAAAATATTTAATTAATTTGCAGTGTTTTATTTGGTGTCTTGAGCAGTATGCGTACTACGTTTTGGAAAATCATTTTGTGTGGTTTTGATAAGCAGTATTTTTGCTCTTGCAAGCCACTAGTTATTATGGTATTGTAATTTCAATGTATTTATCTTCATAATAATAAGAATTCAAAACCAGGGAAGGCGGCACCCGTTATTTGACTCAAATACTTACCTTTACGTAACATGTTGGATATCATCATTTGCAGATCCCAATCCACACCCGGACGAACTTCTCGTAAGTAGTTTTATGGAACAGGAACATTATTTTTCTGCGTTATTTCACCTACATTATAATACAGTTCTAAAGTTTATGAATGCAATACTGAGTTATAGATGTAGATTGATGAATAGTCTCTACGTTTTAAGCAAGAAATTTTTCTAGACCGCTGCGTATTTGAATTTCCAGTGCATTCACAAATACGTAGTTGCAAATTTTTAAAACAAAGCCTACTTTTTAATTTTTCTCAGTATTAGTTAAAAAATAAAATTCTCACTAATGCAAGGGCATACAAATTAATACGGCGTTATTATGTGTACAACTTGTAGGAGACATTAATGGAGAGATGCTTGTTTCTTAGAGGCCAGATTACTAAACATGTGAATGTTTAAATATATTTTAAAACCCTAAATAATTGACAAACCTTCTTGTATCCGTAAGCAGTTATCTTATTGTAGTAATAGATTTAGAGTAACTGTAGCTGTATGAAAATTAAGTTTTTAAGGTAGGTTTTATCCGAAGTATGTAGTATATTGTACAAACATCATATAAAATGTTTTGTAATACAGAAGTTATGCACAAGACATTTATCTTTTTTATTCTAAATGCCAGATGTAAGAGAGAAATTCGTCTAGTGTGGGTGTTAAGGATTTTTTCAAACTAAATAAATAAGTGAAAAGTATTCATTTCGCACACGATATTTTTTCACATTTATTGAACGCTAAATTACACATAAAATACATTAAGGATTATGTTTGAAAATGAAATCACAGAGATGTTTTTTTCACATTTATAGGAAGGATATTTTCTTCACATTTATTGAACACTACATTACACATAAAAAGGAGAAAGAATGATTTTTGAAAATGAAATCACAGATATGTTTTTGGCATACAATATTTGTACAGGTTTTGATCTAAAGTTGTCTACGAGTAACTATAATATATCACCTGAGATTTAACTTTACAGCTTTGAATTTGTTTAGTCTTTTGCAAACAGGTTTTCACTTGTTCATTTCTTGTATAACTTTAAAGATGAAGTAATTTGAAGACTCTGAAACATATTCTTAAAAATTTAACAAAATGGTCATGTTAGAACAGAGCTTACATACACAAAAATCTTTATTTCAACAAGTTCACGTTCTACCAATCATCCAAGCAAAGTTATATATGTAGAATCTATTCTGTGATTTCAGAGATGCTCGATGAACTACTTAATAATTAACTTATTATTTATCTGCAGAAACTTCAGTCTTCAACAACACATATTGTGTTCAACAGTTCAAGAATGTTGTTTCAAACTTACACATCAATTATTACAGATACTTTCTGTGAGTTTAAGTAACTACTACAATAACACAAGAAGTAAGATAAATCACAAGTTGTATGGAAAACACTAAGAATTATGCCTCTCTCTATCTTCCATATTGAGGATACTGCCTCTCTCACCATCATGAATGTAAATATTATCATGCCATTTGATTAATATGTGTTTACAAAACCTACAGCGTTAACAATCTTTAGTTATAGTTTTTTTCACTGCGGTGAGGTAAGAAATAAGGCAACGATATTTTCTTTCAAGGAAGTGTTTTGCGATGGCCTCTGAAAGATTTCAGTCTAACTGTCAAGATATTGCAATTATATTGAGCTTCGGTGTACTTTTATGTTGGATACCAGTTTAAATGCAATTTACTAATTTTCATTATATATGTATATAGGTATACGGTTTAATTGAGATTTACAATAAAAACATACTTTAAAAATATGTGAATTCTTTCCCATTTCAATACATGTAACCAAATACGAAAAACAAATTACCAAATTTCTATACAGAGTGTCCGGGGAGGAAACGTCGAATTTTCGAAAACAAGCTCTTAAGACAATTCTAAGCATATTTTGTCTAATAAACTGCGTGGATATTCCGAATAGTTTAATTGCACTCTAAAGTTGTTTTTGAAAAATTGATTTCTAGGCAAAAATTTGCATTATAGAAGCATAGAAACAATACAGAAACAAAAGAAATGAAAAAATATTTGTTCAGAAAGAAAAATTAAGCGAGGAATAAAAAAGCACCTAATTTACACAACTCGACTCCCTTTTTATTTCTCGCTTAATTTTTCTGTCTGAGCAAATATATTCATTTCTTTTGTAAATAAATAATTTACATGTTTCTGGAGTGTTTCTATGCTTCTATAATGCAAATTTTTGCCTAGAAATCAATTTTTAAAAAAAAAAACTTTAGAGTGCTTATTGTGACTCAACTATTCGGAATATCCACGTAGTTTGTTAGACAAAATATGCTTAGAATTGTCGTGAGATCTTATTTCGAAGTTTCGACGTTTCCTCCCCGCACAACTTGTAGTTGTTGCCTCTCCAAATGCAGATTATTGTCCGTCCGTTGCTGGTTTAAGCTTTGGACGGCTAACTGGGGTGCATGTGTGGAAGTTATTGAGGAAAATGCATTGTCAAAATTCAATAACCCTGTATTCCATTTATTAGTAAGGCATTGGCATTATAAGATTTCGTGAAACTTCGAATTAAGATTCCTCCTGAGATACTGTGTCAAAAATTTGAGGATCTCTTTCGATATCAGCAGCTGCTTCAGAAGCAGAAGCAGATGGGAACAACAACGATTCTGACATTAAGTCTCTCTCCGGAATGTGAGGTGAATTATACTTGTGTACTTCGAGATATTGTGAAATTACTTCACCTTGAGCGTCTTTGGGACTACCCTGAGTGATTTTGGCACTATTGGAGCTACTGAAACCACATTTCGCAACTTCCTGAGTAGGAATATCGTTGTTGTAGACAATTTTAGTCGCGTTTTCAGATTGGTTCGAAACCGCGCATCCTTCTGTCAATTTTTTTCAAGTTTCTCTTCATAATATTTATTTCTACCCAATGTTTAGTTTCTTCACACTCCTTTTCGTTTTCTTGCCATTTCCCTTCACAGCTTCCTTCCCAACTATCTTGAGTTTTTTGCAAATCACCATCGTCGTTTCCATCGCTGTCTTCTCCCCAGTTTCCAACACGATTTGCATCGTAGTATGTTTTTTCCGCCTCCCACAGTTTTTCTTCCCTTACTTATTTTATATTTTTTATTATCACTTTCTTTTATTTTCCCCTTATAATTACACTTGTTCTCTTCTTGCAACTTATTATTGTAATGTATATCGCTCGTATGTGATTTTGCTTTGAGATTAAGAGAAAAACTGGAATGTCTGGGTTGTTGAATATATACTTCAGTGTTTTCACTTTGAAGTGCTTCAGAATTCTCGAACAAATTGTTTCCACTCGTGTCTGAAGTAGGGCTACAGATAAAATGATATTCTTTCTGATGCACTGACGCAAGCTCCGAGACTTATGTTTCTGAGTCTTGAAAATGTCCATTTTCTTTTACCTTATGTTTCTTGGTATACTCGGCAGTTCACTCGATTGCGAGAGAATTTGCATATTTGATATGGGAGAAAAATGACAATCAGACTCCTTTATGTGGTTTTGTCTCACTTGTTTAGAATCATAAGAATCATTTTGAATGTCTGAATCTTGTACTTGGCATTGATAACATCTAGATGACACTGATGACATCGACGTGAAATAGCACGTTGGTTTCCGAACTGCAGATGACTTTTGAATTTGTAGTTCAAATTCCAGTGGAACTCCAACTTCTTGAGTGATTTCAGTACTGTCAAAGCCATTAATTTCACTAATAATTTTCCGGGAAACTGCTCTTTCTTCGATTGTATTTTCTCCCCAGTTGTCTTGCAAATTTTCTTGCATCTGTTCATCCTCATTTCCTTCCTCTGTATCATTTCCTTTTAAGTTAATGTACCTGTTCCTGTCAGTTTTATTGTTTTTCCTCATTTTTTCTGAAAATGTTTCTCATTTCCATCTGTGTCGTAGCCGTCATCGCAATCATCATCGTCATCGTCGTTATCGACGTCGTTTTCTTCATTATTTTCGAGCTGGTATGTAATCTCATTTTCTTCCCAGCTTTCTTTATTGTATGTTTCCTTGTTTTCTTGCTTTTTTCCTTTCCAATTCTCCTCCCAACTTTCTTCCAGTCTATCTTCCCATGTCTCATCCCAGATGTCTTGATGTTTTTCTTCATGAACTTCATTATTTTCTGTAATGAACGAATTTCCATTTCCATTATTGAACTTTGGTACTTCGGTATCAACATAACTTTCGTTTGTCTCTAATTGAATAAAGTTATCCACCGACATAATTCCAAGATGACTTGTAGATGTCGATGCATTTTCTACAGAGATCGCTGAAAGATCAGTCATAGACGATGAACCACTCGCATTGGTGCCATTATTAGGTGAAAGAAAAGCAATTTTATTATTACAATCAGACGCATTTGTGTTTATGTTTGTTGAAAATTCCATTACCTCATTAGATGACACTAAAATATTTTTGCCAGTCATGCTCTGGAACTGACCTGTATCTAATCCTGCAGACCTTGCAATACTTTCATTTTCTCTTACATTTATTGTAGGCTGATTCCTTACAGGAAGCGGCTTCTGCATGAACACGTTCTGGATGTTAGGTATTCTAGTCTGGTATCCTGGAATCCTGGAAGGTACCATTCCGGAATTCACGTCACGTTGTGTATCAGGGTGTAGATTGAAGATGCCCATAGAAGTAGACTGACCAGGTCTCGCAAAGGATTTTCCAGGTTCTGTAAACAAAGTCCAGACAAAGCTGATATTAGATATATAGCTACGTACCCTCCTTGGGAGGTCTACATACAATATTTAATTTTCTACATAATTTTTTGTGTGCGTATTCAGAAAATGTAGACCATGTCTTTATTGATATTTAAACATTATCTGAATTATTTACAAAATCCAGATTTTAATAAATATGCAACATTAATTGCATTAACTTCTCGGTGTAGTATATCTGAGAGTAATATCTGCAAGTTATATTTGATCCATAAAAGATGTGAAATCGATAAAAAAAATTTTTAGCTGTTATTTGACTTCTGTTAGATACTTTTATTTTTAAAGTTACAACACATGTCTCTGATGTAAGCGTTAACTCATTTTATTATCGTGCTTTTGGTTCATTTAACTTTCTTTCCATATTACGAATTATGTAGTAAAGAGAAAGTATTGTAATATTGAAGCAAAATTTGGCAATTTTTAAGATTAAAACCTCATATTGTGGGGCAGTGGTATCGTATAAGTTGATAAATCTTATTCCTAAATATAGTAAATTACTCTCTCTAAAAGGTTGCGTGGTCAGATTCTACGTTTCGGCGGTTGTTCATACCGAAAAAATGTTTTGATGACAAAACGTCTGTCTGTCCGCGCGTTTGTGGTGAACGCTGACGCCTAAACAGTTCAGACTATTTCTTTCCAAATTAATAGTCCCCGATCGATAAGGTCGAACTCGACGCCCTGCAAATTTGAAACGGACATTTTGATTTTTGGAGGTACTTTACATAAAGCCTTAACATTTTCAATTTGTTTTCAAAAATGGATCCGTTTGTTTCGATTATTTTACCCCCTTGAATTGAATATAGATTACTTAAAAATCTTTTAAATTTTGAAACAAAACAAAACTGCTGCTGTCATCTTTTACAGGCTAATAACCATTGTGTTCTATTATATAACGAAATTAACTTGTGATGCTGAAACAGCATATACTTTCTCTCATGATTTGTTACTTTTGCATTTACGAACATTCAAATAGTTAAATGAAAACTAAGCATGAGCCTCTATGATATTTGTACATCAGCTTATTTAAATACCTCACTTTAAAACATATTTCTTTAAGTAAAATAACTATATCAGTAATATTGTAGTTTTGCAATGACAATTTCTTTCAACTTTCAAAAATACAGAAAGCTGCCCGAAAAATCAATCTGCGCTATTTTATATGTGCAATAAGCTCTATTAAAAAAATTAAAAATTTAGAGCGTGTTTCGAAAAAAAAATTAAAATATTGTTAAAGTTTCAAGTAAACTATCGCCCTATCTCCCGAATCAAAATATCCCTTTCTCAGGGCCTCGAGTTTGGTCAGACCGATCGTGGAATATTAATTTCGGAGAGTCGTTTGAACGGTTTAGGCACCAGCCTTGACTACGAGACAAACGGTTGGACGGACGGTAGGACGTTTGGCTAGATTGACCGGGAAAGGTAGCACAGGGCATCAACTGATGTCACTGCAGTGCCTCTGATCTGGAAGTCCTATGTTTCAAGTCCCGACCGTAGCAGGATTTACGACACTAACTTATAAGCCGGTTGAGTTCTGTCGCTGTCTGGATGCGAATTCTAGCTTCCGGCTGCTCTGATCGGTAGTTTTACGTGGACAGTACCCTTACAAACGGGTCTTGAACTGCGCGCAATCTTTCCTTCATCTTCCTTGTTCTATCCTTACCTTACACTTACACGCACTTCACATCTACGCATGCGGGGTGACCGATCGGGAGCTTAGAGCTTGTCCCGGCTGGAGCGGTGCCCCGCTGGTGGGAGACACATGGATGAGACAAACCCGCTAGCTGACGGTACTTCAGCGCCAGATCACACCATCTAGTGGCGGAAGAACACCGCTACGTCTCGAGAGAAAAACACACTATCCTTACGGGAATCGCTATTCACTCAATCGCTTGATTGATTAGTGATTCCGGACGGAAGGACGGACGTTTTGTCTTCTATAAATTTTTCGAAATCAGGTCCTACAAACGTCGATTGAGACTTCTGATTATACTTTTTTATATGAAGAAACGACAATACGAGTTTTATGTCAAAAATTTGCCCTTTTGGGGCGTATCATTTCAATACTTTCCCTATACTACATTTACATAGTGTGCGTGAAAGTAATAGGTGACTACTTATGTTAGAAAACTGTTTTACCAACCCAGATAACACAGACTGCTGTGATTACTGTTAAGAAATATAGACCCAGTACTAAGAGACGAGCTAAAGAAATCTTCATGTAGGAGAGAAAACAAAAAAGAAAAGAAAAATAAAATAAAGAAAAGAAAGAGAAATCGTTTTGAAAGGAAGTTCGAATATATTTCCTTCCAAAATATTTATTCTCTCTCCATTTCCTATTAAATGTTTCCAGCATTTGGCTTAGTAAATTCTTATTTAATTATTTATTCTTTGATAACTATGTAGAAAAATTCTATTGTATAATTCTGTTGTATTATCTTTACATAAACATGTAGGTTATTGTCTGCTCTCAAGAGGTATGTATTTATATATTTTGTAAATACTAGCAGTATTTGGAACGCCTGAGTTGTTTTGTACCTTTTTTCACATGTATAAATGATCACGTCTTATACCATTATTTGCTAGATATTTGGTATTTTTTGAGTATAAGTAACAATTTTTCCTGAGTAAATTATTTAAAACGTATAATTTACTTTTTATCTTGCATTTCTTACGAATACATCAAAGTCGTGGCGGTACTAAGAAACAACTTAAATAACAAAACGGTACACAATGTATACATTAAAACAGTAATTACTTGCAGCAATTTCTTATACACAATATACCTTAGGAAGGAGAAGTTCAAAACGTCTTGAACAAAGGAAGATATAACTTGGAATTAAGATACCTTTATTACTTGTTTCAAGTTAAAAACAATGTGAAGGTGAACTTTGGATCCCATCGAATACATTTATACCACCCGAGTTATATTGAATGTTTTATGTTTTATTAAATGTGGCAGAAATTTGTTAAATGAAGGCAGAGAATGAAATAAATTTTTAGTAATTAACGTTTTATTCGCCTTTTTTCGGTAGGAACTCGTTCATTTTGATGCCTACTATAGAAGTATTTTTGAAGCATTCAGTTGAATTATACTTCATCATACTGTATTTTTGTAGTAGGCTATAGTTGTATAGGTTATAGTTGGCATAAATTGTTGAAAAATTTGGTGGAATGTAAGTAACTATAATCACTTCTAGGATTTTCTCTGTACGATGGTGCAACGTGAAAACTTATCGTTTGTGAGATGCTCTTGTCGACTTCAACTTTCTTGCCTTCCGCTCTTCTCTTGCGTGTTGCGTTGCTCTAGATTCAGGTTTCGAATTTTCATTGACTATTCAACTGTACTTCACGTTCCGCCCATGGCAGATTGTCTTATTTCCCTTAATCTCTTTCAAAAGCAGGATTATTTTTTCTGTAATTCTTTTTCAAAGGCTCTTGAAACATATTTTCAAGCATTCTACAGAATTTAAATCACACTTCCATACTGTAATTAGACGGAATGGTATAATCAAGTGATTTACAGACGAAGTACTTGTTATCATCTTCCGATGTTATTTCAGTTTTAATTATTTTTTTTAATTCACCAATTTCATTTATTTTGTGTTTCTTGTGTAGAGAGTTCTACTTACATTCGTGGTTTTGTAAATTAATTTCAAATTTATTCCATTTCCATGTTCCATTACTCCATCATTATTACCAAATTCTTAAATTATTAACCCTTTAGATTTTATTTATACCAACTTTGATAAATCCTTTCTATAATGTACGTCGAGGATACATCAAGAAGTTTTTTATCAACCTCACAGTTATTAATTATATTTTTCAACTTCATCCGCTGGAACTCATAGTGAAGAAAGGGATTTGCCTACTTTATCGATATCGTTATATTTCTAGTTTCATTTTGCTCATTGTACATGAATTCATGGTAATAACGGCGACGTTTCGTAATATTCTTGAAAATGCCTTCTGCTCTACAGAACCTAGAACTTTAAAAAGGTTTCAAGAGTTCTTCTGCGTTCACATGATAGGTGCTTACATTATAATATATAATAATATAGTAATTAATATATTACAATATTGTCTCGTAAATTAGCTAGGGAATTGAGTTACTCCCGAATGAGCTATAGAGTTTTTGTTCTTAAAGTAGTTATACTTACTTTTATTAATTTTTTCTCCTATTTCAGAAACTCTCCCTGACGTGCCTTAAAAACATTTTGTTGCCTAATTAGTTCCCAAAATTTTTTACAAGCAGTTCTTACATTTTATATAAGCATTTCATAAGTGCTGTTTTGGAATCTGGGCAATCTTTCCTTCCTAGAAAGCTACTAGTCGAGGTTACTGAGCAAAAATATTGAAATTCTAGCCTTTCAGAAAAAGTCTTTACCATGTTCAGAACAATATGAGTTTATGTTCATTTCATGGAAGTGAATTTTCAATAATTTCATAAGATTTAGTTCTTCGGAACACTGTAGTTGTTAAGTCAATGAATTGTGAATATAAACATTTGTCTTAATGGTTATAACAGCTGTACACGTTACGGTGATGAAGGTGTTTGAGATAGAAGATTATTTTAATTCAATTAATAATTAAATTTGTTCAAAGAATTGGGCGGCCCGACAAGGTGACGGGAATGATGACTTATTAATTCAATTATACATTTTGTAAATCCAATTTTCCTCACGTGTCGAGAGGCACTAAATAAATGTGCTGGGGTATCAGAATAAAAGATACAGACTTCTAGAACTTGTAGAGAGTCCGAAAATAGTCATTTTTGGCCTACGAACGTACTGTGAGAAATTACATATAACGGAGTTTTATGCTTGTATGCAAGTGACATTCCCCTAATGTTAGGCAACCGCGTTTGCACGGATGTTTGGCAGGCACATGAAATCCCCTTGTCGGTCTTAGAACGCGACCTGCTGCACATCTGTGCGTATGGAGTTGCCTGAAAATCAGGGGGAAATGGTACAGTGTCATGGCACAACACAGTTATACGAAATTTCTCTCTACGTGTTCTTTGGCAAAAGGTGATTATTTTAAAGCCACTTACATGTCATAGGAGAAACATTTATTCTAAGACAGTTTGTATTTTTCAGTAGTGCTTCTTCTACGCAGGTCGTGAATTACGAAAACTTTGCCTTTAATTGTCAGTGAATTTCATTAAATATTGGATTGCATGAACTGATGGTTTTACAGCGTAAGATTAAAACTGAAGGAGTGCATTTTCTAAGAGATTTGTCCAAAATGGATAAACGGATACGATTAATGGACAATTTGTGTTTTTCTGGACCAGGATAAGGAATTTTCCACGCCTTTGTTGGTTTAAAATATTTTCATGATTATTTCTTGTTTCACAAATGTGTATTTAGAAAAAATGCTTACATTTGCCTGGCGTACATTTTAATCATTCGTTATAGCGTCAAAATAGAAAGTAAAATGTAAACCTATGATTGTAATTGTTTTATTGTAAGCTTGTAAAAAGGACTGATGTAAGAACCATTCACTAAGCTAATAAATTTCAGATATTTAAATACATTTTTTTCTCGTTAAAGCTTTTCAACCAAAACTCAGTTATTCTCTAATAAGCCCCATTGGTATGCCACCAAACCAATAACTGATTTCTTACACCTTTGTACAAATAGTCCAAGTGAAGAGACATCCCAAATGAGGAGACTTCCAAGTGGATTCCTTAGCAAGAAAACTCAGAGATGCAGCAGAAATCAATCTCGTGATGAGGCGCTGAGTCGGTATGCGCTCAAGCCGCCACCATACAGGCTGTAGGCTGTCTAGATATCATTATAATAAATTTTATAATTTTAGCATGTAAATGGAAGGTACTAAGGAGACGAGATATGCAGCTGGTACGGGGATTGCTCAGACGTATGCGAAGAGGGGACCTAAAATACTAATATATTTTATTTTTTAAATTTTAGTATTAACATTTCTTAAATTCAAAAACTCTTTGTTTTGAAACTCATTCTCTTTGAACAATCCTTAATGCACTCTCCATACTTATATAAAAGGAATGCAGAACGTAAGTGCTTTGAAGACATTTTCTTAATAGCGTGCCAGCAAGACGTGGAGTTCTATTTATTCTCACTACCGCGCACGACCGGCAGAGCGCAGTTCGGTGCGGCGCGGGGGAGCGCTGAATACGCAGATCTGCTCTTGGACATAAAACGCTAGTGGGAAACACGTGAATGACGTCTTGCACACAGCCAAAATTCCATTTCATTTATGCAGAAAATTTCCGACCTCGTCCCCAAAAACCTCCATTAATGTATTTCCTACTAGAGAACCCGGCAATGTTTCGTTATTTTCAGTGTATCACACACTCCTGGTCACGTGATTATAAATCACGTTTTACGCGACGCTGAGCAAAAATTCTAATAGGTGAAAGTCTTTCTCGCATTATCGGGTTATTCTATGTCCTGGCTTGAACATAGTTATCAAGAATCCTACTGTTACAATTAGAGAAATACCTACGTTTTCAGGAGCCCGTGGCGAGAATAGAATTTGTGCCCCTACCATGACACTTAGAGTTGTTATTTGTTTAGGCGCATGTACTCTAAATAGCACCCATTGTGAGTGGTGCCCGTGGCACGTGCCATGTCTGCAATACCGTAGATACGCGTCTTGTTAAAACGTTCTCCCTCAAATTAGGCATGCATTCGCTATGACACCATCTTGAAAAATTATATAATATTATTTGATTAGTTAATTGGCTAATTTAAGGAAGCTCTACAGAACTTTCAATATCAAAATTCGAAGTTGAACCCACACATTGTGAATATTACATCACAATTAAATCTCATTATTTTCACCAATTCCAAATTTTTCGCCAGTAAATTTGGATCAGTAAAATATCAGAATGATGTCGATCATTGTCAGTCGTGACATTACGCTACAGTGATTCTAATCTCAAAGGATCCCAGACATTTATATTTCAAGCCAAACACGGTAAGATATTTTTAGAATATCCCGCAATGATATGGTGGCGTCACAGAATGGGCAAATGTCTAATATAATGTACATAAAAAATTCATTAAACGAAGATGAATCTCTATTCAGACAAAGCAGTAGATAATTTTTTTACCCACTGCTCTTACCTCGCGCTTTTACAGTGGTAAACGCTACTTCGTTTTAACATCATTTCGTGGTATTTTGTAAACACAAAGTGACGCTACTAATTTTGTAAACGTAGTTCATAACTTTATTTCAATATTTACAGCTTAGATGTTGTCCTAAAAAATATGTACCAAATATACTGATTTTATGTCTTTTGAACTTCAATAGTAATTGCTAACAATCTACAACAAAAAAACATAATCATAGCTTTTTTATGCTTGTGGCAATATATTATAATTTCGAATATAGCGAATTCAACCTCTCATTTCTTAAATGAATACTCTGAGTCTCTTACTTTTACTTACTCTTCATTAGGATAACGGTGGGTAATTAAGCAACTCGTAAGAAGTGCAAGTCAGCAGCAACAACAACAACAACAACAACAACAACAACAACACTGACCTGCGATGGTTGCATTGCCGACATCTTGTATTGCTTTTTAGGATTACTTTTGCACCCTGAATCAGGATCTGACGTTATTTTCTTCTACATCACGTCACCCTTTTTTAAAATCTTTTATTACGTTTTTATTTCACTTATTTACTAATGCACTTCTTACATTATACTTCTTACGAGTTGCTTAATTACCGTTACTCGCGCTGTTAGGAAAAATCTAACAATTCTGGATTTGTTTCAATAACATTGACATCTTTCAATGCACGGAGAAAACGCTTGAGCAATGCCTTCCCGCGCGATTCAAGTCTGCATCCGTTCATCGTTCTTATCAGTTCTGCAATGGAAAACAGTATGAGACGGTGTTGATAAGCGCGGCGCGTCGTGTTAGATGTTTTCTCACGCGCGAGCAACCGCTTTGTATTTCGATACATCCTCTCTTCTGTCAGTTATACACCGGTTTTTGAATCTTGAATGCTTGCGTGGAGATCAGAAAAGCTTAGTGTCTTACCTTGATTGTGATTTTTATACCCTAAATCAAAAGTAAGATTTATAGATTTACCAAGAATATCGTCCGCCATTCCTTCGCTGTAGTTTCTACTACTTAGTTTTGTTTTCTTTTAGAGTAATGTTTTGACGGGGAGCAACGAAGAGAGAAAAGAAGATGCGCTTTTTGTCCACTGAGGCAAACCAGGTTCACGCGGCATTGTTGCAATATTTGCTCCAACCACTTTGCAAATAACGCAAAAGAAAGACTTTTTGTTTGCAATGTAGTTCTGAGGAAGCTTACTTTAGTGTAAATGTCCCTGTATGTTGCAATTTGATAGAAATATATTTTTATTGAATTAATTGTATTCTATGATTTACCCTTTCTTAAATAAATTTACTTTATACAACGCCACTTCTTGACTGATTTTAATTCGAGTTCTTATTATAAGCAAAAATTATGAGCCTGCATGTCATCTTTATGCATTATTTCATCTATGCAAGTTATAGAAACCAAAAACAAATATCTCGGAATATTAATGTAAATATTGCATTCATAATAAAACAATAAATACAATATAAACAGTTGTTAGATAAAATCTAACACGCGAGTAATGGCGTTACAAAAATATGCGCGAGTAACGGCGGGTTAAGATTTCTAGATTAATTTATTAATACAATGTCCTGCAGCCATCTGATAACACTTAATAAACCATTTGAGTCTTAAGCCGGCAACACAGTACATTGGAACAAGTTTTGCTGAGTGGCGAAATTTTGTTCTGATTTCTCGGCTAGTCTGAGTTGCGCATCGCTTGTAGTAAAAAGAGAATTTTTTGTCTTCATAAGTATTTTATAGTGAGTGACATACGATGTTTAAAACGGATTTCAATAAACAAGATTCTTTTCATTGAAATTATATCAACTTTCTACGTCGTGGCTGCAAGAACAGTGGAGATTCATTGGAACTTGTGTGCCGATAAGACTGCAGCGAAAAATAATCCAGTTTCGTGAGGAAGGGCTACTATGACTATTTCGACATTAAATTGAGAGACCAAGACAAACCATGGGCCCAACGCATGGCCTCTAGAACGTGTATAGAGTCGTTACGGCAATGAATGAACGGTGAGTGAATAGCATTGCCATTCGGAATTTAAATGGTGTGACGAAGTACAGACCACAATACTGACTGCTACTTCTGTTCTGCGACAGTGAAGGGATTTAACAGCAATCCCAAAAGTATTATTGTGTATCCAAACAATATTCCATCTGCATTTTCACCTGTTCCTCATACTTCTGATGAACCAGTCCCACAGCATCCGGAAAATTTACAAGGTCTGTCTCTCTTCTGAATCTGAATGTGACGCAGAAATGGCCGAGCATATTTCTGACTGTCATTTCTCTATTGAAGATGTTGAAAAGGGACCTAAACGTTTCAAGCACTGTGCATTAAATTATTTTGTACAAGACCTTGGCTCTACAACGGAATCTTCCGAGGTACTCGGGTCTAGACTTCGTGAATAGAACATGTTGGCACCAGGGACGACGTAATATTGGTACAGATTTCGCGAACAAGAATTGAGACTCATCTTTTCTAAAGAGGGTAGCATAAAAGTTAAAAGTTACATTCACATCTAGGGTATATCTCTGAGAATCTAGGAATGCCGAGTGAAGAGCGAGGAGAAACATTGGAAGAAAGGAATTGGAACGCAAATATGAAGAGAAATGAAACATAAGCATGCTTGCAGATTACTGTTGGTTACAAAAGAGGGAAGATTCAATTACATTTCACATGCGAAAAGACAAAGAAGTGTCTTAAACTAAGTTAAGACGTTATAAAATTGAAAGAGTGGTCATTCTCAATACTTTACGAGGGATTTGGACCATTTGACTGTGTTTTTCTTCAAATCTGTATATGAAATTCAATACTTTCTACGTTATGTTCGTAAGTATGAAATATAGTAGTGTTATGAAGAGTTAAATAATAGGAAAGAAGCATTCCTTTCATATTAAAAGAAATTAATTGGAATCTTGACAGTTCGCGTGTCTCATATTTCCCGTATTTTCATTTTGATTTTAAAAAAAGAAGAAGAAGAAGAAGAAAAAACGATGTGATAGAGAAAAAACGACTTCAGTTTCGGAATCAGAATATCAGAAATATTGAAGATCATTTTTTAAAAATTATGCAATGATCCGAACGTTTAAATTCGCATGTCAGTGTAATCTCCTCCCCATACGTCACATAGAGTTTTTTTTACTGTTTTTTGACCAAATAAATCAAATCAGACAAAAGCAACAACAACAACAACATAATAATAATAATAATAATAATAATAATAATAATAATTAATAATAATTCAGAAAATAGATTAACGTTGGCCTCAACTCGAAGAAGAAATATATTAAACTCCATGTAAATGCTTCAGGATCTTAACGGGTTGTTTCAATGTTCAAATCAGAACAGAAAAAATCAAGAAAATAAATGATTTGATAACAGAAAGACATAAGTGGAGAAAGGTTATTGACTTCGGAATATAATGAGAAGTCATTTCGATTCAGATCATTACTTAACAACAATCATAAGAAACCCATTCCCATATCGCTATCTAGGAAGATACCGAAGAAGGGTAAAGTGTCCGTAAAATATTCCTGCTTCCAATTACGTCCCCCTCTCCTCTTCTAAGAACTGCTGCTTTGCAGCGACTACGCCAATTTGATCATAAACACAGTAAACACAGTTCAGCTGTCTACCGCAAGTACGTGTTCCCATTGTGAACCAGTAAGGCGCTACAGGGAAGTGCCTAGTACTTGTATTTTCAAAAGGATTCCTTTTGCGTTCTGATAATTATGTCATTTCATTATGAATAAGACGTTTTATTCTTATTGTGTCTAGACCTCACTTGTTAAAATAAGATGGTGTTAGCGAAGTTTATCTAAAGGTGTTCCTCTTTAGTTCTGAATTTTTATAAGCAACAACTAAGGGTCTAATTACGTTCTGGCGGCCGGATAGTCGAACATTTGGAGAATCCCTTTAAATATATTTCAAAGACGATTAGAGCTGAAAGGAATGATGCATACATCCATTCATTACACAATAAAAGAGACAAACCGAACATCTGCAACAGTGTATTTCACTTTCGCCAATTGAGTACTAGGTAATAAAAAAACCACATCAGAATTACAAAATGACCAAGACCAATTTTCACTATGAAGACTGATCAAAAACCAATAAAAAATTAGACGAGTTCCTATGTTCCGCTACAAAGAAATGTGTATTATTGTGAAAAGTACGCTGATAAATATCAGGGAAATCTAAAGGGTTGATAAAACAACAGCATAAATTAAACAAACTTTTAACAAAAACAATAAAGTAAAACCCGATATAATTCTTGTAGAATTATCAGTATCTTTCGAAATCAGCAACGGAGAGACACAAAGAAACGGGCATAAACCACTACAATATTGAAGCAGGTAATACGAGAGGGACGGAAAAAAACATGAAAACCTTGTTACCTCCAGCTCCAAAAGTGTTGCTGTTGAGTGTGTGGAAAATGGAGTCCTGGAGCAGCGAAATTTGGCAGTTGTGAAACGGCACACGTGAAAACTGAAGCTCCTCGTCACATGAAATCTCCTGTTTCGTAAGCAGAGACACATTGAGTTTGAGAATGTATTCGTAATTTCGCATGTGAGAAGATGCGGATTAATATAAAGAAAATTGACATCCTCCGTCAAAATTGACAATGTTTCATTGCTTTTTTATTTTCCCAGTCTTCTTGATATCTTACGGATAATAACAAGATGATGCATCTTCTTGTAGGGCCAGAAGCCACATAATTTTTGTTAATTTATGAGTATATCAGAAATAAGTAAAATAGGAATATATATTTTCTGAGCTCCTTGACAAAACCATTGGCACCTCTCACACGGCCTGAGACAGCATAGTTTTCCATCAGTTTATGAACATACACGAAATTAACAATATAGATCTGAAAACTTGTAAAGAATTTCATTTGACTTCCGAAAGAATATTAATTCCATTGTCCCGACTCCGCAAGGAACGTAGTCTTATTTACAGAGAATGTAGAAAGAATTATCAAAAAAATCACTTTAAAAATAACACTAAAGTCAAGTATTGGAATTTTGAATGAAAAAAAACAACGTATGAATATAGATGTGACAGAAACAATCTAGATAATTTTGAAATAATACGACAATATTTATATAACTCAAACCTTCCCATACATTGATGAAATTGACTCTCAACATCGATGATAAGACAGCGTTTGAAGAAGAACAGGATATGTGAATTATCTTAGGAAATACACTAATCAAAATCTTAGTTTTGCTTAAATATTAAGTTACCTATAAAATAAGTTATATAATTTGTTCTGTATATTTCTCTGGTTTGGTTGCCTATAATTTTCGCAAATGTACCCAGATTTAAATAATGCATCATTTGCCCTCGTGACAAAATATACTAGTTATACTATGGTAATTATATATATAATATATATATATATATATATATATATATATATATATATATATATATATGGGGTCAAAAGTTTCAGCTTTTGCTATTTAGATTGCACTTTCGCCGAAGACAATAAAAGCACAACAGAAATAAGAAAGCGAAATACACTAGCAAAGAAGTCGTTCCTAAATAAAATTAATTTGCCCACAAATACCAACCGAAATTTGGATATTAGAAAGAGATTTCTGAAAAGTTATATCTAGAATGTCTTATTATACGGATGTGAAGGATGGACTCTTTTACAAACGGACAGGCGTCGTTTAGAACCTTGTGAGATGTGGTTGTGGCGAAAATTACTGACGGTTTCCTGGACTAAAAAAATTCAAATCTTTTCAAAGCAAAATTCTTTGAAAACATTTTTAGAAATAACCAATTCTTAAACACAATATCGGACTCTAAAATAGTTGGGAAAAGAGGAAGAGGGAGACCTAAAATGAAAATTTTATCAACTTCAAACCGAATTGTAATTAAAAAAATTTGCAGAGATGAAAAGGACAGCGGAGGACAGAATGTTACGGCGGCAACGACAAGGCCCTTTTTGTCCTTTAGGATGATGATAGGGTCAAAAGATAAATAATGAAGTTGTGAGTAATGCTTTAAACCTATTAGGAACAAGAGGGCGTAAATCGTACACAGAACTGTTATAAAAGTAATATTCTGTGATGGAACTTTATGTCGTGATAATTTCAAATGGATGTTTTAATTTTCCAGAGCACTCTGTACATAGCAAATACATTTTTAAAATTTTCTCAGAACGTGTTCCAAAATTGTCTTTAAATTTTTACCCAAGTAGATTAAAATGCGCTGATAAATATGGTTAAATTAATGAAATTTATGTTTTTATTAAAACGGAATTTTGAAATTTTTTAAAATTTTGGAAGTTCAACCCTCCTCGGAACTGCAATACCTCCATTATTGTAGTTACTTTTTTCTTAATACGATAACACTTTGTTTCGCTGGTAATATTTGCATTTTAAAATATTTTATGTACAGATTTTTTAATACCATTAGTTTTATCTTAACTATTTGTACCTTAAATCCTATCAATTTTCAAAAAATACTTAAACACGTTTTCCTCATCAGCTCCACATTTTTTCCTTCAACACTTTTTACGATAAGAAACAATGCACTGTGTCACACAACAGAAGTGCTACTTTCATTAAAATCTTTTAATTATTCAAATTATTCAAAAGTGTACATAATATATTTTCTGGAGAGAGTAAAGAGAAACGTTACAAGTAGTGGGGAGTGAAAATATGACACAAGCAGAATCATCATATGCGGATGTTTTTCAAGGCAGTGTATAGGACAACGTATCGTGAATGATGAGAGAATGATTTTGTGTTACATAAGATATCGGAAAAGAATATAGACAACATGGGAGACAGAATATGCATGTTTTGACTCGATAATAACACAAACCCCTCCTTCATTCACATTTGGAATAAAGAAAAGAAGATGAATGTACTTGAATGATTGTCTCATGGTCATCTTTTGAACCCAAAAGTAAAACTTCTGGGAGAAGTGGTCACCGAATGCGCCAGAAAAACTACTGCAAATAATAAGAAACTATACACAGTCGTGTGTAACGTACCGAAAAAAATATTTCAAAAAAACGTTCCGCTAAAATCGTCGCTTTCATGCCACACGCATATACGACAGTAATAAACGAAAGAGGCAATGCTAGAAAAGATTAAGTTTGGCTGTACTCGTGCATTAATTTTCCACGTTTTTTCACAAAATATTTTTAATCCAGAAGTATAGGGCTATTTAAAAAGAATGAGGCTAGGTGAAGTAACCCAGAGTTACCAGGGTATTTATTATCACAGGAAAAGGAAAGAGCGTTATCTATAATGTAAAATGGAAGTCATTTTATTTTAATACTCCATTTCCACCAACCTTTAATTATAATTCTTGGTTCGCTTCGTCTTGCTCCTCTCCGCTTCGCCTCTCTCCGACTCGCCCGCCCGCCATCCCCTCCAAGCTCTGTCCTTGCTCCTCCCCGCCTCTCACCATCCGCATCCGCCTTGGTTCTCTCCGACCCGTTTTGTAAAAAAGAAACAACATTTTGTAAGAAAAAGTTTGTTAAAATTTACAGATAAAAGTATCATGTTGAACTATTTCAGGTTTTGAGACATCTGTATAGAAAATTTGATGTGAGTCGGATAATCGATTGTAAAGTATTTGGAGTCACATATATACATTAATTTTTATAGTTTTTTTTTTTAAATTTTGCGTATTATCTTGTATTAATATAATAAATACAACATTTATAATGTGTCTCTTTCGTAGAAATTACCACTTATCGATTTATTTTATTTACTTGCTGTTACTTACTATTACAAAATACCTTTCAACGACTGTTGTATTAATCAAAATTCAAGTAATGAAGTACGGAATGAAAACAGGTGATAGTCCGATGATAGAGTACACTTAGTTATTCATGAGTACAAATGGAAATAGTGTAAACCCTATTAAAAATTTTGAATTTTTTTCATTGGTCATTTTTTTTAAAAATTAGTCCAAATATTACATTAAATATTGCTTCTTATTGTTATTATTGCCTTTTTATCTAACGAATGTGAAAAGAGAGGGGAAAATCTATTATTTAAGTGTTTAAATATAGTTTATCATATTTGCGTAAGCAGCTAAAATTTCGCTTTTTTACCTCGTGTGGCAGGGGCTCTACAAGGGTTCAAAATGGTCTCCTCCTGCGGGAATGCAAGGTAGGCGTCTGTGCCGCACGGCCTCCGTGACGCGTACAACTTTGCCAGGTTGAACCTTTATTTCTGCCGCCACGTTTTCAGTGCGCTGAAGAAGGTTATCACGATCCTCGACTTCGGTATTTTAAACGCGGTCTTTCATTAATCTTCAGCTCCAAAAGCCTTAGAAGTAACTGACTAATAAAATTACGATACTGGACGCTTCTTAAACGCTTGGATAGAAGTGAGAACCGATGATAAATTCATCCACAATGCCAACCGACACTTTTACACAGAATTCCTCTTGGTGAGCCACACTACGTGCAACATGCGGAGTTTGCCCTCACATGCAAATTGTGCACATTAATTATGCCAGTTCTTGTAAAACACGCTTCCCCTGACTAAAGAACGAAATTCCTGGTTTTCTTTGCATTTACGCAGGAAATAACTAGAGAATTGAAAACGACGTTTTAAGGGAGTCCGATGCCTTCGGGATTTAACATCTGCGTTATGCAGTTTCAAAGCCAGCTATACGCTGCTGCTGCTACTACTACAAAACTACTACTAGTAATAATAATAATAATAATTAATAAGTCTCTACTGCGCAAATGCTGCACCCGCTGGAAATGAAAAAATAGTAATCTCTCCGCATGACTTGTTCGCCAGAGGAGGGTCTGTGATATGTTGACCTCGCGCGCTATTTGCCTTGTGCTCCCTTCCGGAGCTTCTCGAATAATATTAGCCAATGAGTTTTCCCGAAAAGTGACGTGGCTTAACACGAGGTGAAACCACTCGGTCAATTGCCACAGCCCGTGTCATGCGAGCATAAGCGCATAGTCCGAAGTTTAATGTTCATTATTTACAAAACTAAACGACGAAGAGTATCCAGTTCTGGCAAATTCAGTCCGTATATTACATGTGGAATAAGATCCTGGCGTACTAGCAACGAGGATTGAATAATCCAGTATTGAAAAGCTAATGAAAACCAAGTTTTTTTGAACATTCAGGGACTCAAACGAACAGTACCAGATGGTATAAAATTCCATTCGAGTTCCAATCAAGAAGTATGTGAAAAATTTAAGAAAATATTTTCAGTTATAGATAGCGGACGGCCTTCGAAAGGAATAATCATTAAAAATACAAACAGATTCCACACGTTCTAGGAGAAGAAAGAGACAAGCACCGTGGATGAATGAAGTTCATAAATATTTCGAAAAGTGAGGTAACGAAGAAGATTATATTACAAAAAAGAAAGATTTCAGAGCGACAGTTGCAGAATGAAGGATATTTGAACTTACATGTGATCACCCATTCTTGAATACGCGTAGATATTTCGCCTTGACGATTAACATTTTTTTCCTATTTACGTATTACACTTAATCTATTCACACACAATTCATTATCTTAGAAGTTATCGTTTATTAACTTTTTTCAATCCTTGAATAGTTTATGTTTATCATCGGATCATTTATCTCAGCTTTGTTTTAGGTCCCTGAGTTTTCTCTTTTTTTTTGTAGATTGCACACGCTTTTCGCAGATTTCAACTCCTTTCGCTCTACTCTTATAATTGCCGAGTTAATTTATTGCGCACTCGTGACTTTTTCTTCATACTTTTCGCTGATCAAAACTAGCCGTAAGTTCACTGGAAGCACTAAACGCCTATTTCTCTTTCTCCTACCAGCAAGGAAACACTGCACTTTATCGTAATTTCGATATTATAACGATTCCATTAATTTGATGCATTATTTCTAACGTCAATTGTCGTCCAATTTGTCTGATCACTTCGTCCTCTCTCATTAGTTTTCTTTTAGCTATTCAGTAGTCCTATATTATAAGAATTTAAGTCCCCTTGCCTCTATTCATGAAACCCGCCAATTTTCACTTCAAAATTAAGGATCTTTTCTAAAAATTTTGTAAACACTGTAACAAAAGGCATGTTGGAGGGATTTTCCGTTTTCAAAAATGTGCTAGTGTGAATTGAATCGGAAGGATACTAAGCGAATACCTATCCCTGTACTTTTAGTTAGCTATTACAATTAAACACTCAGTGTTCAATCACAGATTACGTCACAACTTTCCATGTATGCGAAGGCATTATTCCACCTTCTCGCATTAATTAGCTTTTCGAAAAAATAAATCCATTCCTCTGGTAAGTCAGCCTAATTGGAGAAGAGACTTGCTTTCTTGGGATGATCCGATAATCTAGAAGTAATAATATGAATAGAAATAATAATAATATAATATTAATAATAATATGATAAATATAAAAAATACAAAATCTCTGTAATATTAGTCCACGGAATTTCAAATATTTTCAGTGAAATAAAATATAAAACTTTTATAATTGTACAAGAATTGTTATTGAACACCAATAAAATGTGAGAAATGTAGAACTTACTGTAACCGTAGTACAAATATTATTGAAAATGTATCCAGGATTCTTTTATTAAATTGATTTAAAATTTATTTGTATTTAAAAATTTACAATTTACTTTTTAACTACTTGCATAATTGTAAATATTATTGTAAAATAGTAAATGCCAAGTGTGAGTAAGAATTCATTACTAAAGAACAACATTTTATTATTTTTATATTTTTATTCCACCTATTTTGAAATACGTCTCTTAGCACTTCTTGGGCATTGAGCGTATATGAATCTGGAGTAATCCTCTGCTAAGATTATATCGTAACTGAGTTCCTGAGTCACAGTCAATAAATGTCTTTTATACCTTAGCCAGGGGTCGGTTTATGAACTTCTCACTGCTAATTACCTTGACTTGAACAACGCCCAATCCAGTCAAATAGCTTTTTCACTTCTGAGTTCCTTCAATGCCTAATTTACTTCCCAAAATAGGCGGCCCCATTTCATTTTCTTCTACATTTCTTTCTCCAATATAAATTGTCTCAGCTGCAATTTCAACTTAATACCATTTTTTTAAACTTTTACCCTCTTTTAAAAGCTATTTTCATCTCCTGGAAGTTGTTTCCTTCATTGTATTTCTAAATGCTTGACTTATTGAATTATTTTCTCACCATTTCACTAGATTACAACATTCCTAAACTATTCTTCCCATTTTAATATTCCTATCATATATCCGCAGTTTAATTAATCATTTTTTCTTTTATTTATGTATTTTTTCAATTCTACATATGAGACCTGTTTTAACTTCGCGGAATAAAATAAATTCTTTATCAAACAAAAAAGCGTCTGTATCATAAATATCACAATTTCTTAAGACACAAAAGAATGAAGAATGCCGTGATAGGGATTTCACACGAAGTAGAATGGAAAGGCCAAACAAACTTCACCCTACCGTTTACAAATAGCTCCCTTAAAAAGTTAAGAGAATTCAAAGCATTTCAGATACCGAATTCTGTATTTTTATCATTATTACGAAATTGAATTTTTCACCTTTAAAATATTATTCTATTATACGAGAATAATGTAAAGTCCATGCTATACGGTGGTCAAATCTCTGACTTAAGTCTTACAACAATTCTTAACCCATGATGTAAAAATACTTGCCGTTTTACTGAACCAAAGTTCGGGTGTATTCTCGAGTTAACTATTTGTTAAATCCGAGGCTATAGCTAGGCTGGTGCAACCGGTGCGATGCACCGGAGCCCCCGAAATCAAGGGTACCCAATGAGGTCACCCAGCGACCTCCATTAAAGATGGCAGTAATTATGGCTTTTCGACCTTTTGCTCCGGAGTCTCCGAGAATGTAGCTACTGGTTATATTCCGCCTCTGGTTACGCAACTGGTTACGCTACTGGTTAAATTACGAGAAAAAAAACATATAATTACCTAAAATGAATGGTTCTTAAATGATTCATCGTTATAAGATACAAAATAGGAATTGTATTTTAAAATATTAATTTAATTGAAGAACATGTAGCCACTTCTATAATAGGTAACGTGAATGTAGAAGTTAAATGTAAGTAATTGGCGCAAGTAGTACATTTCACCAATCCAAAATGACGGAAGAGATATTACTTTCTGTAAATCCATTGTAACTTGGCTAGCCTGTCCGTTTTTGCTTTGAGCATGTTTTTTGATCATCGATCGTTCATCTTGACGCACACACCGGGTGTGGGAGTTCTTAATAACTACTAAGAACTCGTCCAGGCACTTAAACCAGTTAATAAGTGATTGTGGCTGGCTGGCGAGTAAAAAACTATTTCAACTTAATTTTTAATCTTGTGGTGTCTGTCCCGTTATTTACGTAGATACCTGAAAAATATTTGTGTCATTTTATCTATTGATATATTTTATTATTATTTAATGTTTTTATCAGTGTTAGTAATGACAACACCTTTGATTCAAATAATGAAAAAATTAACCACCGTCTGGAACATTTTACAAAAGTGTTCAAACATGAACTTATCGATATCTGTTTCTACAGAAAAGAAAAATGTGAAATAACCTTTTAATGTTTTTATACATGTTTTCTTAAGTTTGGTCATTTTTCTAATGATACCCCTAAGATTTTATTTGAGAAAGACCAAATTGTGTAGACACCCAATTCTCATAGCAGTGTGACGTACTGTATTAAAAATAATACTGTGAAACTTTCACAGTTAAAATATAAACTTTAAATCATGCCGTCGTAAAATACCACAAAAGATAAGTTTTGTTATCTTATAATTCATAACACAAGAGAGATACATGAAATATGCTTTTGTATATATGCAAGTAGTAACACAAGCATTCTTTTATATCTGGCTGTAATGTTAGAGCCCTTTTGAATCATTCGGTGTATCTTATCGAAGTTCCTCCTTTTCTTTTCATTTTGGAGAATTTTGTGATTCCTCACTTATGCACAATCCTTATTAAAAAAGATCTGCTAATATGCTTACAGACAAACGAAGGATTATCGAGTCACCACATTTAACTTTTATACACATGGATTAAAAATGAAATAAAACACCTTTTCACCACTATCTACACAACATTGTACCAAAGGAAAAATATATTGTTGCAAAATGAATACAACAGAGAAATGAGGGATTCAGACTCTCAACCTCCAAAGGAACAGCAGTAGTAATTCTTAATAAATGTAAGCGCCAAGCTCAATTCCCTCAAAATTGTCACACTTTAGAAACTATAGCAAATAAAATCAACTCCACCTTGACGATAAATATTATTGAAGTATGCAGATCTCCAGAAATTAACATTATCTACTAAAATAACTAAATCAGATATTTTCTACCAATACTCCAACGTTATTAATTGCTTACTTAAACAGACAAAATATTTTGGCGTCTGTAATACAAAAAAAATCATGGTAAAATGGTATTAATATGCAGATTTGCCAACTACGTATCCATACGTTTTACGAGTATACTTACTTTCTCTTCCAGTAACACTAATATAATCCCAAATATTCTTGAACTGTAGGTGATCTTTACGAAGTCCAACATCTTGGCACACGTGACTATTTAAAAAAATATTTAGCTGTCTGACCAATCGAATACTTCCAGATAAAATTAAGCAAATCCTTTTGAGCACACAAGTGTTCTCCAAGAATAGAGGAAAGTACATACTCCGAGCCTTCATTTTGTTTCCGAATATTTTTAGATTCAATTTTCCGTACAATTATACCAGAATATTTGCCTTGTACACCTTAGTTATACATATCTTATATTGTACTTAAAAAGATTGGTCAAGTAGTTTAAGAATAAAATAGTTTTTTTTCGTAAACATTATATTCTGTGGATGTATAAAAAAGATTTCCTAATGTGAGCACCCGCAATCACTGTAAGAAATGGTTAAAACTAAGTGAAAAAAACTTCAAATTGATTGAACTCAATATAATTTTACAAAAATACAAGTTTAACACCTTCTAAATAAGAAATTATCATAAATGTCTTGACACATAGTCTATATATTCACGTATGACAAAAGCCACATGTATAAGCAGTTTTTCTACCCCCACCCCATTCTACATGAGCCCAGTGTGAACACAAGGCTCATCACCCCTAGTTCTCCTACAGCTCTCTGAAAATTTACACCGCCAAACATGTTCTCCGCATGTTCTTCAACTGGGAGGGAAGATATTTCTGGTAGAACTTCCAATGCGGAAGGTCCAGAGGACATGTCGCTCGAGTCGGAAGGATCGGGAGATGCAATCTTACTTTTACTTTTTGTTTAACTTCAAAATGTTTTAAAATGTCTCCTTTTTCGACTTCTCTGAGATCAAATTCTGAAATTGTCCCTTGACCTCTCTCTTCTCCCTGCCCTCTCGAATTGATAGACTTCAGAGTACGATCTTCCTTTATATTAGTCTCCTACGGTACCAAAGTGCAAAATACCTTATTGTTTTTATTTTACTTGACGAAAAATTGGGGGCTCGCGCTAGGAACCTTTTAGGGGGAGAAGGTTCGGGTTAGGCACCAGCGTCTTTACTTCATATGTCAATAACCTTTTTACGAGGCAAGTAAAATAAATTACATTACACAACAAACCTGGTAATGTCATTTTAAAAATAATGTAATGGTGAGAAGACTTGCCGAAAATGTAGAGAAATCAGGCTGCTTAGAATAAGCACTTGGAAAAATCTTTGCTTTTCACTCTTCCCACTAATGGCCGACTGTCTGGCAACAAGTGAAACTGAAGACGCTACCGCTTGACCGGGCCTCGAATTTGCCAAGAACTACTATTTATTGCGTTTCCAATATGGAACATCACTCTACAGAGCTGTAAATCAAGGGGTTCGCTTTAGAAACCGGGCCCGGGTTTGGATACTTTCCTCTACATATGATGATGGTTTGAATAGGATTATTTTAGTTTTAATAAAAATATCCATATGAATATTTTCGCATAGAAAAAATGAATTTATAATAGCCAGCACTATTAAAAAATATAAAATAATGAAAATCCCTTAAAAATAATAATCAGATAATGAAACAATATAAAGCCATGTAAATTATAATTTTATGTTGCAAATAATATTTGCTTCGTTAACGTGGTTAATGCAAAATTTCAAATATCTAAAAGTTAAAACTTACTGAAAAATAGCCATAATATTACCCTGTTTCGAGGAGGGAAAGGTAAAAAATGGACAAATATTTTAGTATTTTTAGGCTTCTGAAAAATTAAAATCGACGGTGTAATCGCTCAACCCTAATGATGGGAAAGAGGTCGGCGTGGGGAAGGAAGAAACGCGCGGTTTTGGCATGTTGTCGAGAGTACATCTCCGGCATCCACCTGGAATTGGGCGGAGAAAACCACAAAAACTACCGATGAGAACAGTTGGCCTCTAGAACTCTCAGTCAAGTAGTGGCGACAGCTTGATAACAACTCTTCATTTGGTGCCGAAAATCTTACCACAAACATTACTCGAATCTATGTTCGGTCGAAAATGACTTCAGTCCCGAACTCGCAACCACACAACCAAAGAGCGAGTTAATTTCCAAATGAATGTTAAATATAACTATTACTTTGAAGTTAAAACAAATCAAACTTTAAAATTCACACGCAATAGGGTTAATATTCTTTTCTGCGTTTAATCATATAGAATTACAAACAAACTCTCCGTCATTGAGGAACTGACAATGTAGGGGTATACCCGTATATCATATTTAGACTATTTATGATCAAAAATATAGAATCAAAGATGATAACTTTTTAAATATAAAAGGACCGCGAGACATTACAGAGTGGCATACGTTGGTTTATGATAGGACTATAGTGGAACCTTCCTACTTGTTTTCGTTGTCCTACACACAGTATTTCAATTTATTGTTGAATTAGATACGAGCTTTTGTCTAATGTAAAATGGAGAAGAAAGACAGGATGGGCTAACAGAAAGTGTGAGATTTCTTCGCTTGATTTCTTTCATGGATTTGAGGAATCTTGATTAAATATATCAGAGGAATTTGCTTGTTGGCCTAGTTTGAACGGAACAGTACCGAGACAGGATGGAGTGGATAAAGTTTCGAAAAAAAGTTAATATTTTCCGCAATTCGGTACTTTAGATTTTAATGTGAAATGCGACTATTCTGTATAAACCAGGGTGCATTAAGAAGTCTTCAGAGGATTTTAATTTGTAGAGTTTGTATTGAGTTAATTGTTTTATAAGGGGTATTTTACGAATACCCCTTCAATTAAGCTGGCAATGCTTTGTGTTATGAATTTAGAAGTAAAAACTAGGGATGATTTTGAACTCAAAAATAGATTTTTACGAGGAGTTTAATAAAACATTTTAGATTTTACGGTTTTTGATGATTTATTGTTAAAGTAACTCTTAAATTCCTGTATTTTTTACATAGGAATTCAACTGTTGCTTTATACTTCCCTCTTATATACAAATAAACACGGATAATTATTAACTTTACCAATTAAGTTCATTTTTTATAGATACACATGCACAAAATGTTCAAAATATTTGCCAATTATCCATCATTGCCGATTTTAATTTTACGTCCTCGTATGTTCCATTCCCCAATGATTCAAGTGAATTTACAACAACCGTCGAAGTTTCCGAGAACCAGCGTCCAACTATTAAGTCCTGCGAGACACTACATATATCTGGAGGTGAAAGAATGGGTGTAATCGTTGCTCTTAACTTATGTCAATCCAAAGAAAGTGTATTGTTTACAAGTATGTCGCGAAATTGAGACGATCCAAGGGACCATCAAAATTGACTATCCAAGGAACGATCAAAATTAACGATCCAAGGGACGATCGGAAGGACGCAAAATTTTTACATAAATTGAGTTAGACGTTATGTGGTGCACGGACTGAAGTTTCTTGTATACTAATCTCGGAGGCCGAAATATCGTGCTCAACGTGAGCATGCAAGAGCAAGTGTCATCAAGCTATATGTATGTTATTTAAGAAGACACTCTCGTTTTCTTGGAGATCTCGAATCAGAGCCGAATTCTCAAAATGAAATAAATTATATTAAATACAATATCTTGCCGTTTTTTTACAAATATGGGTCAATGTATAATGATTTTGAATGAAATGAAGATATATCATAATATAGAAAATGCTAAAAATTATTTTAACACCATGGACAAGATTTCATATGATATTGGATATCAGTAAATATAGAGAATTTATCGTCAAGAGTAAGTGACATTTTCTTACAAATTTTTTTTTTTGAAATATTTAGCTTTCTGTATAAAATCAAAAGCGCTTCATGTTTCATATATGAAATTCTCGTATAGAACTGGTGTCTCGTTGTCGCTACCCGAATTCCTTAACTACCCTCCATGCAATCACAAAGGTTAAGCTAATATTTATAGTGGGTTCCTTGTTGGATGACCGACTAGAAACCCCGGTATCTAATTGCACCGAGTCCCTACGAAGGGATAAAAGGCAATGACTGAATACGATTGACGATGAATTACAAAAAATTAAAAAGAGGATTACTCTACAAACGTTACACGCCAGTAGGTGACTGTATCAAACATAACGTTTTTATGAATTGTAAGCGAAATTTAAAAAATAATTAATAAACAAAAAGCATTTCAGTAGATCGTAGTGCGTTTCTAATGAAGTTCGTTAGAAATGAATAGTGTCGTTTAGAAATGAAGTCTTCATGGTTCAAAGTGTGCAAATGTTTCTGGTATTAAAATCAGATGACACATGATTTCAAAGTAGTGCATCGTGTTGTATCAATATTTTAATGCCACTTGAAGATACTACCATTTTCATCTCAGTATTTTCCTTCTTACAGTTTCGTTATAAGAGCTATTTGAAAAATAATCACCAATTACTACTTTGATATTTCAAAACTTCTTTCAATGGAAATATAGATTTGCCCCTGGAGAAAATATATGAATTCTTGTTTGAATACACTCCAAATTCAGAGTAGAAGTTGTGAACAAATCGTTGATTAGATTTCAAAAACTCAGCTGATCTAACTCAATGTTCATCATAGAAAGAAAATACGAGACTCTTACGTTATTTTAATACTTTTAGTCTCAGGTAACGAATATTTGGCGCGACGACTATGAAAACAAACTGCATGTGGATGAATATCGTTAAATTGATTAACGTTGAACATAAAACCATAGCGATTGTTGAAGTAATTGTATTAATATTTTGTAATTTATCAAAAGTGTACTTTTAATAGAGACAAGAGTTTCTTGACATGAAAATTACCCTAATTTTCAAAAATTTAAATAATTCAAATAGGAAATCTCCAAAACAGTTGATAATAAGCCAAAATATTCATGCAATGCCTCCGTATTTAATTTTTTATATTAATCAATCGTCAGAATATTATGTAGGAATATTGATATTTCCTTATTATTAAGAGAAATGAGATGTTAAAATTGACCACGCACCAGCCACAGTCGACTTGTATGGGTGATGGCGTCTCCTGGCGAGGACACATTTCTCTTCATCCAATCTTTGTTGACCTGGAACAAAGAACAGATTTTGTCAATCAAATCTGTGTTCAACACCTGATCGTTCAATACAAGAAAAACTTAATAAAATAAAATTTCAGTGCCTTATCTCAGTGAAATGTTCGAAACTGTGTAATTATATTACTCATCGTGATTTTGGTAATTTTTTAAAATAATCTGCTCATAATTTATCGAAGATTTTAAAATAATATTATAAAGGTTTCAGCGGGTTATTAAGCATTATAAAAATGTTTTACATAATTAATGCAGTTGCATAAAATATTTCAATATTTATATTACTTTGAGATAATGTTTCTTAGGAATATCACTTTATATACAGTAAAATAAAGTAAATACTTTCTGAAAAGAGATACTTATAAGGCATGCCACAGGAATTACCGAAATATTGTGATACTATTAACGAAGACATAGCTATATACAGTATACGCTGTAGGTTCTAAAATAAATAACACAGTAGTTCAGATTCATGCAGTTTTTACATACAGACACATGTAAATATTTGAATCTTAAACATTCTAATATTGATTGATAACTGATAAACAAAACGAGTGTAAAAGTATTTTAGTCTTAATTTTTTATTTGCTTTAGGGATCTGACGGCCAAAATATTTGATCTCTATTAAGTAAAAGGTCATCGGCACCCGAAGCAATCGTTACCTATTGTTTCCGTCCAACTTCGCCTGACTCTTTATTCACAGCCAGTAACACTGTTACGAAAGATATTTAATTAAAAATAAATTGTTGGGTAACTCCAAAACTTTATTTTAGGACTCGTAAGAAAAACTTGTGTTTATTATTTTCTTAATTTCTTCGTTTATTATTTATTTATTTATTATTTATTAAAACTTGTTTGTTATTTTATTGTGACAATGCTAATCGATTGTATCTTACAAATAAACATGACGTTTTATATTTTTATTCCTACACTCTTTGTTGAGTTTATTTTGTTTTAAAAGTGCTAACTACACCAACCACAAACCAACCAAAAAGTGCAAACAATTTTCGAACACAAACCATGATTTTCTTTTCTAAGCTAAAATACATTACCTGTTTTATTCGTATTTTGATGGATTAGACAATATTAAATACTACAGTATCAAGTATTAGTCAAATAGTTACAATATTAATTACAAACATGCCTAAGATGCAATAATTTGCTTTGGTACCGGGATAGAATTTTTATCTTATTTCATCTGTTTAGTTTTTTCTGTCTTTCTTATTTTGTGTACATGAGTTTCTTGGTAAAATAATGGTACTCACAGGAAACATGTTGCTCAATATTAGTCAAATAATAATTTTTTCATCGAAAATGGCTCCTCTATGATCTTAAGCATTTCAAGTGGGTACTGCAGATGGAAAGGTAAGGAGTTTGAATTTTGTCTACACAGTTTGATTGATGAAACTATAGACTTACTCTTAGATTGTTCACAAATAAATTCGTAATATGTAGACCTAGTAAAGTGCTTTTTTTCTTTTTTAATTTCATCGTTTATACTGAAATGTATATTTTTACAATTTACATCACTAAATTTTAAAAAAATATATAACCTGCTGACTGACTGCAACAAAACAGTATACGTTTATTTTTGGAAACAATCACTTAAGGAACATGAATTCTTTCTTAAATGAGCACGAATATCAACGATTAACTAAGTCTCTGTATCAATAATAGAAGAGAATAATTTTCAAAATCATAATATGTTGTAAGAACATATGGAGAAATGTCTCCAATAAAAATGTCAATATACTAAAAACCGACATGAGGTCTTTCATAAATAAGCGATTGAATTGCACGAACTTTCCAAGGTAAGTAAATTTGACAGACTGCATATTATTTTTAAATGGTATATCAAAAGGTGAAATAAATATAAAGTGAAATATAAACAAAATATAACATATTTACTTAATAAATACCTGAAAATGTATATTTTGTCATTAAAAAAGTCTTGTCATCTTTTCCGCAAATCAGAGAAATTCTATTTCTGTTTCCAACAGCGAGCGTTTACACGTGAGGGTGATCAAATTCCGTTTTTTTCTCACATGTCTGTACCAGTAAATAAGCTTCTCTTACGTTTAATACAGTGCACTGTTCAGGACAATGTTTTTAAATTTCAAACACGCCACGAGCAGATCGGTTAAGCGGAAGGTATTGCGAACTCCGAGCGATGGGAAGCCAGCACCCGGCTTCACTTTGAATGGCACGCCGAGGTTCGAGGGGGACGGCAAGACGGGGCAACCAGCTCGGCCCAGCACTCGCGAATAATCAGCGAAATTCCGGTCCGCATGGCCACCCCTCCGCCGCTGCGCGACCGTCACCGTCGCCCGCGTAACGCTCTTCTTTTGAGAGCGAAGACGTCTTCGCGGTGACGGGCAAGTGGTAGCAGCGCAACGTGCACGCAAAAAAAAAAAAAAAGTTGAAAAAAAAACCTGCTCCGCGAAACTGGGGTGCGGGCGCGGGCGCGGGTAGGGAAAAAATCCGCGAAGGAAGGGCTGGTTTGGCCGGTCGGAGGCCGGCGGGTGCCGGCGGATGCTGCCCGAAACGTCGCCGGTGCATCGCGCGGGCCCGCGAAAGGGCTGCGCCGCGCCTCGCCGCGCCGCTGGCCATTGCACGCCGACCGCGACGACCAGCGCCGGACCAGGCGCCTCGGACGCTGACGCCGACGCCTCGAGCAGCCGCCGACGCAGTCGCTCGGGCCGATGCAGCTCGCTGGGATAGGTAAAAGGACATCCTGCTGTTGCGACTTCGATTCGAGACTGCGGATTTCTTCTTCTTTTTTTCCTTCTTCTGTTTCTTCTTTCTCCGCTTGTTCTCCTTCCTCCGTTTCTTCTTCTTCCTCCTCTGCTGCTTCTTCGTCCTCTTCCACTGCTTTTTCTTCTTCCTCCTCTTCCTCTGCTTCTTTCTCTGCTGCTGCTGTATTGATTATCCTTTTGCTTTTCGTCTTTGGCTTCTTCTTTTTCTTTTTCCTCTTTTAGTTATTTTTTCACTTCTGCATTTTTCTTCTGTTTTATTCTCCTCCTTTTTCCTCCTTTCTTTTTTTCCGCCTTTTTCTTATGTTTTTGCTTCGGATTGTTCACTTGCATTCTTCTTTCATTCTTTCTTTCCTTTCCTTCTTCGTTGTGTCACTGACGTTGGCCAACACCTTGGGCAACTCTTCTCTATGATTTGCGATACTGAACAGCTTCTCGGCTCTTTTAATTACTGTTCTTTTTCGGAATTCCATTACGGAGCTTGCTGTCTTTCTATTCCTCGCCTGACAGGATTAGCATCTTTTATTGTTACGATTTATATATTTTTGGAAAATTGTTCACAACAATGACAAAAAATAATTCCTTTCACCAATTTTTCAAGTTAAAAGAGGAATTTGGTTTCTTTAAATGTTAGTTCCTTTTTTAGCGATTTCTTACTCTTTTCACGCTTTATGTACTTTATGTTCAGCATACACTTTTGGAATGGCAAAACATAACATAATCGACATTGCCACCTTACCACCATCACCACGACCACCACCACGACCACCACCACTGCAGCCAGTACCACTAACCTTACAACAATCAACAATAATAACAAGAACAACATTAATTAGAACAATTCAGGGTTCATCAAGATAAAAATGTTTTTGATTGCATCTAAGAATCTTCTATGGTATTTTAACATACTCATTTTAGACAATATAGCCCGTCACACACATTTTGATCAGCACAAACCAAGAAAAGTTAGTGTTTGTACAAGAGGCTTCCTCACTTTATGCGTTTTCATTTGGATTTTAAAATACAACTTCGCTTCGATTCTTTACATGCTTTATATTAAGTTGTTGACGATATATTAAAAATAATTTCTGCAAATAATTCGAGAACACCTTTTCTTAATAACGTCCAACTATTTTCATTCTCAGAGGATGGAAACTGATGAATATAATGTAAATTGATGTCTGTAGACAATATTCTCCGAGAAAATAACAAAGTAATTTCCTAAAATGTTACTGACGTAATCTATATAGTTACGTGCATTTTGAAAAAAGATTTTCTTTCCAGTGGACTGCAAAATCTAAATATTTACTGATTGTGAAAATATACGACTTTAAAAAGAGTTGTATTTTTTTGTAAGTCGCATCGACATTACGATCATTAGGGACTACATAAAAAGACATTACAAAACATTTACATTAGTTATAAGAACAATTCATGAACATAATAATAGAGAAAATATGCCTAACATGGTGCAAACATATAACATTGTTTAACACAAAATTACATTATTGTACAATTTGTAATTTCAATTATTGTACAATATTGTCACAATTGGACACGAAATGTTGTAGTCACCTACATTTCACATTAAATTGGCTATTTAATTTGAATATATTTTAAGATATTTGATAGTCTATAATTCATTTTTTAAATGTATTTGCTTAACGTGAAAAACAGTTGAAAAACGTACTAGGGGAGAAGTATATTATGAGCACTGTTTCTTGCGCTGTGGGAATGTCTGTTCTAACACATATGCATAATACGTTGAATTGTGAATACTTGTAGCTAAGAGCCAATTGGAAACCAATCGACATTCTAATATATTAAGATAATAATTAATAGTAGTAATTAAGAATTGTTTTAAGTTATTCGTAAAACACATTAGTTTAAGACCAACAAATACTTTTTAATTTGGCGGACTGAAGAAAAAGATATGGAATTCAGACATAAAATGTCTTCCCTGTAATAATGACCCGTTGATCTTCATTGTCTTTGAGCTCACCTAATTAATATTATTTTGCAAATTAAGACCAAAAATCTTTCTAAAATGATAAGAATATGTTATTGATAAATGAATTATAAATTTCACACATCAAATTATCTTCATTTTTACGAATGTGAAAACTTGGCTTAAAAAAGTGCGTATTGCTTTTATTTTAATTCTTTCCTTAGATGAGAAGGGAGAAATCTGCTGTTCCGTAAATAAACGATTTTCAAAAAAGGAGCGGGGTCCTATCATTTCTTTTAACAAAGAGAGGGAGAGAATGAAAGAAAGAGAAAAAGATAGAATGAGAGAGAGAGAGAAAAGGAGAGAATGAGAGAGAAAGAAAAGGAGAGAATGAGAGAGAAAGAAAAAGAGAGAATGAGAGAGAGAGAAAAGGAGAGAATGAGAGAGAAAGAAAAGGAGAGAATGAGAGAGAAAGAAAAGGAGAGAATGAGAGAGAAAGAAAAAGAGAGAATGAGAGAGAGAGAAAAGGAGAGAATGAGAGAGAGAAAAGGAGAGAATGTGAGAGAGAGAAAAGGAGAGAATGAGAGAGAGAGAGAAAAGGAGAGAATGAGAGAAGGAAAAGGAGAAAATGAGAGAGGGAAAAGGAGAAATAAGAGAGAGAAAAGGAGAAAATGAGAGAGAGACGAAAGGAGAGAATGAAAAGGAGAAAATGAGAGAGAAAAGGAAAGGAGAAAAAGAGAAGAAAGGAGAGAATGAGAGAGATAAATGGAGAAAAAGAGAGAAAAGGAGAGAATGAGAGAGAGAAAAGGAGAGAATGTGAGAGAGAGAAAAGGAGAGAATGAGAGAGAGAGAAAAGGAGAGAATGAGAGAGAGAGAAAAGGAGAGAATGAGAGAGAGAAAAGGAGAGAATGAGAGAGAGAGAAAAGGAGAGAATGAGAGAGGGAGAAAAGGAGAGAATGAGAGAGAGAGAAAAGGAGAGAATGAGAGAGGGAAAAGGAGAAAATGAGAGAGAGAAAAGGAGAAAATGAGAGAATAAGAGAGAAAAGGAAAGAATAAGAGAGAGAAAAGGAAAGAATAAGAGAGAAAAAGGAAAGAATAAGAGAGAAAAAAGGAAAGAATAAGAGAGAGAAAAGGAAAGAATAAGAGTGAGAGAGAAAAGAAGAGAATAAGAGTGAGAGAGAAAAGGAGAGAATAAGAGTGAGAGAGAAAAGGAGAGAATAAGAGTGAGAGAGAAAAGGAGAGAATAAGAGTGAGAGAGAAAAGGAGAGAATAAGAGTGAGAGAGAAAAGGAGATAATAAGAGAGAGAGAGGAAAGGAGAGTATAAGAGAGAGAGAAAGGGAGAGTATAAGAGAGAGAGAGAAAGGGAGAGTATAAGAGAGAGAGAAAAGGAGAGAATAGGAGAGACAGAAAAGGAGATAATGAGAGAGGGGGAGAGAATAAGAGAGAGGGCGACGGGGAGAGAGATAATGAGAGAGGGAGAGATGCAGGGCATGACTAAACTATGTCGCAAGCATGGGAGTTTTAAAAAACTCAAAGGGAGTTTTAGAAAATTGGTGATTGTTTTTCACTTTTAAAATATTGTGCTGCAACAATTTTTTTTCCTTTCATTACATAGATCGTTTTGTCCTTAGCCTCAAATTTTTATTTTTTTCTTTTACTTTTTTTGTAATTCTAACGCCGTCATATTCAAAATTACCTGAGCTCCCTTTTACTTAATTAATATCTCAGTAAATTGGAATTAAAATACATATTGGGTTCACCAGATCAGAAACCAATGTTGTTGTTTTTTGTTATTGGTACAAAAGGTACTTTCTATGTTGTTATGTGTTCTTGCTATGTTGTTACATGAAATACAAGTAAATAATTTCGATTAAATCAAATTTTCTTCATTAGTTCAGAGTAATGTTTCCTTGGGTTCTTTCTTTTCTTCTTTCAAATTTTTCAAATGTATTTATTTTTGTTGTTTGAGATTAACATAGTATATCACCTTGTTTTAATTATAATAGGAATATTCGTAAAATATGGGATTCAAATATGTGAACGAGATTTGCCAGTAGAAAAATAATTAAGCTTTTTAAAACTTCCTGATATACACAATTTTATTATGATAAAATAAAACACTGAAATAATAATAATAATAGGCCGCCAAGAATTTTGTTAAGTATTAGTGTATAAGATAATATATTTTGAATAACATAGTATTTGAGAGGCCTATAAAGACATGAATTTTCAATGAATCTTTTTAAAATAATTGATGTTCAATAATCTAAATCTACAACTAAGGTTCATATCATTTTTTACTAATAATTTAAACACATTTGCTGTACATAACAAGGATATACTTTGCGATATTGTAGTAAGAATTTCTACACGTAATGCGAATGTCTTCTCTATCTCAATTATAAAATAATATTGGGGACGTTTACTAATCTGTCACCTTTACAACACATTTATCAGTAAATAATTTTCTACGCCTTTGTGTATATTGTGATTTCAAAATAGATTTTTTTCAGAATACTTTCCAGGAGTTGTATAATTGTAATTGTCTCATATGTTGCAGGAACGAATGCAACCAAATTCATTTTTGGATAAATATCAATTGAAGGTATGTATTACCCTGATTCTTATAAAAGCATACGTACTTCTTTAAGAAATAAGTAAAAAATATTCTTTGTTATAAGTATTAAACGTAAATTGAAAAGTTTAAACACTTATCCGTTTGAAAATACTTCATAATTTTATATTATCCAAAAATAATGTTGCATTTTTTGTTTTAAGCCCTGAGGTAATAACAGTTCTATATATTTGAATCAAGGAAAATATTAAAACTGTATTTGGGATAAAAGCCTATATCAAAATATTTTTTTACTACATTTTCACAACTCGGCCCTGTTATTTGTAAATTGGCATGTAAAACATTGTCAATGATTTTAAGTGATTGAAAATGAACCTATAATTCGAAGGAACAGTTGATTTTCTCCACCTTTGCATCCTCTACTGAGACAGTTAGTTACCAATTATTGAAATCTATACAAAAACTAGAAATATAAGTAATTCAATTTGTGTACATTCTTTTTCTGAAAAATATGAAAAAGAAAACTGAAAATTTGTAAAAAAAAAATAAAACACAATCTTCACCATCAATTAATTAGGAATGTCAAAAATATTTGACTATGTTTTAAGTTACTTAAACCTTTTTTCTAGGGGAGTTACGATGATGAATATACTCTTTATTATTATATATTTATTTTTTCTAATGAATAAAATGGATTACAACATTCTTCAAGAAATACATTACAAATTGCAACATTAAAATTAGTTTGTTATCAATTAATAACTACAATCCATAAAATAAATTACGATTTCTCTTGATAAAATGTGTAGGTTGTGTTGTAATTCATTTGTATTTGACATAATATTTGATAATGTATTAACATCCTCCTTGTATCTACACAATTTAATCATTTACGATCAGTGTATTTCCAGAGAATAACGAATTCCTTGACATAACACCGGATTGTCATGTTATGGAATCTGCACATAATTGAATAAAATATAAAAGGCACGAGTGCTTGATTAAAGGAACACATTATTAATATTTATATCATAATGTTATTGAAAAGTAGTCACTTGCGTTTTGTTACAAGATGTAAACAATTGAACTGTAAAGAATTATAATATTACGTATTAGGTGTCTTGATATGAAAGTATACAATATTTTTATGAAATAATCTCTGTAAATGAATATTGTGAAATAGGATTTCTGTTGTATGAATTTTTCAAGACGGTTCATAATGTGACTTATAAAGAATTTAAACCAAAGGAATTCATAAAAATGGAGAATATTTTCTCTCTCGTTTAACATACAACGTTACGATCTCTTCTCTTATAGTTACCATTGTATCCTCCAATTTTGAAAAAAAAATGCTTTTTACTCCCCAATGGTTTGATAGAAAATTAATAATTTCTTATTACTTTTAACATCATATCCTTATGTTACAGAAAAATTCAATCACTCTCATGATTGTTCCAGACATAACTAAAAGTAATGTTTATTTATTTCGTTATATTTTTTATTGGTACACAGTAGCCTAAGCCAAGCATACAAAACAAAATTTGAATATTTTACCGTGTGAAATGTAAATGATACGGCTTTTTCACTCATCTAATTGTTGTTACCATTATTGTCCGATTGAACATTCTTCCTGCCACGCCCTCTAATAGAACATGCATTTTGAGGTCTGAAGGCGTGAAAACGTGTCTTCACATAATGCTCGATTTGCACGTTTACTTAACTGTTGTAAGAGGTTGCAGAGATCGTTTCCTATGGCATCCTGAATCCCCAGTTTATTATGGTGAAGTGCATTTACTTCCCAAGATTGTTCGATGGTGTCTTGCATCCAACAATGAGTTTACTGAGCACTGTAGTAAGAGTTCCAGATTGTACTGTCACTTATGTTGTGCACTTTTTACTTTCTAATGTATTAGACAATTAGTACTCACCATCATAGAATTAATGTATGCATTTAGTGATCATTTTACCACAAAATAGACATCAATAACTACATCGATTTGAAACCATTGTCTTTGAAATCTGGCAAGAACCGGATTCATCTCGGGACATGTTTGGTTTTTGCCAGGAAGGTGTTAGACTAATCCGATTTTAATAAGAATGCCAGATTTTCAGACACGAATTGGAACGTGACGGTACTAGTTTTTGTATTTTTTTATGTTATAGATGATGCTTGAATAGGAGGAAAAGAAATTGTATCTCCGATTGTAAATATTTGAATGTCTGGATTTTCGTATCGACATTTGTATTATAATGATTTAAATATAATACCATTTAACCTTAATAGGAAATATTTGTACTCCTTTTCCGATTTTGGGATTGATTAAAACATCATGATAAGATTATTAGTTATGACCACTGGTCTACTTTGTTTGGTCCAATTCGTGGATGTATTATTTAATGTTACATACAACGTGCAATAGAAGAAAGTTTTCTAAGGGAGATTTCATGTAACTCTTCTAGAGGAAAGAATGGTAAATCCTGATTCCTTAGTCTTATTTTATGATCTTAAAAATTTTAAAATTCTGATCTATATAGTAAACAAAATGTACTGTGCTTCTCTCCGCTTCGACAAAGTTCCAACGCCTACCTCTAAATAAAATGCCCAGTTCTTTCCAGCCGCAATGGGAATCATAGTGAGTAAACCACGATAGCAGCTGTTATCGGAAATGAATACAGGAAAGGTCCTTTTCCACTGTCTCATAGACATTCCCCGTTAATTGCGGGCGAGCTGACTCTACTGAGGCTTGACCATAGTATTTGGATTTATGCGTTGCCAGGAGGACTAATTACCGTCCGAGGAGGACGGCATCCGCGCAGTGCGTTCTGAAATATTTGGTTTCCCTGCTGCAGCCTGGTGGTCTTTCTGGTTGGTGTATTCGCCGCCGTATCGGAATCCGTATGTTCAATGTAATCCAGCCCAGTTGCTTCGGCCGGCGTGGCCGACGCGGCCGACGCGCAAATGTAAAAACGTAAAAAGTAGCCCTTTAGCCCTTTTCCGCGTGGGTAATCGGTGAGCTGGCTGATGCGGCGAGGATAATCCTGGCGGCACTTTCCTCCCTGCGAACTCGCTCCACACACGAAGACTAGAAAAATCAATGGGGCTGGGTGGGGGAGAGCGGCAGCGGCGGCGGCGGCGGCGGCCGCCGCGCTGGCTAGGGCCCGCTGGAAGGACAGCCCCGGAGCCGAGCGCCCGCCACGCCGCGCCGCGCCGCCCCACCGCCCGAATATATTCCTTCCCATACGGTTTCTATACGATTCACCCGCTGTTGCAAATTCGGGTTTCGATTTCGTTTGGCTTCGTCGTTCAATGTTCTATCGATTCGAGCGAAATTCGTTCCTCAGAATTTTTGCATCTGGGTAGAAGGGGAACGTTTCCCATATAATATGACAACAATAGGCAAATAGTTATTTTATTTTTATTTGTTTCGATTTCCATTTAGGTAATAAATGCAGAAAAGCGTTATTGTAATACAATGCTTCAAATCGATTCGAAGTATATAGGCAAAATAAAAAAAAATGTAGTTTTTTGGTTTTAGAACCGAATTAATCATTATTTAATTCCGTTTACGTGTTTCCACCGAGCGAAAATGTCTCCTTTGGGTTAATGATCCTTTTTCGTCTCAGTGCCGTGACGTCAGCGAAAGCCGCCGCCAGCGCCCGCGCCCGCGCTGTGCCCGCGCCGCGCCTGGTGGGGGCTGACGGGGACGTCGTCACACATCATGGTCCCCCACCGACGGCTGCTGATGTGGGAGGAAATTATCTCGTGGCCAAGACAGCAACAGCGTTTTCTATGCGATTCCACAAAGCGTGTGATGTGTCTCGAACAGAACCCGTCTGCGTGAAGGGCGACAAGTGATAAATTTCCTTGCATGCCGGGGTATAAGGCGGGGATAATTAATGCGCGCGCATCACAGGAGAAATAGTTTGAAAACTGAGATAAATTATTTGCGTAGTTGTTTCGTACCGTTAATTTCCTTGTAAATTATCTGTTCGGATGTTTTTCCTTCTTCATATAATTATTATTATTATTATTATTATTATTATTATTATTATTATTATTATTATTATTATTATTATTATTACTACAATTATTAAAGTTTTCCCAACCCTACATTTTCTGAGAAAGAAGAATTAACATTGTGCTGAAAACATTCCATATCTTTAAATGCTTTTCGAAAATTCTTTGGACAGCGTACCAAGAACATATACTATGTGCCAAAAGCAAATATCGCAAACTATGTTCCTCGTCTCGTTATTGTAATCACTAAAATACTTTTAATGTAAAAAATCACATGATATATTCAGAACTTGCTTCAGTTTTCCAAATGGTGAGTTTAGGAGTTCGATGTGTTGATAATTGTGTAGAAGACAACGTTATTCATAGTATGAGTATAATACAAAACGTGGATCAGTACTCCTCGCAACAGCACTAAGCTCTTTAGCATTTAGGAGAATGCAGAACGCGTAGTCTTGACAACGTACGTGCATATTAGTTTCAAGATGGTAATGTTTGAAAGTGGATAAAACGACAAGGCACGTCTTTGTCGTTGACCCCAAAGAATTACAATTACCATACTCTTCGACATTATAACAGAGAAACTGGTTTTCAAGACAAGTCCTTGTTCATTAATTATGACTGTAATGTTACGCTGTGCTTATGTGCTTACAAGCTACATAAAAAAACAGTGGGAGGTGGCTCCGCTCACTGCATTCCTCATATTCTTAGTGCACCTTACTTTCATTTCGAAAAGTACTGGTATAAGAAGTTTTTAAGAAAATGTTGAATAGATTTAAATGTTATGTAGGAACTTTCCAGTATTATAATAATATTGAAATATTTTTTTTGAAAAATGCCCGAAAAGTCATAGTAAATTAAAAATGAAATAGGTAATGTGGCTGATGTAGGTATTTTAGTGAGATGAAGGTTGCGAAACCACTTTATTTGCGTCTCAGCGTTACACTCCACGTTCAAAAAACTGGACAAGCCAGAAAGTGTATGCGTCCCACTGCCTGGTTAAAGAAGTGAAACTGCTTGAAGAAAGGCAGGGAGACACCCTCTGCGTCGAGGGAGACGAAGAATTAAAGAAATTTGCCTTGAGAATGCTATCACTCTGAAGTACTTTCAGGCTATCTCTTCTATATCAATATGTATATAAAATAAGTACTTAATAACAAATCTGTGGTCACGGATTTGAGGTTCTTAAGTAGATAGTTTTAGTTAAGGAGTGAAGAATTAAAGAATACTATATCTTGCTTCCGGAATGCAGTATTGCAAGCAAGGCAGTTGAACCTGTTAGCCGTTTATTTATTATTATGATTTGGGTTTGAAGAAACAGTAGAACGAAGTGATGCCATAATTTTTCTTTGTAACTACCATACGTCTGATATGCGCACAAGAAGGGGTGTTCTACCTTGGTTAGAATATCAAATACCTTTCGTACGGGTAGGACAATAGTGCAGGATCTATTCTAGAAGGGATCGTTGGCCCGTTTCCCTGGATGTACCCGCGGCGTGTGAAGTGCGAGGGCCGAGGATCAAAGACCGCCCGAAGGGACACGCTCTCTCCATTGATGAGCCACCAAGACGCGACCTTGCCCCCGGGCACTGACCGAGACCCAGCATATTGACATATATTTGTCAACATGTGTCTGATTACTTGTAATTATTGATATGTTTTCCATTTGTTTACGTTAAAAATTCGTATCGGAACTATATTTGTCATTTTTCGACTGAAACGATAAAAGTATGCCACAAGTTTTGATTTTGTATTTTTGTGGTTAACGTTTTAACCACATTTGTGGGCGCCGCGCCCCGCCCCGCCCCGCGCTCGAGCCTCGCCGCGCCCCGCCCCGCCCGCGCCCGCCCCTCCCCCTCGCCCGCGACCGCCGCCACGCCGCACACCCGCACGCATACACATATACTCACACGGACACACTCACACACGGGGAAGCGGGCGGCAGCGCGCGGCGCAGCGCGGCCGCTGCAACGCGCACACAAGCGCAGACCCCCACACACAGACGCGGCGCCGCACACAGGCGCGCGCGCCCGCTAGCATCCCTGTATATTAGCGTCCAATTGACATTGATCTGAGCGTGTGAATTAACCCATGCGATACATAGCAACATGATATTAACAACAGGTAGCCTATCGGGTTGTATACTGTGCATGTGATGTTTGGCAGTGTGTTGTGTTTGGTGCTGGAATAGCAAGGCCGCGATAGGCCAGGCCGGCACACCGCAGCCCGGGAGGGGCACTAGCGTCAAGAGCACACAGTAACACCGCTAACTTGGCCGATATGTCAGCAGCACTAGGCGCGTGGACTAGCCGCGCGAGCACTAACGCGCGTCCGGGCGCCGCGACGCCCGAGCCACGCGCCGCGACGCCCGTCCCGGCGCGCCGCGTTCGCCGGCGCCCGCGCCACCGAGGTCCGCGCGCCGCCGCGCACCCACGGGGCCTTTGGGGCCTTTGGGGCCGTGGGTGCCGTCGCCCGCGCCCTCGGACCCGTCCGGGGCGACGGACGCACGGGCGGACGGACGGACGGGCGGGTGGACGGGCAGTGGCGGAGGCGGAGGCGGCGGCGGCGGCGGAGGCGGCTGCGTCGGGATATTGGCCCTTCATCTTAGCGCGCCGCTCGGACGTATGGATGAGTTTGTAAAAGCCCGAAGGACAGTGAATGATTACAGAGTGCGTGCGTGTGTGTTTTTTTATTCGCGGGCGCTCTCGCGCTCTCTGTCGGTCGCGGCGCCCTCTCTCACTCTTTTTGCGCGACGCGAGAGACTTTTTTTTCGCGAGTGCGGCCGTGCGTCTGTGTGCGGCGCGCGTGGAGCGCCGTTCCATGATGGCCGCGCCCGCCGCGCCGCGCCGCGACGCCGCGCGGGCAGGGCCGACGGGCGGCGGGCGGGCCGGCCGGCCGGCGGGCAGCGCGGCCGCCGGCGCGGAAGGACGGCCCTTGAATGCGCAAGTCTCTCAGGTAAGGCTGTTCGGTTTGGAGGTGAAAAAAATCGCGTATCCCTCTGCAAAAAAGGGGAGGGGAAAAAAAGCGCGCCAGCACTGCGCTGCGGGGGAGGGGCAAGGCGGCGGGAGCGGGAGGGGGGCGGTGGCGGAGGAGGTGGAGGAGGAAGAGGAGGAGGAGGAGGCGGAGGAGGAGGAGGAGGAGGCAGCGGCGGCGGCGGCGGTGGCGGCGGCGGCGGCGGTGGCGGCGCTGATGGCGGTGACGGCGGCGGCGGCGGCTCAAGTCCGGCAGGGCGGGGTTCCGCCTCCGTCGTCGCTTCCCCGCACTCACGCTGCCGCCGGCGTCCCCCTCCCCCGCCCACCCCCTCATGCATAATACCCTCAATAAAGAATTGCCATGCTGGACGAAACCATCGAATTTGCTCCGCGTTCCATAAGAATTTTAGCCCACTCTACCATATATTTCAGCTACGCTCGCGGGGGGTGCCTGGCAATTTAGGCCTACAGCGGCGGCGCGCGCTGATGTGAGCTTTCGCCGCCCACTGGCCGCCGTCCGCCCGCCGTCTGCTCGCCCGTCCACCCGCCTGCCCGCCCGCCTGTTCGCCCGTCCGCCCGTCCGTCCGCCCGCCCGCCCCGCTCGTCCGTCCGTTCGCCCGCCCGCCAGGGGACCTCCGGCACGGAATATTTTTCCAGCGTAGGGGCCGCAGCCCTCGCACCCAGGGAGCGTTGGCAAGAAAATTTCGCGAACTGGTTCCGAGCAGCCCCGCGTATGCGAACATAGGGCGCGGGGAATCGTTGTCGCAGAGGAACCGGTTTGCAAAACCCGCGCTCGCGCCCTTCGCGGGCTAACGGCCGCGGGAGGCGGCGGCGCGGCGACCGCGGCTCCGGGCAGCACCCTGACTTGACGTGCGTTGCCGCCATCGCCGCCGCCGCTTTCGCCGCGGCCCGCCGCTTTCGCCGTCGCGCCGCTACGGCCGACACGGGGAGCGAGGCGGGCCTGCCCGCATTGCGGAGACGGCCCCGCGCGGGCGGCGGCTAGGCGCGGGCGGCGGCTAGGCGCGGCAGGGCGACGACTCCACCGCCCCGCTATAGATCCCTGCCCCGCGGCCCGCGTTCTGTTTACACCTTGCCTCGCGCACCCACCCTCCAAACGAAGGAAAGCTGCGGCTCCTCCCCGCCTCCATTATCTTCCCGGCAAAATGTCTTGCTACGGCTAATACATGTGTTTCTTTTCTAACTCTCTTTGTTATACATCTATATGAAACATTGTAATGTCTTGCAGTATATAATATAAATTTTCACTAAAGTTCAATTAAAAATATACTTTTTTTGTCTTTGATATTCATCAAATGAATTACGCAATAAGTTTACATTCACCTTAAGACTAAAAGGTATAAGAATAACATTTAATTTTCATAAATTCTTTTCCAGGGAATCAAGATTGTACGAATATATAATTTCTATAAAGTATCACTTCTTAAAAAAGTCATTCATCGACATAAAGCTTTCATTCACACAAACCTGTCATAAATTCACCAATGTCTTTCGTAATACTTCTAATAGATTCCATCTCAAATTTTTTTACTATAGTTCGTAAGTTTAATGACTGAAAAAAATCACCTATATTGTTGTGATGACATATATTAAGAAAAAACTATAAATGAATTATTCTTTCGATTTCCGTTTGAAGAATTGTTGTGCTCTGCAACTTTCTTTGAATTCCTTTGTTATGATCATTAAAATATTTCAAGAGTATTTAAATAAATTATATGTGAGAAGAGAACTCTACTTATATTTAAGAAACACATTTTAATAGTATTCGTATTATATTGTGAATAATAATATTGTATTTTTATGAGTAATTTTCAACAAAAAAAATTAAAATCGTAACACCTACAATAAAATTGGGAACACCGAGATAATTGTCCAAAATAATGTCCAAATTATTTAATTTATGCATAGATAAATCCTCGTAGTTTGTGACTACTTTTATTAGTTTCTTTTCTGTAATTAAATATTCTGCTCCCAGTGTTAATAAATGCTATTTTGTGATTTTATGATAAACACTTTCTCGCCCTGTGATATATCAAATACCCATTTTATCAAAATGTTTCCAATGATGTAATTGTTACAAACCATTATTTTCAAAATTAATTTTCTGATGAATGTTTATTTAAAGAAAATGTATTTCGATTTATCTTAGAATGAGAATAGGAGGATTGATATAAAGAGTTAAAATGATCAGAAATGTCCATGGTAATATAATAGTAATGTATTAAATGCCATTGTTAAAATGATAAGCAAGTACTTAATTCTTTACAACAAATTTTATTATTATGGTTCACACAAAGACGAGTAATTATCATACAAGAATTTTCTTACACAAAAAAAGCCTTAACTTAATTTAAAATATTCGTATTCTTTTGTAAGAAGAAATATTATTATGTTTGAATGTTTCAGTAAAAAGTTACATACTCAAATAAAATATTTTTCAAATGTGTGTGATTGCACCCACTTGATAATTTCTATGCATTGTATATTTCGAGCTTTCAAATTCTTGAACTTTTTACTTATCTTTATTATTCATTGCTCTTGACATAATAGAATTAAAAATATTATATTACCGCCTTTAAAATAACATGAGAATATATTTTGAATATGAAATAAAACTATTGCAATGTTGATAGTCGCAATATTTACTTGAAAACAAAATCTTTCAAAAATAATCTCTCATTAATTTTTCTTTTGAATAAATATTTGTAATTTGTGGAAAATTTGAGAATTCTCTATCAGTTCTGCACCCAATTTTTGTGCTTTATAAATTAATACACAAAGTAAGTTGTAATATAGCTATGCATTTCTTCAAATGTCAAGAAACGCTGATATATAATAATAAATATGTAATTTATGACTCTATTAACATTGTAGTGACGATATCAATTTTTTGAATTATCTTCAGGCGTATATGATTTGAATGTGATGATGGTGGTTTTAACAGAATGCATATAGTGGTAATTACTTGGCGAAGTGAAATGTATTCCTGATTCTTTCTGATGGAAGAGGAAGTGTACATCAAATTTTATCATTGGAAAATAACGTTAAATAAAAAGTAAGTATTAAAAGTATTTGCCTATTAGGAAGACAAATATCAATTTAACACTCATGCTAAAAAAATAATTCAAACAAAATGAATGCAAGAAAAAAATAAATTACTCAGTAAAGATTCAAAATATTCAAATAGTATAATTTTTTTCGAATTTCACTATGGCAGACATGGGAAGAAATAATAGGTAGGTCTATTTCACTGAAATTTTCGAAACTGTAAATTCTGCATGAAAAATTCCTAAGCATTAGTTCTTAATAATATTAGATCTACTTTGTTTTCCAGCGTCGGCATGCAGATAGAACTTTATTGTTATTTTATTTAAACTCCAATGAAAATATTTATTTTTGTAATGTTGAAGAAAATTATTTATATTTAAATTAGATTTTCTATGTAACTAATAAATTCAGAACAAACCGGAAACATTAGAGTAAAATACACATCTACTTTCTGTAGAATAACAAAAACTATCAGTGCTATATAGGTCACGAAGTGTCTGAAAATAAGACAGAATACATTTTAAGAAATATAGGAAAGTTCATTCGTTGGTTAGGTATTTTTTGGAAATGTTGCCCCAGTACAGAGAAAGTAAGGAATGGCATGCAAACATACTGTAAAACAAATTGTACTACTATGAAATCAATTTCATTTGCTACAAAAATTATATAAGATAACTGGAAACCAAAAATGTATTACCAAAATATGTAGACTCCATACTAAATAATCGTGTGAAGATGAAATTAATTCAAAGGTTTCTACATCAACTGGTAGACTTAGAATTTTTGAGTACTAGAGACAAAGTAGCAGAAGTAGTATTACATATTTTGAGGCTTAACCAGATGATCAACGTTTTGTTTTATTTCATCACATTCCAACCTTTGGTTTGAATTTTTGTGAGGTGTACATACATCTCTAAGTTCTTAAAGGAATTTCTAGAGGATGTTCTTCGGCCGTGGTTCACAATTATTGTCATTATTTATGTCTTTCAAAATAATTTCTTGTATTGAAACATGATGAACAATCTTTTATTGTATTTGATGTAGAATTATAGGTATAGACCGTTGAGTCTGAGGTTAGGAACTTACAAAGTATTTGATCGCTAGCTAGATTAGACAAGAATGGCAACAAAAATGTCTATTTAAAGGACACCACGGTTTCAAGAATTGTATTTATTGCAAGAGTTCAGTATGTTCTGTTTCAGGACATAAAAGATGAAGTCGTTGAACATGTGCTGTAAAGAGACTTTGCCAAGGCTTTTGTTGTCATTCCCCACGATAAATTGGTTGGACAATTACTGCAATCGGGTGTTGACATCAGAGTGATAGCGTGGATTAATGAACTTCTTCGAGAGAGGAAATTGATTGACAACAGTTTTCATGGTTAGCAAATGTTACATTAGGAATCCCCCAAGAACTTGTCATTGGACACCTCCTCAACCTCGGATTCGTGAATGATTTGCCAAATAATTTTCAGAAGTACGGTTATTTGCAGAAGATTACATAGGTATCGAGTTATTCATTCAAAACCAGCCAAGATATTTTGCAAGATTATGATGTAAATTGTTCTGTTTTTGCCATCAATTTTTGTGATTACTTTTTCTTTCAGTTATTAATATAAGAAAAATTAGGCCGAATTTTTTATCAAAAATGTGCTTAAATATTCTAAATTATAATTACATGACAAGCACCGACAGAACATTTCAGGGTAACTCCAGTTTTTTACATCTCAGAAATATCAGTAATTTTTGAACTTGTAATTTGTTGAAAAGTATGTTCATACTTCTACACTCTAAACAACTGTTGAGTTATGCCATCTACGATTAATTTGAGAGTGAAAAAGTATTAAATCGTTTCAGAAACAAATTATAATATTTCGAATCTAAGAATGGTTTTTACAGTACTATTGTAAAAAACATCTGAATTGTTGAACAGATTTTGAGAATACTTAAGAAGTTGCTATCAACACGACATAAAAATATTGAGATATTACAAGAAATATATTCTTTAACATACATATAGTTACATGTTACTTACAAGTACTTAAAATTACAAGTATACTTTAAAAGGAAAGTCTTCACAATCACTTTTATTACAATCATTTTTGCAATGCCCAATATGTCGGTCTTCATTTTACTTGCTGTTGTTTTTAGATAAAGTTTTCCATTATATGCAATGCTGCAATGAATGTAAAATGCCTTAACTATAAGTTTCATCACTACTGAATTTCCTTTCATTATTGCTGTGAAAAGGTTCAGTATTTTTACATCTAATTATACACAATTATATACCAATACTAATTATACATATACTAATTATATTATTATATATAATATAATATATATAATATAATATATATAATATAATATATAATATAATATATAATATAATATATAATATAATATATATAATATAATATATATAATTATAATATTAATTATATAATTATACTAATATACTAATTATACACCATTTACAGTAGCCACATTTTGAAAATTTAGAAATCTCATTTTCTTATGAATTTCCTTTAAAAGCTTCTGTCAAGATCTTTTTTTTCCTTTGACCAAGAGTTTTACTAAGTGTATTTGTTTATATTATAGGAAAGAAATGTGCTTTTTGAGGTTGCCAAAAACGTACAATTTTTTTTAAGATTGTAAGGGAGAGTGACTTCTTTCCTTATAATGTTTGAAAACCATTGTTTTGCTGATATACTCCTTCTTATAATTTTTAAGCTTTCTACAGATCAACAATTTGAAATTTTGTTTTTGGGTTGTTTGTTTGCTTTTCTTCATAGACAGGTTTTGATAATGTTATTATTCATTTTAAGAACAAACTGGGTATCAAAAATTTGTTGATTTCTTTACGAATGCATTTCTTCTCCTTGCTTATTTACAATTTGTTTTGATATTTATGATAAATCCGTTTAATTTTATTCAATATGTTAATTCAAGTAAATTATACAATTATTTGAAAGAGTGTTTTACAATATACTCATCGCAAAGCTGCATTGCAAACAATATCATCTTAATCATTTTCTCTCTGAGTCACTACCTGCTCCTGATACATGGTAATTGATATATGAAACCATCTGTATAAATTTCGCAAGAATTAAATTACAAAATAATATCAATAATTTATCAATTTTATGCCTTTTTTAAAACTTTGAAAATCGAGCTCCTCATCACTCTTAATAAATAAAACTCCTTCAATCTTCTCAATTCCAATTTAATGATTTTGAAGCGTGATGTTATCCCGAACACAAGAAATTTGGTTTCCATTGAATTTATTTTTAAAACTCAAATTTGTAGTGAGATGTCTCATTTCGACAGCGGATGCTTACATTTTTGTCCTAAATGTGATTATCATGTAAATTGGCGCAATAAACAATTTTCTTTGAATTTGATTCATTTGGATTTACCTTCTAAATTATTTTTCGCTTTTTCAAAGATCTGCACGAAGCAAGAGAATAAGAAGAAAACGAAGAAGAAGAAGAAGAAGAAGAAGAAGAAGAAGAATGAGATCAGTGAACATTACAAGGTGTTACTTTTTTGCATTATCGTTGCGTTTTTTGGTGTTGATACTTCGAAATGAGTCTTTGCATCTGAAGCATATTGTTTTCCTATACTACCAATTTATGCGGTTTGTTTCAATCACTGAATATGCATCTTCATCTATCTATGAATTTTAGATAAATTGATTAGTTCATTTGTATGCGTCTGCTTAGAATTTTTCTTACAATTGACACTATTACTCTTGCCCCTTTCTGAGAGTTGAATGTAAATTGTAACATGAACTTTTGTTTTAAATTTATTTTTGAGTTTAACACATTTGTTATTTTCTGATGTTCAATGAAATGTGTGCTGTACTCAAAATTGAATCTTTCGAAGGAAACTTTCGTAAAATTTATTGTCACCATGTTGAGAAATTATTACATTGCTTTGTGAGTCCTACGGCATACACACCTTTTTACCCTTTTGCACCAGGCGTTAAGCAAAAATATCTTGGCTTTCATGTCACTGATGTGAAACAATTGTTCTGCGCGAGGCAGCCAGTTTTTGTTTCACAAACTTTTTATCAAATTAACATATAGAAGTCGGTCAATTCAATCATCATGAATTCTTTCTTATCATAGCAGCACGTCATTAGTGATTTCTTCCCCTAAAAAGTATTTTTTTAAACACTTTTGGAGCTGCTGGTAATTGGCTGCCTTCAAAATTTAATTTCAGAATTTTTTCTTCAAAATATTGAGCTTGCTCTTGATTTCAAAACTGTTATTGAGAATTATCGTTTATCAACTTTTTATTAATTCACGCAATTTTTGGATACTTTAAACGTGTTGTATAAACGTCTTATATTTTCCCTGTTTATGTGTAAAGATATTTTTGAATTATTCTATTTTTACCATCTGTTGATTTTTTCCTTTTATTTCCTTTCTTCCTTCTTCTGTCTTTCTTCAATCCATGGATAGATGGATGGATAAATGAACAAATCAATAGGTTGAAAAATATCTTCAGTTATTCAATTATTTTTAATGCTTTTTCTGTTTTTAGTTTTCTTCTTAGAACTGGTGCGTTCCAAATTTAGTTATAATCATCCATTATTTTTATTTTTTCTACATACAGTAGTATCGATATCTTCATTAGACTTCCTTAACACTAAAAGAATGTGTTGTTGGAGTACCTCTACTTCCTCGCTTACAACTCACATAGTACAGAGAGTGCATTCCAATGCCAAAATGGCGAGAGGAAGGCTCGTATTATGAGGCTCCGATTCCAAAAAAGTGGATAAGAAATTTGTAGTTGATTCCATGTTTTGTGGGTCCTTGATACCGAAACATTATTAGACGGCAAAACATCTATCTGTATATCCGTCCGTCTGTAGTCAACGCTAGTACCTGATAATATTTCGAATTCGTTACAAATTCGACCAAGTACTGTTTGCAACGCTAATTTTGTTTGTAAGAACAATATCGATATTGAATTACTTCTTCACGCATGTCTATGTACAAGAGAAAATTTGTCTAAAATTCTGTATACGAACAAACTACTAATGAAGATAATTTTGAAAAAATGTTCAAATAATGGGAAATAGCCTTGTATTATTCCGACAATGATGACGCGAAATATTCTTGTATGTGCGAGGTACGTAGCAATTACTACTATAAGTCTACTCTCATTGTCTGAATTATTTTAAAATAATTGTCATTCTTATTTTGTGACAAACATCTTCATTTTCTTGATAACTCATTTTGCAGAGATCTAATAAACGATCAAACGTTTTCTCAGCAACCAATTTAATTTATTCAAACATTGCAGCATTTATAATGTATTCAAATTTCCTTATTTTCTCACGGTCTCCGTCTTAATTTTCTTGCATTTTGGGTCAAGATTTTATTGGGTAGCATTAATTCTCAGTCAAGTAGTGAGGATTTCCAGATTCGGAAATCCTCATTGCTTTTCTTTTCCAAGCTAGATATTGGTATTCGTACTCTGTGATAAATTAAAACGATTACAGTACATGAATTTCAAGGATAAGGAGGTATCAACCACAATAAAGGATGAAATTTTTTAATACTGAGAAAATTTCGTCAAACATGTTTCGGGAGTGTTTTTCCCATCATCAGTGACTACAATAGAAAATTCAGTAAAAAGTAAGCAAATGAAAATTACCAATGTACATAAACATATAGAGCTTGAAAACTAATTAAGGTAAAGCAGTTCTTGCGGAAGCGGTGGTGGCAGAAGTCTTCAAGTTAACATATGTAGGCACAATCTTGTAGGATAGGCAAGATTTGTTAAACCATATGCTACGATTTGCTGTGTCGAATTTTCTTCTTAAGTTTATTCAAAACGCAGATCGTGCGAATGCAGCTAAAATCTTCACCAACTTAAGAAGAAAATTCGACACAGCAAATCGTAGCATATGGTTTAACAAATCTTGCCTATCCTACAAGATCGTGCCTACATATGTTAACTTGAAGACTTCTGCCACCACCGCTTCCGCAAGAACTGCTTTACCTTAATTAGTTTTCAAGCTCTATATGTTTATGTACATTGGTAATTTTCATTTGCTTACTTTTTACTGAATTTTCTATTGTAGTCACTGATGATGGGAAAAACACTCCCGAAACATGTTTGACGAAATTTTCTAAGAATTAAAAAATTTCATCCTTTATTGTGGTTGATACCTCCTTATCCTTGAAATTCATCATGGAATACCACAAAATCTCAGCTGCCCCCACAGAGATTACAGTACAATTGAATTCTTCGTGATATGTTGTTAACGAAGTTAGTTCTTTCTGATTTTTTCATTGCGTTTACGTTGCTGATGACTTGCTGTTGCACTCCTACATTTCCAGTTTCAAACTTTTACAACATCGTTAGTCTTCAACTTTGTGCTAATCATGATCTTATTGCTTGGAAACTATTTATATATTTTTTATTTTGCAATAACATGGACAAATTTTGAAGAATGTGGTTATTCGCTGCTACGCACGAATCGGTTGTGAAGTCCTCGGAAGCAAAGTGCTTGCACGACCTAAAGAATTTTAAATGTAATAAAATTTGTAAAAAAATGCAGAACATCTTGTTAGCTGATATGCATTTGCTAAAAGGATAGGATTGTTTTTTGTTCTAAATGATTGCCCTCATTGCCATGCATGTCAAAATTCAATATTTTTATCGTACGTTTATTTTACTTGAAAAGTATTAATTAAGCCCTAAAATTCAAAATTTTGCAGTAATTTTTATCTCATATTTAGATCTCTAACATTCATGGAACTTTCCTGAAAGATATAGTAACCTTTCTTTTTGCACATGTTGATTTTTATCCGATACCCTTTGAACACCTCTAACATTAGAAATGTTCTCCTTTTCGTTACTTTGCACATTCAAACAGCTCTAACTGAAAGATTTCAGTTCTTTCTTCACGTAATTTCTAATTTTTTAAAGATTTTCTTAATTTGCAATTCGTTCATGTACAGAAAATTAGACAATCCGTAATTTTTACGTACCAACAAGTGTGCAGAATTCATCCAATGATGTCCCTCCTTCCAAAATAATTACAATCAATCATTTAAATGTAATAGACCAATCGTATTTTGTTTCTATGAATCAAAGCTATTTAAATATTCATTGCCAAATGATTTGGATAACTTTCTGCTTTTTGCTGATGTTTGTGGCTTCTCTTTTCTGCTACTGGTGGAATTATTATATCTTGATTAAGAATACTTTTAACGTACGACAATGGAACGTTTGCTGAACTCACAAGTTTATCTTGAAACTTTGCAAAATCTCGAAGTTCGAGCCGCATGCTGGGCCCCCCTTATATTCCATATGTCCTAATTGGTTTAATTATTATGCCAGTTCATTTAATTATTATGCCATAGTTATTGCCAGTAAACCATTAGTAGATTTTAATTTTTTTATCCAGTCCTCTCCTTTTTCTAGTAATATGTTTTCTAAGTTAATCTTTCATTCAAGTAGATTTTTAAGACTTTATAATTATTTCTAGAAGAATTACTTGGTTGTTTACTTGTACGTGAGGGTATGCTTTATCGAGTGTGAATTAAACTGAATTTTGTTAACTTTTATGTGCCAACATTTAAGCCACGTATTAATGTTGTTGAGATGTGTCTGGAGTAATCATAAGCGAGTTGTTGGATTTTCATACGCAGCGAAAAAAAGCCATAGTTTTGCAAACATTGCTGTAAACGTGCAGTAGGTCGACGGCTGGTTTGTTGTAAATAATACGTAGAAATTGTTTTTTTTTTCTAAATCACTTCTCTGAGACACGAACGATGCAATTGGGGAGAATGCAATAAGCAGTGTGTATTTTATAAGCAAACCATCTTATATACAGCCGTACTTCCTTGTCGATTCGTCTAGCTATGAAAGAAAGTAATATTCGCCTCTGATGTACTGTGAATTCCATAAATGAGTCGTGTCTTACTGTAAGTATCGTATCTACGAGAATTTCAATTGAATTTGCAGTTCTCATGAGATGTATCTTTGAAAAGCACTATTCGTTGTAATAAAGTACATTTATTACTAGTTCATGTTGAACCTACAATACACACTTCCCAATCGAATAGAAATTGGAAGAAAATTGTGCAGCATCCGGACATTTAGAAGATGTCTATGGTTTTGCTCAAAAACACGAGAAAATCCAAAAACCATGAATCAGTTTCTAATTTGACTGAGAAATGGCAAATAATAGATTCTTTTATTCCTATTGTTATACTGCACGCACTGCCTCAATTCTCATACTAAGCGCATCACTGCTTACGCCACAGCTGACGTTAAGCGAAATAAAGGCTCCGCGGGAGAGACCGTGTGCCCTTCTACATTTCCTATTCATATGTTGCGTTGTTGACCAGCAACGTTTTGATATTCTTGGAAGAAATAACTTTTGTACTGAATGTACTTACCGCAAAATCCGTGAAGACTATTTCTGTTCACATATTTAATTTATTACAGTGTTATACCAGAATATTTTCTTTGTTTTTTTAAGCGTGCGCGGTACTTTTTGAATATCATTTTGGGCTGTTTGTTCAGCATATTTTTTGTTGCTTCAGACCATTAGATAAATCAGTATCTGCTCACATCCTCTACTTGTATTGCTCGCCTCTAGTCCAATATAGTATTTTAGAGGTCTCACTCGTGATATTAACAAAGAGACCTCTCAGAAGAGAAGTAGCTTAATATGTAAGCAATTTGTTTTCTCATTTTAAGTTAACTGAAGAAAAGTGGAATGCATAATAAAACATTCCACATGTATTCAACCTTCCTCTCTGACTGTAATTACAATTCTAATTAATATTTATCTTCGAAACGTATGTAGTGAAAATAATAAATCATTGTGATTTAATATAACAGATCTTTGATATATTTTAAACTGGCAAATACAATTAAAAATTAAAACAAAAAGTATTTCATAATATTCTTGAGGTATTTATAAAAAAATTACATGCACATTTACTTATAACGGAAACTGATTATGATTCAGAAATCCCAACTTAAAGTTCCCTACTAAAAATTAATATTTATAATTCGGTAAGTGGTCTTGTAAAGGAGTTGTTATTTCATATGTTTGTACATAAGTTGAAAAAGAGTTAATAATTAAAGGTGGTCTGATTTAGAAACATCTACTTTTATCAAAGTTATTTTTATACTTTAGTCTATTCATTGCGAGTTTTTTGTTAATTTTTTTTAATCCACAGCTCTGGCCATTAATAATTACATCTTTGTACTATAGTAAATTACGAAACATTACAGTACATTTTTATTATATTATATTGAAATCAATTATTGTATCAGTACCAAACAAAATAAAACAAAACTTATAACTTAAGAATAAAAACACAAAACTTCGTTAACTGCAAAATGGGATTGTATTTTAGGGTTATTTTTGGTGTATATAACAATCATTAAATTGATTTGTACATAATTATATTTCAATTACGCAATAGTGTAATGCTTACAGAATTGTGATATTTGTCTTTCATAATCTTCGGATGTCAGGGCAAATTCTTGCCTCTGTGCTCCTGTCTAATATGCAGGGTGATGGGTGTTGAGAACGGTTTAACACTAATCCTTGCGGAACTACATTCTCGAATTGCTGTACTTCAGATTGATTTCCATTAACTCAAACTTAAATAGTCCTTTCATTTATAATTGTTTTATGAATTGAAATATGAGTCCATTTTGCTGTAGTATACTTAGAATTCAGAGGGTCCAAACTGTATCGTAGGCTTTTTCTATATCCAGACTTACATTTAAGACATGTTGCATGTTAACAAAATCTTCTTGTATATATGTATAAATACTTACTGAGTGGTATCCAGTTAAATGGCCTGGTGTGCAACCAAACGGATTATGTAATAATATTTTTAAGATCCAGAAACCATTTAGATCTTCTGTTAATAGTTCTTTCAAATGTAATGCGCCAGGAAAATATCTCCACAGTGGCACATAGTAGATGAAAATTATTGCAATAGAAATTACGTTGGTAGCACAATCTGCAGCTTGTAACAAAAGAAAACGTAAATTGCGTACTCACTGAAATCATAATAGATACTAGAAATATTGTCCCCTAAACTTGTTTCCCAGAGATCTGGTTACTACCAACATAAATGCAATTTTTTAATAGGAGGCCCTGATTCGGTACGGTTCAGAGAGACATTCCTGGCGCACTTTATATTGTATACACTGTGTTACTGAGTGTGGTCTGTAATTTCCAATTTTTGTTAGATTGGTTCGGTTTAGGTATTGGAATAACAAAAGCAGATTTCAATATTTTAAGAAATACATTTTTATCCCATATAATGTATATTTCATAAAGTTATTTTTCCTTCAGATAGTAAAAGTTTTGAAAGAATATAATGAATGTTGTGAAGTCCAGGTGATGAATTTCTGATATCGTTAATAGTTGAGCTGAATTTTCTTTGTAATAATATCGTTGATTTGATATGATATATTCCTATTCTTGACATACTCTTCTAGGTTTATTTGATCAATTTACTGATAAAAGGTTTTTTTATATTTTTGCGAGCTGAAATCGATAATAAGGTTACAAGTAAGAGATTTTGTCATGTCTTTATGGTCAGAAATAGTGTATTGTTTTGGATGGTAAAAAGTATTTGATTGCCTCCGTTTTTTTCCTTCAATCGCGTTTTTATTGCCGTTTACACTTTCAAATTTTTCATAGTTAGACTTGAAACAATGTTTGACCATGAATCTGCTTTGATTCTTTAATTACTCTTTTTAAGTAGCTGTCATCCTTTTGCGATGCTTTTTATTTTCGTCAGTATTATGCGTTTTGTATTGATTGAAGGCTTGTTTTCATTTTTTGTGGAATTTTGCATTCATAATTTCACCAGGAGACTGCTTGTGATGTATTTAACGGTTTGATTGTTTTAATTGATTCTTTTCAGCTTTAGTGATGATTACATTGAAAGTTTCACTGACAATGTCAATATCTTCTGCTTCATGAAATATATTAATATTTAATAGGTGCTCACTAATGAGTTTCTTAAACAGATTTCAGTTATCCATGTTGTAGTTCCATCTGGACAAAACTTACGGTTGGTTGTAGGTACTGAAAGGTTTGTTTATAAGATATAAATAAAGAAACTAGTTATGTTCTTTCTATGCTGTCTTCTTTAGATAGATAGATTTATTTAAACGGCAAATGGGTATAACCCGGTGGCAGCTAATTACAAAAACATAAAAATACACAGTCTCTCAGTAACATAGAACACTAATACCAATAAATAATAGTAATAATAATAACAATAATAATAAGGTAATATAACTAGCAAATTATATACTAATTATAGTAATAGTAATGGTAAAATAATGATGATAATAATATAAAAACTGACTGATTCATTAAACATTAAATTACATTAAGAGGGAAAAGAAAAGAAAAAGAAAGAAAGAAAAAAAACTTCTATACTATAACTCCGCACTGAATGTTTATACAATCAGGATCACACTGCAAGACCTGAAAACATTTCCTTCTTTATTTCTCTGCTATACACTGCACGACACCTCACTTCACAATAAAACACTTACTCATCGCTATATAACCCACTATTCTCCCTCATTTACTTAATAATACCCTAAATTAATTTCCTAAACTGTTGAACGCTTTGAGGAAAGGGTTCAAAGGTTTTTGCAGGCAACCTATTCCATTCCATTCGTTCGATTTGTTAAAGAAAATTTCCCGACATCTGTTCTCTGCTGTCTTAAATTTATTTTGCGCCTGTGATCCACTCTACTGATGTATGTAGGAATACATAGCCGCCGATGAATTTATTTCCAAGCTGGATGACCATTATAAGTTTTATACAAGGCGCAGAGTCTTCCTACTGATCGCCTGTTTTTGAGTGAATCCCACCCTGCCATTTTCTTGTCCCTGAAAGTAAATTTAGCTGCCCTATGCTGAATCCTTTCCAAGTGTTTACACTGCATAATTTTGTGTCGTAGTTTTGTTGTTTTTGTTGTTGTTGTTGTTGTTGTTATGTTTTAGTTTTGTGTTGTGTTGTAGTTTAATGTAGTAGTTTTTCTTTCTTTCTTTCGTTATTTCTTTCTTATTTTTCTTTCTTTACTTACTTAAAATTGGTAATTTAAAAGTGAACCTCTAGAAATAGCTTTCAATTTCAAGAACATTAAAATATTATTTTTAATTTTAGACATTGTAAATAAAATAACTCTTCCCTGGTGGGTCACTACGAACAAGATAATGCAAATCTTCTGTGAACTTATAAATCTTGTTTTATGAAAAACTAAGTTTGTATATTTTTGTGTATACATTTGTGTTAATAATCTATTACTCAACTTAGACTTAGGTATATATTTAGAGATTAAGAGAATCTTATGTTATTAGACCTGAAGATGGGGTAAAAAAGCTCCCGAAACGTCGTTGAAGATGTGAAAAGAGAAAAAAATAGATGTAAGATTAAGTTAAAATTTTTAAGTGATAAAATATTTCAAAATTGCCCTGTCTCTAATTTAAAGGGTCCTGTTCTTAAAAAACGAAGGAAACTAGTTACATTGATAAGTTGTAAAACCATTGCAAATTTTCAATGGTGAAGTAAAATGCACCTGCATTTCAATTGCTCAGATTAGTAACGTGTGGGTTCCTCATTAATTAGAAGAAACAAATCTCTTTCTTCAGTTACATTTTAATCCAAAGGTCTTTTGCATCTGTTGTTTTGGAACAACTTATGATGCTGTCACTGTTGAATTACCGAATATGATAAAACATTAACCGATTAATTTTATGTTTGATATCGTTTGTTTCAAAGGAATAGTTTAGTAAGTAAATATTGCAGACATGTAAGGATATTGGTGCCTGAATGTCAATGACTATCATTTCTATAGCAGATTTTAATACAGTTATTTTACAGCACCACTAGCAATGTTAGAAAAACGCGATTTTTGTAGAAACATTTAAACCATTTCATTCTTCCTTCTCCCTCTGATTTACAGTTGGCCTCCTGTACACATATTGTCTCAGATTTGTGATTGTTCCAAAGTAGTTGAAGCCTTTCAGACCTAGCAATTAACATTAATATTTCATTGTAAGATTTTCATGAATTTTAGTCGAGGTGTCGGATTCTGATTCTTTTGGAAGGCGTTTGCACATCTTTAGTTCATTTATAAGTCCTGTGAAACTGATCTTAATTGATATTTCTGTTAACAAGTGGTAGGTAACAGTCAGTATCTTAATAATGAATTGAATGTCCTCAGTGAAGCTTTTTGGATATATAGTTGACGTGTTCGATGTAAATGAATGAAAAAAAATAGTTATTCATAAAACAGGGGAAATTTTTAGGGTTCTCTTCCGTAATGGATTTCATAGTGCAATGAGTCCCTCTACAGCATTGGCTTGTGTATATTATTGCAAGGCAATATCATCACTCTGTTTTTATTTCTTCTTTTTCTTTACTGGTATCGTACAAGTATTTCCTTCTGTGTAAGTTTACTATTTTTCAGAATCTGCTTGTAATGTGTTCGTCTTATCAACATTTAATACAGTGGTTCTGTCAAGAGTGTTTTTTGGGATCATCCGGAGCCGCATACACTCTCATTAGTATTAAGTTCATCATAAGAGAGAAATTTAGAGATTTCAGCTTAATAAAAGACTTTGAGAATAGTACGAACGTGTCTTTTGCACACTTCTTTCTCGAACATACCTTAGATATAATTTGGCTTTTATATTTATAAGCGACAGTATATCAAACTCAAAGGTTTTGATATTTATGTCTCTGTGATTTTTAGTAATGCTGTCAGCTACAGATGTACTGCTGAGGAAATTACAAATCTTCATGTTGGATTTATGTGATACAAACCTAATGTCGTTGAAATTTACTACAGTAACAGTTTTACCTATGTTAACTTCTTAGATCCTCTTGAGATTCAATAAGTATTGCTTAGTATTTCGTAGTGAAGATATCAATTAAGGTTGCTCAGGCGTTTGTCTTGTTCATTTCTGTAGCGGGTTGGTTGTCGGGTATTTCTTTGTTTCTGTTGCTTACAAGAGACACACAGGTTCACTGTCAGCGGACCTGTAATGTAGGTGGTACGCTGATGTACGAAAAATAATATACTGTATACACAGTTAACGCACTCGTACAGTAACAGTATTAGAGACTCACACACGCGAACCTGACACTTTCTCAAAGACGTTTACATTGCAATGGTCACTCCGCGACATGCAGCATGTAACTGAAAATTTTAAAAACTGAAATATTCTCACCTTTTCTGACGAATGATGAAATTTTAGATACTTATTTTTTTGAAGGCGAATTTTATAGGAATGCGCTCAGAGAATCTTACATGCCTGTGATATTGCGTAATGCAGTACGTGATACTTACTCGTATACTCTGATTAGGTTTTCATACTGTTTTTCTACAATAAGCCGTGTGCACTTTGTTTCTTTTCAGAAACGTGCTTCAAAACTTGATTTTATTTTCGCAGCAAGAATAGAAATTACGTCGAAAAATCAGTTAATAAAAGCTTTATTTACTTCTGCTTTTCCAAACACACTTTTGAGGGATCGGAATATTTTAAATGACATCTTTTGCATCCTTGGATTGCTTTAGTTTGAGAGGTAGGATCAAATCTTCACCGAAACCTGTTTATTTTTACACTCTCGCGGACGGACGGACGGAATGGACGGACAGGCGGACGGGCGGACCGAGGAATGTCTGGACAGACGTTTTGCCGTCAGTCGATTTTTCGGTTTCAGGGACCCACAAACATGGATTCTGGCTACACCACGTGTTAGAGATTTTTATCTAAATCTAGCGAATTGATTTATCCACTTTTGTGTTACTACAGCCCTGTAATTATAGTTTTTCTGTCGAAAATCCGCCATTAATTCGCACAGCATTACGCAACTTTGTCAAAAATTGATTTTCCTCAATCGATCGATGATGTCGCGGCCGCGGCCTCTCGAATTTGAAACGGATAGTTATATTTTGGGGGTACTTCATAAGAAGCCACAATATTTTCACGATTTTCTCAGAAATTACTCAATTGTTTGTCTCTGATAGAGCAAATGATGTATAAAAGAGACCATCGGTCTCATTTGTATTGCACTCTCTATTTTAGAAAATTGCAAAAAAATTTTTTCGGCTTCTTTGTACTACTGCAATAATGAAGATAGCCATTTTTTCTTAATGAAATCTGCTCATCAAAAACATAACATGAAATAAGGTCACGTTCAATTTTTCGAAAATATGAGTAAATTTTGAGTAGTTTTGCGTGAAACATGCAATTATTAAACAATTCAAACAATTTTGTTTAAAACGGACAGACTTTTTTAAAGAATGGCTCCAGGTGTAACGATTTTTCCCTCGTATACAGCAATGAACGTTTAAGAAAGTGATCCTGGTACCATTTTCGGTGCACTCTCTATTTTCAGAAATTAGAATCACTTCCTCTTGGACATAAGTAAACACTTGCTTATGGCTATAGTTTGAACTGAGTCCAACTTCTGCACTAGCAAGTGATTTTATAATTTTTATTAGGACTTATTGTTTCCCTCTTCACACCACATTTATCAGCTGCATTTCTTATACTTCTACATTCTGCAATGAAATTAATTCCTCTCTTCATGTGTGTTTTCTTATGTATCCCTTTGGCAGTTTTTCTCTTGTATCTTCTAACCATACCTGATAAACATGTGAAAAAGCATTGAAGAATATGACCCATGGGGTCCCATGATCACCTGACCCATTTTACCCTGGTAGTTCATCATTTTGAAAGTGGTCAGATATGACATAAAATTAGTGACTGTAACTTAACCTACAATATAGGAAGACGATAAAATATTCAGGGAACTGAAATCTTCCAACTTCATTACTAGTATTAAAATGACAAAAAATAATATTGAAACAAATACACGTTGCCAGTAATTTACTTCAAAAGGGAAAGATCAGTTAACACTTCACGCTTCCTTAGGCAATGAGGTTAGTTCGTTGCCTCCTGAATAGTAAGTATGGCCATAATATAACATTTAATTATAATCAATTTAGCCAACCTAACTACCCTGGATATCAGCAAACAGTGGACTCATCGTACCCCATGACCCATGTTGCCCCGGTCTCCCCTATACATGCTGACAGAAATACGTTTTGCCGTAAATCAAGTTTTCGCCATCAAGGTCCTAAAAAACGTGAATATTGAACTCATAACGTGATAGAGGAAGTAAATTACCTCCTATAAGAACAATATTTGTAATCTTTTTTAAGTCAGTGTGCTACAATGCGAGGTTTTCTGACTACAAATTGCCGCTTTTCGCTGCAGAATTTGAACATTTTCCCTTAAGTGCGAAATAACATGGTTTGGATAGAAAATAGAAATCTATACTTTCAATAATACAATAGTTATAGTAGCTTTTTTTTTAATTTCTGAAAATGAAGACGATTTAATTAACCAAAGCAGATTTGGGGTACGAAAACGTGTCTGAAGTGCACATTTGCTATTTGACCAAAAAATTAAAGAAAAATTTGCAGCTATGTTTGAGAAAATGTTTAAAATTGCTTATTGGCTTTATGTAAAACATGGCACAAATATGGAAAACACGTGTTTCACATTTGTGGGACCAAGTAGTACCTGTTTTGAAGAAAATCCTGTTCACGCTTGATGCACTGGAATTGTTGACAAATGCACGGATATAAAGAAATATTGTTGCGGTATTAGTGACTCTCAAAATGTGGCTTAAATTTCAAATCATTTCTCAGTAGCATTACAATGCATTCTTTGTACCACACACTAGTATAAGATAAAGTCAAATACAATTCATTTCGCACTACCTCATTTCTACCGGTAAAATCAAAATGTACCTCTTCGAAAAATGAATGCTTAATTTCTTGCTTCCAAGTTTACAATGGAGGGTAATTCCAAGCCAACAATTAGAATTTACGAACTAATATTCAATAATTGTTCTGGTTCATAGAATTACTGACATCTAAAAAGTGAAGGATAAAATCAACTGTGCTCAAGTATATATTTGATTGCATCCCAAGCTTTTGTTAAATAATGACTCTAAGGGATGATTTATCACAAAAAGATGTTCCGAACCAATCCTTCCAATTATTTGATTTCTACCAAAAAAGAGTAACTCAATGTAAAACATGATAAAGTACATTTTGTATTTAAGAATATGTGTTCAAGAGTTCAAAGGAAGAACTTTCATAGACGTATGCTATATCCATTATGTTCAAGTGATATGCCTAAAGACAACTATGAATATTCGCAGGAGATATAGCAAATCTAGCTACATGGAATACAAATGAAGAAACAACTTTAATGTTACAAGGTATTGCAGATATGCCATCAGCTTGGATACGACAATAACACGTTAAATTAAATAGAAGTTAGTCATGTATATTTACAAACAAATGTGGTAAAAACACATATTCATATTCATTCATGAATAATTCCTTCCGAGAAGGAAGTGAAATACCTGGCGTAACTTTACTGTCAGCCTTATGAAAAAGGACAGAAATGTGTGGCATGAAATATGGGAGACGATATTGGTTATTAAGATAAAACACTACTTTTGATATTAACAGAAAGTTGCTAAAGCTGCAAACAAGTTCTAAATCCCCTATGGCCTGTAACTAGATGCACAATGAAATTTACATAAAACTTCATAAATAAAGTTTTGTGCTGTATTGTAAATCCATTTTAGTACGTGAAAAATGAAGACCTGTGTCTACATCTGCTAAAGAATTCTGTCATAAAACTGAGAAGCTACCCTCCCCTCCCAATTCCCCACCTACACCACAAACACAATTGAAAATGATATATAGCCCTGTCAGTAAAAACGAATTCTCGAAGACTGGAAAGGTCAAGTCCCACTGCTCGACGAGTACTGTTGTGAAGCAGTGTAACGAAAGACTATGACTATTCGAATAATATTTACAATCATACAATCGTAACGACTGGAGTCCGTAACCGAAGCTGCGTAGACCAGATCGTCGCGTCGTTAAGATCTCTCACAAGCCGTTAATATGCACATTTCCAGCAATTTGTGAACACTGTTGTATTTGTGAGTTAATGTGCTTCAAACAACCTGTGATGAGGTTTCTCGAAAACTCAAACATTTTCTGTGAAAAAGTTTTAAATTTCGAATTTACAGTAGTGCTTAAACGCCATTTTCTTAAAAACGGTTCCAAATTTTTCAAAGAAAATTGCCATTTAGGACGAGGTTTTATTGTTCTTTAATATTCTTAAAAGAATATATTCTTTTTTCTATTACAAAAACAGAAAAATTAAGAAAATATCCCAAAAATGTACTTTGGGCGGCGATAGATGGCAGCTTGCAAGAGAATAGGTAAATACCGTAAAGTCCACACGAGGAAATCACAAAACTTTACTACGAGAAAATATGTACCATTCTGTAGCACCACTAGTTTAGCAATGCGGTCCACATTCCACCTTCGTTTAGCATCCATTGAGCAAAAGTAGGAAATTCGGGTTGCAGCAACCAGCTAAGAGTCTCCTGAAGATGGAACAACTGATATAAAACTAGTGGTGCGAATTTTTCTCTTATTAAGTCACGTAAAATTATAATATTGCAACGTCTGTACTACTATTCTTTACTTCTTTTTTCGACAAACTCTTTATGAAATGTTGTCTGAAAAACTCCAAAAATGTATAATTGTGGTGTTTGAAAATTTAGAACAAAAATTATTTCCTGACGTGAATTGCATGTATTCCGCTCTACGTTTGTAGAGTGGAAAAGTTCAAGAAAAAAATGTTCAAAAAATAAAAAATAAAACATTTCGTGTGTGGGCGAGATTAGAATGCGAAACCGTCAATTCATCATCCCACCAGGAAGCAACTGAGCTAACTATTACAAAAATCCGGTGGCACTTGGAATGCATTTTCAAAGTTTCGTTGCTTTTAGCACCTCTGAAAAACTCTAAAAAAATAGCAAAAACGTGAAAATACTGAGCGTGAATTAATGTAATGATCCGATATCGAGAAAAAAATTGCATTAAGGAAATTGCGAGCTTCGATATCGAAGGTGTAAGGGGAATTGAAAAAATTAACTTTTGCAGCTGCCGAAATTCCTAAGAAAATAATGAATCTCCAATCCATGCCATATTGTTAAGCAAAATTTGCTTTTTCTAAATAAAATGTTTGGAAAAAAATTGAATCCGTTTTCAAGAACAGCTTGTTTACCTGGTATTTGTTTTAATTGTTACTTTTTCACTCATAATCACACAATAACTAGTGATATTATTTAAAGAAATGTACAAAATGCTATTTCAAGATCTAAATTTAAATCGCAGATTTGATTAAGAAAGAATGTATTTGTAGTTAGGATCCGAAAAATCTCTAACTTTTACAAGTTTCTAAATTTTAAAGATGTTAATGAAAATAAGTCATTCACATTTTTAAGAGAGCTCCACTTTTTTCGAGGAAAAATTCGGAGGTTCTTTGAGAGAATTTTGAAAATTGTGTACTTTCATAATGTAAGGTACCTCCAAAAATAAAAAGATCCATATGAAATTCTAAGGATCGCGACAGAACCAAAAATGAGTGGGGGATATCTAGTTTTGTGAAAATCCTGTATACGGTTTAGGTGATAATTTTGTTCACAGACGGGCGGAAGGGTGGAGAGACGTGTCCAAAAAAAAAAAAACATTTTTTGGTACTAGGTGCCCGCAAAAGTATTTTTACATCAAATCTTTAGATAGTTTTTGCAGTATTACATAACTTTCTGTATACTACATTGACTTTGTTCTAGAGAGTAAAGGTGAATATTGATTTATTTCTGCGATATACACAAGTGGTAAAACTAGCGATACTAATTATTTATGTTTTTAAAGATAAACTATTAGATGAATATGTATTTATAAAGTTATAGTATTTTTATTATAGAAAGAGGCCTACAAGGCAAAGAGTTGGGCATAAAGCTGGTGTGGGTGAAAACAGTTCACCTCGTAATGTTTAGGTCCAGAAGTGTAAGGAAAACGTATTTCGGAAGACATTGAAAATATTACGAGTGAAAATAAATAAATAAATAATAAAAAATATTATTTTTTCAAAGAGAATGTGGAAATTCACTAAACAGAGGAGTTTTTACCTCCAGAAACTCAAGCGTTTCTCAGAGCCCTTTTTGTCGTAGCTAATGATGGCTTCCTCTTAATATTTTTCGAATTCGTCTAAGCCCTGGGATTTAGAATCTTTTAAATTCTCTTCTGTAATAATACTTAAATAATATTAGTGTGGTTAAAAATAATATACAGGAACAGAATTTCCGTAATGGAATAATCGACGATCCTGGATAGATGTCATTACTGTCATATCAGGCAAAATAAGTTTCAAATTGTTGTCAAATGGAAATAATAATTAAGGAATTATGTTACACTATATTCTGGAAAGTAAAAAAAAATGTTAAACTCTGAAAGCAGCTTTAGCACAGAAATATGCATAGTTTAGAAGTATAAAATTTGAAGGCATCAAATAATGAAGGCAGCACTGACACCTAGTTTCCGATTCGTCTGCTTCTTGTCGCGATTTCTGCGGATCCGAGGACAGGGAACCTGTCCTAGGACGAGTCCCGAGCTGTGGGCGTTACGGCATCGGGTGGGCCTGCCCGCGGTCTCGGAGCACTTCCCGGCGACGGCCGGCTCTCATTGTAAAGCTGACGATTACGTGGCCGAGGGGAGAGCGCTGGCCCGGGCGGCGGGCCGGGGGCCGGGGCCGGGGCCGGGCGGTCGCCGGGGCGCCGAACCCGGCGCTGCGCGGCGGCGACGCGGCGGCGCCCAGGGCAATATCTCGAATTTGCAAGCGGCGGCGGAAGGGACGGTAGCGCGCCGGGACGCGGGTCGAGTTGCTGCGGGGATGTCGGAGCCGGTGGCGCGACAGCTCGGCACGCTTCGTTTCTGCCCGCCACTCCCCGCAGCGCGCCTCGATCCTCCGCGTCCTGCAGGTGGCGTGGCCGGCCTCGCCCCGCTTCGCCCGACGCGGCTCGACCCGACCCAACTCGACCCGCCTACACGGGGCCTGAGCGCGTCTCGCCCCGGGCGCGCGGATCACGCCACCTGCCCTTGCTTAACGCGCCATCGAACCCGATAACCCGTCCGGCAGATGGGGCGGCGGATACCTCGTCAAAATAAATGACAATGCCGGCGCGAACTTCAGGCCATCGTACGAGCTCCTCTCGTGCTTATGTTTCGAGGGGCTCCGAAGTTTCATGCCCCGTCGTACGCTAAGGCTTTGGCTTCGGTAAGCACTTGCTCAACAAGAAGTTGATGTTGCGGGTGAGAAACTCGTTATAGTGCAGTTTCAAATAGTGCATTGATGTTAACACATTCATTTAAATATCTTTCAGTCGGAAAGAGGTATCCTTCGGATGTTTAAAGACAATCAGTTAATTCTTTCTTTACAAGAGAAAATTGCATCACAGCTCTAATACGTTTCGCGACCCAATTAGACGCATCCTAGATAGCGTGACATTTTTCTTCTTTCGGCTTGATTTTCCTTCCTGTTTTTAGTCTCATCCATTTCTTTGTTATTTTTCTTCCTTCCCCTTTTTTGTGACGGCCTCGCATTTGGCTGATTCCGACGGAGGTGGTCGACTTAGCTCGTACATTGCGTCTAAGCTGTTCCCTTTGCAAAACATATGTTCTAGGTATGATGCCTTTTGCGTTAATATGAATATGTTGTCATATACGAATGTTTGCCTTTTTATTGTATCTTATTTTGTAAACGAGGTAACAGAGGTAAAGCTTCGTACTTACCAGTGCATTTTATTGTATTTATCTTTTTTATTATTTTAATATAAGGAAATTCTATTTTTCCGTTGAGTGGAAGTGTTTTCTTACTCAGATATAATTTTAATTCCTAATTCTTAAATCTTATTTCATTTTTATTTTAATTAGCATTACTTGCATTTTTATTTTTAATTACAAAAAAAGGATTTATTTGTTATGTCTCCACATATAATTTCAGACTGCCTGATGACGCGACTCATTCGCGAAACGTTATATTTGAGTCCTATTGAATGAGGAATAAAATCTTCCCTTGTAATGAAAAGGAGAATTGATTTTCTCTAAAAATTCGAAGAATACCTCTTGTCCTGCACTAACATCACCTAGCCAATCACTGATTCGTTTTATATAAGGATATCTTTCAATTTTCTGAGACTCTTACCTGCTGTAATCTATACTAGAATAAACATTTATTTCAATGGTCGCATCGAAATCCTATCTTTTCAGTGTAAAATATCTTTAAGCTTAATTGGAAATATTTTGATAGCTTTTCATAATTTATTTACTTCCCACTGAACCAGTTTGATGACAAATAGACATTGCTACTGGAAACTCCAGTCAGTGCTCCATTTTCAAAGAGTTTTACTTTCTCGTATACTGCGTCTAGAGAAAGCATTGCAAAGCTCCAAGAAATAATACTATTGATTATAAGAGAACAATAACAAAAAAAATTGTGGGTTCTTGAGACCTAAAAAGAGAACTTATGTGGCTTCCTTACGCAGAATAGTACTTTCTCGTATACGTAGTGTAGATAAAATCCATGATTGAGGATTCTCTGATATCGGAAAAATCTGTTCAATTCAGACAAAAAAGTCCGTGAACAAATTTTGTTCGGTTTTTTATTCGGTTCCATATTTTTCGTTTAAATTATTTTTCAAATAGATCAAATTTTGGTTAATGATATAACATTGGTCCGATTTTCTTAAAAAGATCCGAAATTTCGAAAATGGCGGACGTTCAACTTTTCCATACGTTGTAAAATATTTATACTTTTTTATGTACTTAACCAACAGCTGTAGTGTAATAGATAAGACAACTAATCAAGGAGCCTTAGCTTTTATGTTTGAACCCAAGCACAAATACTTTTTACTTTTCCGTATACGTACGTATACACGGAGTGATACACGTAGTATAGGGAAGGTTATGTAATGCTGCGCGAAAAAATGGCGAATTTTCGGTGGAAAAAATATTAATTGCCGGGCCGTGATAACGAAAAGGTGGATAAAACCAGTTGCTAAATTAAGAAAAAAATCCCCTAACACGTGATGTAGCCAGAAACCCTGTTTTGTGGGTCCTTGATACCGAAAAACCAATTGAAATGAAAACGTTCGTCCGTCTGTCCGTCCGTCTGTGTGTGAACACTGCTAGCGCCTAAACCATACGTACGATTTCTTCCAAATGTATATTTCCCGGTCGATCTGGTTCTAGTCGAAGTTTTGAGATTTTCAAAAAGATTCTATAAAATTTGGGGGTACTTTACGTGAAGCCCCCCGGACATTTTCAAACTTTTCTCAAAAACGGCTCCAAATTTTTTCTTTAAATTTCTTGTAAAAATAGAGTAAAATACACTTATTAAGGTGGCTTAGGTCCGATTTTCAGGGATCACTCTGAATTTTTGAAACTTGCAAAAGTTTAAAATTGTTTCGCCGTCTTTTTGGAACTACAAAATTGGAGATAAAGATTTTTCTTTAAAATAAAATTTGTCGTCCAAAGTGAGTTCTTTCATTAAGGTCATGTACATTTTTTTGAAAAGTTTAGTAGTTTTCGCGCAATATTGCGTACAATATGTGCAATTTTAAATAATTACAAAACCAAGATTTTCTCAAAAACGGCTCCAATTTTTTTCTTTAAACTTTTGGTAGGTATAGTGCCTAATGTATTTTATGGGATCACAAAAACGCCATATTGCTCTATTCTTTTGTTTTTTTGAAAAATTACAAAAATAATATTTTTGACATTCTCTCACGTCATTAATATTTACATTAGCTTTGATTTGTTGACATTATTATATTAACCAGTACATGAGCTTTAAATAACGTCAAGTAAAGTTTCTCGAAAACACAACCGTTTTCTGTGAAAAGTAACTTAAAATTCCGCAATTTCAGAAACGCTCAAACGCCATTTTCTCATATATGGCTGCAAATTTTTCTTGAAACGTTTGTAACAAATAGTGCTAATTACACTCTTTAATGTGACGTAAGGTTTATTTTGAGTTTTTTTTGTTTTTTGAAAAATTATGTGTGTAATTTTTTTCAAAGATCTCTCACATCTTTAATATGCACATTATCCGCAATTTGTAAAATATACTATATTTGTGAGTGTAAGTAATTCAAATAACTTCAAATAAAGTATTTTGAAATCTCAAAATGTTCTGTGAAAATGAGCTTCAAATTTCGCATTTTTAGTAGCGCTAAAACGCAATTTTCCTTAAAATGGCACATAATTTTTAAAAGAAAATTGCCATTTAGGAGTAGGTTTTTGAGTTTGTTTAATATTCTAAAATTAATATTTCCGTTCTACCAATAGGAAACTGAAAAACTAGAAGAAAATGACAAAAAAGTGTACTTTTAATAGATGGCAGCTGGCAAGAAAGAGTATGTGGCAATTCCAAATAGCTAGCGAAGACCCAAGGAAATAGAAAACTAATATGGAAAAGTCTGTGCCATTCTGTAGCACCACTAGTTCGAGTTGTAAACGTTTGTGGACTAAACTAGTATCACGTATAATATTGCGCAATGTGTAAAAATGTGTAGTAGCAGTAGTTTCAATTGTCTTAGATCTTTTCAGGAGACTTTTCGATGGAATGAAGAAAGCTTATCATTTTTGTCGTAACTGAAAACTCAAATGAAAAACTGAGAACAGATTTTTACTGAATATTTATGTTCTTGAGTTTTGCCGATTTATTTGTGTGTCTGCCCTTTCCGTCATCTAGATCATCTCTATTATTTTCTATTTCTTTTCTATAAATAATGAATTAACTGACTACAAATGCTTTCCTCGGAGAATATTTGAACCAACTATATTTTTATTTCCTGACACACTGCCTACAGTTTCTCACTTTCAAAAAAGAAGTGTAACGCAACAAAGCTTTTCTATGATAGTTGATGACCAACAAAATATTAGGGTTTCTGTAACTTGTAAGGAATGTGAATTTTGGAGTTAATGAGGTAGAAAATTGACAAAATTGTTATCCTTTGAAACCAAATGCAGTTTTTCCGAGTAGTGATCTTACACTTATAACATTAGAAGCAAAATGGCTGTTAGTACAATGCACGGAAAGTAATAAATGTGCCAATTGTATAATTCAAATTAATATTGAATATCATGTGTAGTACATGGAAGTAAAACACAAAAGACAGGTGTAATAGCTTGAATTATTTACTGCATTTTCCAAGTTTTCCTCTGATGGACGTATAGAGAAATATTGCAGAATGTTATGCAGAACCCAGAAGTACTTTTCCCAAAATCACCCGAAGTCCATTCTATCACTTATTTGAAACTAAAACACAGACGGACCTATACGGGATTTGAACCTGGGATCTCTCGCACCCGAAGCGAGAATCATACCCCTGGATCAACAGGCCGACTAGATCTAAAAAAAAAAACAATATACCACAGATGCGTGTAGACTAGGCACAGGAAGTGATCGTACAGTCGAAGCACTAAAGTAAAATGTATAGTAATAGTAACTAGCTAATAACGGATTTGCCAATCTGTAATTTAAGTAACGCGATGTAACACTGATAAGGAGCATAGCATGGTCAATCCTCACTAGAAAATTACCAGCGCATCGTGGCCAGAAACTAGTAACGCTAAAAGTAAGTTAATTATAAGAATTCACAAAAAGTGCAAATTTTGCAAAAGATATTTGAACTTGTAAATGGAACTCATTACACAGTGTAATCAATCATTTATAGGTTTTGTGTTCACAAAATAGTGAGAAATTGTCTCCGATGAGAAAGGCTAAGATGTATATTGCAACGGGTAAAAGATTTGATATTATAGCAAATAATTAAGACCCAAAAGTTAGTGCTGTAAAATTGGGAGAGGTAGTAAGTAAAAGTGAGGTTAAAATATCAGCTAGTACAGTGCGCAATATTTGTCGAGAAAAGGATATCATGCCCAAAGATATTACTTGGTAAATAAAGAAAATAGCATAAAGTGATAACATTTTGCAAAAGAGTACCGAAATCATGGATTTGACTTTTGGAACTCAGTCAAATTTTCAGACAAAAACAAAACTAATATTTTTGGCTCCGACGTAAGACGTATGGTACGGCGCAACCTTAATGTAGATGGTGTCCTCGAAAACGTGTGTATACAGTGAAGCATGGTGGCGGTTCCATGCTAATCTAGGAGTGTATGAGTACCTGAAGAATGGGTCGGTGAAGTACTTACATATAATCAATAGTGTGATCGAACAGAAGGTGTATGTTTATATGTCAGATGAAAATCTCATTGATGCACTGGAAATGGGTCTTGGAAATAATTTTGTTTCATTACGACAATAACTCGAATCGTAAGGCTTTCAGTACTCTATTGAAGCTGCTCTACAACACCAAAAGGCAAATTCATACACTCCCTAAATTCTCTAACATTAAAAGTACAGAGAATAGTGGTCTGTTCTTTGGATAAAGGCAAGAAAATATAGTTTTTCTAATAAACAAGATCTTACATATGCTCTCTTAAGCAAATGAAGCTTAATTCATCCTTACGGCAGAGTTACTGAAATCCGTGAAGTGATGATTGGAGACAATCACCAAAGCAAATGGGAACCCTACACAGTTTTAAATGATGTATCACTTTTGTTAAATATAAAAGGACCAAGTCTTTTTATGCAAACAAAAAAAGGAATATGTGACTTATTTTATTTGCAAATTAAGTTGGTATTGTAATATTTTAAGTTTTGTAATATAAGAAAATAAAAACAAAGTTTCCTGTAGTCTTAATTTTGTAATCTATATATTTCTCTAATACTTGATCATATTCAATAGATGTTTTCCATAGTTTTCTAGGTGTATAACCAATTCGTACGCGCAATGTAAATGAAGAAAACATATGCAAGATGACGAAAGACATACCATTATTACTTTACTGTAGATTGTAATATCTATAGTTAAACCAGGAAAATTCAGCGTAACAAAAACAGGCGATTCGTTGCCCCACTATCCACTTTCGTTTATATCATGTAGCAGAACGGAGATCTTTAACTATTAGCATGTATCACAAGAACACGCGAATCACTCGTATTACACACGAGGATAGTGTTTCTTGATGGCATACCTAGCGATGAGTAATGGGTGTAAGAGGCATTACTTCGTAAGCACAACGTATAAAATAATGTATGTTTCATTTACCGTTGGAATTTGCAACTATCTAGCGAGAAAGTAGAGAAAAAAATTGTATTACTTTTTCGCCCCTACGAATATAAGAAGTATAGTAATCGTGCTCCGGAAAAAGGCAAATTTTTAATAGAAAATCTCCTATTGTCGGGCCCTGATTTCGAAAATGTGGATAAATATTGTTCCTATATATAGTAAATTACTTCCTCTAACACCTGGTGTAGCCAGAATCCCTGACTAGTGGGTCCTTGATATCGAAAACTCAATTGACGGCAGAACTTGTCTGTCGGTCGGTGTATCTGCCAGTCCGTCCGTCTGTCTCTGTGTTTGTAACCAACGATAGCGCCCTATACCGTTTAGCCGATTTTCTCCAAAATTGGTATTCCCCGATCGATCTCTACGAACTCGACGCTTTGGGAGTTTCAAATGGATATTTTGATTTTTGAGACTACTTTACATAAAGCCTCAAAACATTTTCAAAATTTTCTAAAAATGGCCCCAACTTTTTTATTAAACTTTGCCTTTGGACAACGTAAATACGATCAAGAGAATGATGCAGATCTCATGTTTGATGAAATCTCAGATTTTTGTGAAAGATCAGAAGTGGAATTATTTTGGTACGTCTTCCTACAACTACAATATTTAATAAAGACATTTTCCCTGAATGAAATCTATTCTTTAAAGACTGATCGTGAAATGACTAAATGTTCAATTTTTCGAAAATGTGAGTAATTTTCGTTTAATTACACGCGAATTACAGGCATTAATTTTTTTTCAAAAACTATTACAGATTTTTTTCTTTAAATTTTCTCCTCGTATGTATACAGGGACGGCAAAAATATGGAGCTGGTCCCCATTTCGGAGAATTCTCAGTGTTTTCGAAAACTGCAAAAAGTTAACATTTCAAAACTACAAAATTGAAGATTGAGATTTTTGCCTTAGACATATAATTTAAAAAATCAGCACTTTAAAAAAGGCTACATACAATATTTTGAAGAAACGAGTAATTTTCTCGTAATTTGTGCTTAAAATTAATGCAATTTATAATAATACATTGCTAAAAAAACACTCCAATTTTTTCTTCCAATCTTTTCCATGGACATAGGAGGATATAGATGGATAGGAGGATATGGATATAGATTCTTTTCAATGGAATAAGGCACACTTAAAAGAATGACGCGGGCCTCCTGTTCGTTTTACTCTCTGAATTTTCGAAAACTACAAAAGTCAGAAATAGTGGTAGAAAATATGTACAGTTGTACTCAAGTTTCGTGTAATAGCAGAAGGCATTCTTACATTAAAACTTACGATCTTCTGCTACAGTCATTATGTTGACTTTTCTTTTTTTTCAGACTGCAACCTCTATATTGTCTATGCATAAATTTCAAAACAAAATTGGAAAATATTTTATGGATTAATAATAAATAAATTTTAAAAATTCATAGTTTTAGTGAGGATAATAGTGTTGTATAATATATCTCAACTTTTCGAAAAACTGCCTTTGGATATTTGGTAATATCTAAAAGATGTAGTTTCTTAATATATAGTTCAGAATACTGTATTTATTAGAGCACGATTAAATATTCTCTAAAATCGAATCAGACCACATTGTGGCAGTACAGTCGTGCCAGACTACTCGTGACCTTACTATCATTATTATTCGTACACACATATTTGGTAACCAAAATTTATCATATTTCGTTGTAAAATATTTTAAAATAATGTCTGACGAATGTAAAATAAACCTCTTTGAGTCAGATGGGAAACGTCGGATCTGGAGAAAGGCAAATACAGGCGATTGTTTCATGAATCTAATACCTACGGTAAAGTACCCACGGGTTTTTGACCAAATAAATAAAAAAGTTTGGTGGTGGATCAATTACGTTATGGGGTTGTATGTCTTCTAAGGGGGTTGGTATGATCAAATTCATTGATGGAATTATAGATACCAACATTTATTTCGACATTTAGAAAAACAATGTAAAAGAAAGTGCTGAGAAAACAGGCTTGCCACCGTTTTCAGCAGGACAATGACAGTGAGCACAAGGCCCAGCTTAGTATGACATGATTAATATGGAAGTGTGAAAATTCCTCCAACCACCACCTCAGAGCCCGGACGTAAATCCCATAGAGCATTTGTAGTCAATTGTGAAGAGAAATGTTTACAAAACTGGCGTGAAAAATAAAGAACTAAAACGTCTTGTGGAAGCAGAATGGAACAAAATAAAACCCACAACTTGCAAGAACCTTGTTCGCTCCATGAAGAGGCGATGCCTAGCTGTGATAAAAGCCAAGAGATATGCAACAAAATAATGAAACCATAGTTCATTTTCGTATATTAGTTTTTAATTTTGTGTTATCATTTTTAGTGTACGAATAGCAAAGTTGCACAAAACTGAACATTACTCTTTTTTATTTTTGTAAAATGTATGTATTGATTCTAATACAGCACCTATGTTTTTTGGTCTGTATTTCGATTGTTTTCATTTTAAAATGATTGTTTTTAAACCAAACTTTACTGTGTACAGAACCGGTTGTTTGAAACAGACGTGAAGAAATTCTATCGCAATCTGACTCAGAAACCGAATGGCAATGCTGTCACTCCTTCAAAAGATGATGTCGAGGCATTTTGGGCAGCAATCTGGGAAGAGAGCAGATTCTAAAACAAAGATACATCTTGGCTTCAATCTGAAGTTGATGCTGCAAATGAACTTGTGGAAACAGTGGAAGATGTTCACGAATTCTCGGAAAAGGACCTCTTCCAAGCAATTAAGAACATGGGAAACAGGAAATCACCCGGGATTGATAAGATCCAGATTTATTGGATTAAGAAATTAACAGCAATACATTCTCATCTAGCAAAGGCTGTTAATAAAATTTTAGAAAACCCAAAGCAACTCCCGGAATGGCTCACTCGCGGCATCACGTATCTGCTACCCAAAGAGGGAGGCAGTTCTTTGGCGAAGAACTACAGGCCAATCACTTGTCTGCCAGTACTGTACAAAGTTATAACCTCAGCCATAGCTGACAAAATGTACAGACATCTAGAGAAGAATCATCTAATGCCAGTTGAACAAAAAGGATGTCGTAAAGGTTCTTATGGCTGTAAGGAAATCTTGCTACTGAATAAAGTCATCTTGAATGATGTAAAGAAACGAAAACGTAATTTGAGCATGGCTTGGATTGACTACCAAGAAGCCTTTGATAGTGTACCACACGATTGGATTTTGAAGACCCTGGATATCTATCGATTTCATCCCAGACTTATTGACTTTTGCAAGGCTAGTATGAAGTCGTGGAGTACCAGGTTACTAATCCACAACGGAAAGGAAGCAGTAGAAACCAGAAGTATTAGGATCAACAGGGGTATTTTTCAAGGAGATTCACTATCCCCTCTGCTGTTTTGCATTAGTTTGATCCCAAAATTTTTTGAAAAAAGGCCGAATTTGACAGGCGCAAGTAGAAACCATTGATCATATTGTCTCAGCTTGTCCAATTCTAGCAAAGACCGAATACTTAAAAAGACACGACAGAGTGTGTAGTTACTTCCAGTGGCAGATCTGTACCGCCCTCGAAGTTCCAAACACATGCCTCAAGTGGTACGAACACCCACCAAAACCGGTGACTTCGGTTGGATTGTGTACAATATTGTACTACCAACAAATTCAAACGGATCGCACGATAGCAGCAAACAAACCGGATATTGTTATCTGGGATTTAGAGAAAAAATCGTGTCTACTTGTGGATGTTGCTGTGCCTTGCGATCAAAATGTCGTAACCAAGGAGGCAGAGAAACGTCTTAAATACAAGAGTTTGGAAATTGAGATCAGCCGAATGAGGGGCGTAAAAGCACAGGTCGTCCGGATAGTTATCGGAGCTAAGGGATTTGTTCCACAAAATGTGTGTAAGAACTTGGCTAAACTTCCAGGACATTCAAAGGACTGGGAAGTGCAAGAAATTGCTTTATTTGGCACAGCTCACATTTTGCGCAAAGTATTGTAGAGGCACCGACAGTCCCTAGATCTGCTCCTTAGGTAGCTGGTTGCAACCTGAAGTAGATTTTATATTCAACCGACTCATGACATCTGTAGTCGTGATATGGAGCAATAATAATAATAATAATAATAATAATAATAATAATGAATTATGAGAGAAGAGAATTATGAAACGGATAGCCGACACTCGGCGTGAAATATCACTCTTAGCTGAGGCATCTTCTAAATCAACGCACACCACTAAAGTTCAACGAAATATATTCAATGTTGAACAAAAATACCAAATTGAAAATGACACAAGCAGGCTAATGGTAGTTGAGAAGCTAAAAGAGAAAAATCAAGCATGGGCTCAACGAATTAGACGTTACAAATGTAGAATAGATTTCCGTGTACAGAATCGGTTGTTTGAACAGACGCGATAAGATTCTGTCTGAAAAACCGAATGGCAATACTGTCACTCCTTCAAAAGATGACGTCGAAGCATTTTGGGCAGGAATCTGGGAGGAGAGCAGATCCTACGACAAAGACGCTTCTTAGTTACAATCTGAAGTTGATGCTGCGGATCAACTTGTGGAAACAATGGAAGATGTTGACGAATTCTCGGAAGAGGACCTCTTCCAAGCAATTAATAACATGGGAAACTGAAAATCCCCCTGGATTGATAAGATCCAGATCTACTGGATTAAGAAATTAACAGCAATACATTCTCATCTAGCAAAGGCTGTTAATAAAATTTTAGAAAACCCAAACGAACTCCCGGAATGGCTCACACGCGGCATCACTTATTTGCTACCCAAAGCGGGAGACAGTTCTTTGGCGAAAAATTACAAGCCAACCACTTGTCTGCCAGCACTGTACAAAGTTATAACTGCAGCCATAGCTGACAGAATGTACATACATCTAGAGAAGAATCATCTGATGCCAACTGAACAAAAAGGATGTCGTAAAGGTTCTTATGGCTGTAAGGAAATCTTGCTACTGAACAAAGTCATCCTGAATGATGTAAAGAAATGAAAACGTAATTTGAGCATGGCTTGGATTGACTACCAAAAGGCCTTTGACAGTGTTCCACACGATTGGATTTTGAAGACCCTGGAGATCTATCGATTTCATCCCAGACTTATTGAATTTTGCAAGGCTAGTATGAAGTCGTGGAGTACCAGGTTACTAATCCACAGCGGAAAGGAAGCAGTAGAAACCAGAAATATTCAGATCAACAGGGGTATTTTTCAAGGAGATTCACTATCCCCTCTGCTGTTTTGCATTAGTTTGATCCCACTATCTAGACAGTTGTCGCAAGCTGACTTTGGTTACAAGCTCCATGGTGATGAAAGGCCAGTATCTAATTTGTTTTACATGAATGATCTGAAAGTGTTTGCTAAGAATGAAGCGATTCTCTCCCAAATGCTGTCTGTCGTGAATGACTTTAGCAATGACATCTGCATGAAGTTTGGTCTTGACAAGCGTGCAAAAATGAATTTAAAAAGAAGCAAACTGACAACGTCAGAAAGCATTGAAGTTGATACGCACGCTGTGATTCAAGATCTTGAGCTACGTAAAACTTACAAATATCTGGGCATTGAAGAATGTGAGACCATCTCGAACGACACAATGAAAGAGAGAATTTGCAGGGAATACTGCAGAAGAGTGAGACTGGTTCTGCAGTTCGCTCTGAATTCCAGGAATAAAGTATCTGCAATTGGCAGTTTGGCGGTTCCTGAAGTCGAGTACAGTTCCGGACTAGTGAACTGGACTGAGCAAGAAATCCGCACCATGGATCGAATGGAAATTACGGGTTTTCTGACAAATTAATTAGCATTGTAAAATATCGGGATAAATGTTAAATGAAGAATCTGATAATATATTTGGCTTGTCAGACCTTTTTTCATTCTCCAGCTAGTCTGTTGTTCTTAATCAGTTATTTTAACAACTTCTTTACCTCACAATGTTTCCAGAAGGTAGATAAGTTAGTTCAGAATATTTATCCCGTGTAGAGTTTGCCAGAGATTTTGATGGTCCACAAAATCAAAAGTTTTGGCGTAATCAATGAAATAAAAATAGATGACCTTGGAAATCCCTCTTAGCTTTTCCAATATCCAACGAATGATATGACCTTGCGTTTCTCGAGATTGTTTGTTGTAAAGTGATAGATATGAGGATTTACTTTAATTTTCAGACACAATAAAATGATACCAAACAAATTATTTGGGGTGGACGGCATCATAGGGAGAATGAAATTGGCAAGACTTGTTTGGCAAGACTAAACGATGATGTAGTATGCTAGTTCCTTACGCTTGAGAATATGTCGTATTGTCTTGACAGCACATAAAACAACCAAATATTTGCTGAGTACTTCTGAAGTAAATGGGGGAAAATATGTAAATGATGTTAGGATCTACAAAAATCCTTACGAATTTCAGTTTTCCTCTTCTTACGAAAGTCATGTACTACAGATCAACGTTTCTTTGACGCAGTGAATAATTGTGAAAGGGAGGATGACATTGTAGTTAAATAAAAGTAAAGTTACAAAAGCCGAATAAATCGGTGATTTTAAAAGAAAATTTTGAAACGGAAATATCAAAATAAGAACTTTCAAACAGTGCAGTTCAAATTTAAAAGGTGCAGTTCGGATAAAGTGTGGGAATTCCTCAGTTGTCAGAGGATAAAAATTATATTGCTTTTCGTGATAGTATAAATTATTCCTATGAGCGGAAATAAGTAATTAAGTGTTAATTTACATGTGTGAATCAACAATCTCAAATAAAGTGTGATAATGAATAAAATTCAAATTTCGGTTGTTGCTTTAACTTTTACTGTATTTAATGTTTATATTTTTTAATGGCTAAATCTTTGCTTGTTTTCGTTTTGTGAGATATTTAATTAAATTAATTTTTTATTTGTTGTTTATAGGAATAATTCAAACAATTAAAAGTCTTTCTCACGGGCGCGAGAAAAATCTTCGTCTGTTAAACCTCACAATCTGAACGTAGTAAATTAATACAGTAAACGCGTACGCGTACGAAACCAAATCTTCTGCCCCATACGTCACAAAGAGTTATTACTTTTTTGCCAAATAAATCAAATCAAATGAAGATCATTTGGATTCGAATTGTTTTATTTTACTTTCAATGGGAAATTTTAAATACGTTTGGTGTATTTACTTTTAACGGGTATTTGCTTTGCTTGAATAAAGAAAATGGATATTAATACCGATTTTGGGGCAGTAGCAATCAGTTGTCTTCTCCAAAGTCTTCTCGAAAAGACTGATGGACCGAGTATTCAGCGGCGCACAGGTACCCCCCAGCATTTTGTACAATCCCTGTTTTTAAACCACGCGCCAGTTGTTTTGGACGAAGTTCCTATGATCTCTTGAAATCTCGTTAGTTTGCCCACAACCCTGACGTACCTGCTCTAGGACATTTCGTCAGAAAGTTGGTTTAACTTTTGCCCGAAAATTCCTTCTGCTATATCACATTCATGGCACGGATTATAAATATGAACTGCAAATGAAGATATTTAATCGTCTTGACAATAACGAGATGCCAAGTGATTGTCTAGTGATCTAGGCTGCATTATGATTCATTATAACATCATCATGCTCGTAGCATTTCGAGTTGGCTTATAATTGCTTTTGAAGAAACCCACATTCAGAAAAAACTCAGTTGACTCTTTCAAAGAGATTCTTTTAGCACACATGCAGAGCTGTTATATCCCATGGCTGTATTACGGTGTTCACAAATTTTTGTAATCACGGTCCTTCCAAGAAACCAGGTTAGTCCGGCGTTCGAAGTAACAAAAAGAGAATCATCGACAATACGAGCGTTAAACTAGAATTATATCCGTGTGGTAAATTAAGAACCATTCCTTTCTCCTCGTAATACTAAATAAAATTTTTACAACGTGTTATATATAATTTTATGTTTCACTTAATGATATAAAAATCTGTCTTACAATTTTTTGTTATCGGCTTTATATTATGAAATTTAAAAAAATACGGACAAAAACTATTTATGTTTAATAATTCTAATATTACTAGAATGTGCTAACTACACATTAATATGCAATGATTCCAATAGAAGATTTCAACCTTTTAAAATTCTCTCATTTCAGTTGAGATCTCCACGACCGGAGATTATGACCTTATGATTTATGTGGTTGTAATGCTTCGTAGTAGATAACGTCTTATGTCAAGGCCGAAACTTTCTGAGAGATCTCATTTAAAAGACCAGACGCGCAAGTGGTTATTGCCGAATTGCTTTGTTATTTGACAGCAGGCTGAGTCGAAATACAAAAATTCAATAATTTATATTGTAGTACCTCTCGATAGATTGAAAACGTACTGAATTTTTCCGTCAAGATTAACACACTTATCTGATTGAAACGTGAAGTACTTTTATAACGAAGTCAAGGAATTTATAACCCGTTTATTACGTTAGACTATATAACGGATCATTGTCGAAAATGTCAAAGAAGTAATTTATGTTTCGGAGGCCATTGTGTTTATATTGATTTTATTTAGTATTGTTCTGTATTTTTTTAATAATTTCAATGCGTTTAATACTCGCATGGCTGCAGATAAACTGCGGTAGCAGGTGCTGCAGAATGAACGAAATGCCGCTGTACCAGCGGGTGCCTGCACTTGCCGTCCCGTGCAAGAACCTCCCTTGGCCCCAGGGGATGCCGCCACCGGCAAAGGGGTCGGCGCGGCGGCGCGAGCGTTGAGTTCGTCAAGGTGGCGGTCACTGGTGGCCGGGGGGTGGGGCGAAGGGGGTGGCAAGAGCGCCCTAGAGAGAAGGAAGGGCCCCGCCGCCTGCCGCCGACCGCGAACCACCGCCCACCGCGGCCCACCGCGGCCCGTCGCCCGCCTGGCGAACCGGCTCCGGGATCAAGGCGCTGCCCTTCTCACCTATGCGCCCGTCCGCCCGCCTTCGCCGGCCTCGGCACGCCCTTCGCTCCCTCCTCCCTTGCCCCGGCCCGTGGAGCCTGCCCGGCAGCGCCGCGTGCCGCCGACACGGCGTCCAGAGGTCGAAGCACCCCGGCCCGGAGCCCGCCGGCCCCGGCCCGGCCCGGCGCGCCGCGCCCCGTCGCGCCCCGTGTGTGAGCCGGGCGGCTAGGCGCGCGGGCAGGCGCGCAGGCCGCCACGCTTTCCGGCGCCTGACACGTTGCCCTTAATATCGTCGGTACACAATGTGCAGCTCACAAATTCTTGTTATGAAGTTAAATGAAGAAAAGTTTAAAAGATTGTGTAATTTTAATAGTAAAAAGAAACACTGTAAAGAAAAGAACATTGTTTCTGTAATAAATGGTTTCGCGCTATCAAGCTAGTGTCGAAAATTCTGACACGTTCGGGACTCGAACATTAGGACCTGTCAGAGGCACTGCAGTGAGCTGCTTTGGGCAGTTTTCTTCTTCTTTCGTTATGATTGTGGTAATTACTTGTTATTGAATTACTAATTTTGATCCAGTGAAAGCATAGTAAGATATGTGGAGGTAAAAATAAAGACAATTGACTTAATTAATATTTCTACGTGTTAACGTTTGAATACGAAAGATACATCGCAGAGACTTTAGGTAGTTAGAAAAGCAAAATTGATTAGCCCAAGGGATTCTGCTTATTTGCTTCTTGATACAAATAAGCATTTACCCATTAGGTTTTAAGTTACCAATTTTTATAAATATTGGAAAATATCTCACAAGGACGTCTCTGTAAATGAGATCTCACATTTCTTGCATTCTTTCTGATGTGTCCGTCACTTGCTTATGAACTGCAACATGATATGACGAAATCTTGGAAATATGAAACCGTGTCAATTTCTAAAGTGTCGATTGACAACGGCAGGAAATGAAGTAATCCGAAACTGCCTTGCAGTTTCGTTAACTATCGAGCTGACAAGGCAGCTGCACCTCACGCAAACGATACCCCTTAGTCATCAGCGGAAATAAAAAAAATCAGAAAGTTTCAATAAACAGAATTCCATTTTATCGAGATTTTTGTATAATATTCGGCTTATCTTCAAAATAATAGCAAATCTCGAGTTCCCGAGGTTGTTGTTGCTGTTATTATTATTATTATTATTATTATTCCATTACATCACGACTAAAGATCTTATGAGTCGGCTGAATATAAAATCTACTCCAGGTTGCAACCAGCTACCTAAGGAGCAGATTCGGTGACTATCAGTGCCTCTACAATACTTTACGCAAAATGTGGGCTGTTCCAAATAAAGCAATTTCTTGCACTTCCCAGTCTTTTGAATTACCTGGGAGTTTAGACAAGTTCTTACTCAAATTTTGCGGAACAAATCCCAGAGCTCCGATAACTATCGGGACGACCTGTGCTTTTACGCCCCACATTCGGCTGATCTCGATTTCCAAACTCTTGTATTTAATAATAACTCCACCTAGGGAGTACACGACCTTGCAGTTGGTGGTGGAGCTTGAGTACCCCCATGAGCCTTAAAGCTATGTCAGTGGTAGCCTAGCTACCGGTGGGGCCTCCCTTGCTGAATGGGTTGAAGGTGAGGGGTCAGACGAAGAAGTACTCCATTTTGAGGAGAGTGGGAAGTAAGTAGAGAGGGAAGGGTCATGAACCTTTGGACTTCCTGTTGTCGGCCCATAGAGGGTACAGGAGAGAAACTGGTTTGGCACACCAGGCCACTGATTAGAGTGGAGGCCCGAACCTTGCATTAGCCAGCGAAGGAGGCTGCCTTCAGCAGTCAGTGAAAATCCCGTAGGGTTTAGTAATGCCGACTGGCGATCGGAGGGACACCTTGCTGGGCCCTGCGGGGGGATGCCCCGAGGCCACTGTGGGTCGCAGTAACGGATGGCAGGAAACAACCCGAGGGTTAAGTGTGATCTGTGAACTCGAACTTGCGTCCTGCGAATCTTCAATTCAAACCAATGAGCAAAATGGATAGAACAAGCAATGTAATGAATCTTAACGTGCCTTGTTCTACCAATGTCCCATACCTGCTCAGAAACCGAGCTAATGTCACCTTGTCGACGTCTGGCCATCCCACGGATGCTAGTCCCAGGGACCCAGAGCCGGCAGTAGCTCGAAGCCATCGTCAGAGATGGACCCGGGATGAATTAAAGGAGGTGATGTGGTGCTTTTACTACGCAAAAGCGAAAAATGGGGGCTCTGAAATAGAAGTTTTCAAGGTATGGAGAGAGCGGAACCCAGATATGAGACCTACCCTAGACTCAAAGAAGCTTGCCAGTCAACGACGATACATACTCAGCAGTGGAAAATTCACAGCAGATCAACTTGCTGACATTGAGAGAAATGCGGAATATGTACTTCGCTCGAACAATCCACATGACGAACATGTAGAACTTGAAAATGATGATCCCGTGGAAGGTTCATCGCTTTCCAGTGAAACACACGTCAGTGGTGAAAACTCATCTGGCAATGAATTACACGATAAGGACATGATGCGAAATCTCCTTCGGCGCGAGATAGAAAGAGTTAGTCAACTTCCGTTTGAATCTCGCGAACCGTTGAGGAGAATATACGAAAATGCCAAAGCTAAAAGAGTGATAGAAACAGTTAATTCTGTCTTAAATGAGATGGTGGAGACCCCAGGCAGAGATCTAGATATTACTGAAATCAATCACATCATATATGCAACTGGATATCTAGTATCTCAGATAATTTTGGGGCCAGCCAAGAACACCGACGGCCGACAGCAAAACAGAGTAAACAGCTCTGTACCCCCATGGATGAACAGAATTATGAAACGGATAGCCGACACCCGGCGTGAAATATCACTCTTAGCTGAGGCATCTTCTAAATCAACGCACACCTCTAAAGTTCAACGAAAAATATTCAATGTTGAACAAAAATACCAAATTGAAAATGACACCAGCAGGCTAATGGTAGTTGAGAAGCTAAAAGAGAAAATTCAAGCATGGGCTCAACGAATAAGAAGGTACAAACGTAGAATAGATTTCCGTGTACAGAACCGGTTGTTTGAAACAGACGCGAAGAGATTCTATCGCAATCTGACTCAAAAACCGAATGGCAAAGCTGTTACTCCTTCAAAAGATGACGTCGAAGCATTTTGGGCAGGAATCTGGGAAGAGAGCAGATCCTACAACAAAGACGCATCTTGGCTTCAATCTGAAGTTGATGCTGCCGATGAACTTGTAGAAACAGTGGAAGATGTTCACCAATTCTCGGAAGAGGACCTCTTCCAAGCAATTAAGAACATGGGAAACTGGAAGTCCCCCGGGATTGATAAGATCCAGATTTATTGGATTAAGAAATTAACAGCAATACATTCTCATCTAGCAAAGGCTTGTTAATAAAATTTTTGAAAACCCAAAGGAAATCCCGGAATGGCTCACACGCGGCATCACGTATTTGCTACCCAAAGCGGGAGACAGCTCTTTGGCGAAGAACTACAGGCCAATTACTTGTCTGCCAGTACTGTACAAAGTTATAACTTCAGCTATAGCTGACAAAATGTATAGACATCTAGATAAGAATCATCTAATGCCAGCTGAACAAAAAGGATGGCATTATTATTATTATTATTATTATTATTATTATTATTATTATTATTATTATTATTATTGATTGGCGGTTGATTATAGATTCTACTCCAGGCTGCAACCAGCTTACTAAGGAGTAGATCTAGGGACTATCGGTGCCTCTGCAATACTTTGCGCAAAATGTGGACTGTTCCAAATAAAGCAATATCTTGCACTTCCCAGTCTTTTGCATTAACTAGGAGATTAGCCACGTTCTTACACAAATTTTGCGGAACAAATCCCAAAGCTCCGATGACTATCGGTACGACCTGTGCTTTTACGCCCCACATTCGGATGAACTCCATTTCCAAACTCTTGTATTTAAGGCGTTTCTATGCCACTTTGGTTACGACGTTTTGATTGCATGGCACAGCAACGTCTACAAGTAGTCACGATTACTATTATTATTATTCCTCTAAATCACGACTAAAGATGTTATTATGACTATTATTATTGTTATTATTATTGTTATTATTATTGTTGTTGTTATTATTGTTATTATTGTTATTATTATTATTATTATTATTATTCCTCCACATCCCGACTAAAGATGTGCTCGGGGCGACCTGTGCTTTTACGCCCCACATTCGGCTGAATTTCATTTCCAAACTCTTGTATTTCGGCTTCCTTGGTTACGACATTTTGATCACAAGGCACAGCAACATTTACAAGTAGACACGATTTTTTCTCAAAATCCCGGATAAGAATATTCGGTTTGTTTGCCGCTATCGTGCGATCAGTTTGAATTTGTTTGGTCGTACAATATTGTACAGAGTCCAACTGATGTCACCGGTTTTGTTGAGTGTTCGTACCACTTGGGGCATATGTTTGGAACTTCGACGGCGCTACAGATCTGCCAGTGGAGTTAACTACACACCCTGTCGTGTCTTTTCAAGTATTCGGTCTTTGCTAGCATTGGACAAGCAAGCTGATATAATATGATAAATGGTTCTACTTGCTCCTGGCAAATTCGGCATTTGTCATCTTGGGAAATTTTGAGAACCGTTTTATCATAATGTCTTGTTCTCAACGCCTGATCTTGAGCAGTTACTAGAACTGCTTCCGATTCTGACATCATTCTTCCCCTTTTATGCACAGAAATTATTGATCTTGATTGATCTGCACCTTGGATATTGTCCATGGAGTGGTTTGTCTCTCCACGAACTCCTTAATATTTTTAAACAAATTATTTTTATTATTATTATTATTATTATTATTATTATTATTATTATTATTATTATTATTATTATCGTATGGGCCGCATCTAACCGCGCAACATGTTTCTCTCTTCTGAAGCCCAGTCGTATTCTATTTTGGAGAAATCAACGTGTGGAATTATGGGGATCAGCCTTTCGACCGCATCCCTTGCTTAAGACAAGGATGTGAACCTTGAATATTCAATTATGAGGAGATAGTATGATGATGATGATGATGATGATGATATTGTTATTATTATTATTAATTTCTAAAGACCTCAGCAATAATTACCGAATAATATTTAACGCGAAAATGGTTGCCATCATCATATAGGTACATAACAATGGACTTGAGTGGAAAGATCTAAAGAAATTTGACGGGAATAAAGTTTAACTAGCAATTTTCAGATAAATATTCATGACGTTTTTACACCTAATGGCTATTACGAAGTTTTTTTGCCAATATCTGCCTGCCAGTTTTGAACCTGCAAATAAGGAAACCGAAAACCAATCATTAGGTGCTGGTTAGGTTTCAAAGAAGCCGGCTTGTGTCAGTGTCTGATGCCTTCTCCGGCCATTCCCGGTACCACAGCTGATTCTTTCTCAAATCTAATCCGCATGCAATAAATGGATTTGCGACTTAATTTTAGGACACTCTGCCTTTTCTGTTATCCTTTATAGTATATTATGTCTAATTTTCTTCAGCGAAGGATGCATTCCAATTACAAGCTCAGTGAAATAAGAAACATAACACTCCCTCAAGAATTCCAGAGGCCTACCTCTTTGCTTGGTCGTTTCCGTTGTATCATCAGGTAAATTCGAAGCGTCTAATATAACGATACGAGATCTCATCAGCACCACAGATCAACCCCTTTCTTCTAATCCAGTTACTTACTATTAGAACTGAAACGTCTTCAGCAGTGTTATATCGGTTCTACATTGCATAGAACATGAGTTAGTATCATATATATTTCAGATTCACTCCTGTCCTGTTCTAATGACAAGCAATGAGCAGCTGATCCTTACAACTTCATTGGCTCCTCCTTAACTTCTTTGTAGTGATGAGACTAACCTACTAGATATAATCAAAAAGAGTTTTGTTATTTGTATTCATGAGTATTTTCCGGTTATTTTTGCCCTAGTCCTAATCGATTTTCAAACGAATATTTAGGCAAAACTGGAAAAAAGATATAACAAAGAAATTAATGTTCAATGTGTGGCATTTTTTCACTTTCAATGTGGTTCAATTAATAACACTATGCCATACGTAATGTTGCATTTATTTTTTGTGTCCAGACTTCTTTTACTCTTAATTCCTTTGTTTTTTATTGTGTAGTTATACACAGGGGAAACTGCCTTAAGTAGTCATTTCATTCGGAAGAAAAATAGCCGGTAGAACTGGTGGGTATTTAATGTTTTGAGACTAAGGGAAGCAGTCATCCGATCTATTTTAGATATTTGAAATGACGTTTTAAGTTGGTTTGCTTGTTAACATTATAATTAGCCTCCATTATTCTGTAGTGTGTATACACACTACACAATAACGGAGGCTTTTCTGTAAGTATGTAAAGAAGCAGATGTAAAGGAACTCGTAGACAACAATACTAAATTCCACCTCTTTTCTTTTTCACATTATTGAATTCTTCCTTTTCCTAATTTCGATTCCCGTCTTGAATGTGATATTCGCACCCTGCGAAAACTATGTGAATGAGTGAAAAATCTTCCATCTCTAAAAGGGACATTAAGGAAATTTGAAAAAAATACTGAAAGTAAACATCCTCTATGCATTTTTAAAACAAATTGTTGCGCCTTAACGAGACAAGAATAATGAAAAATACTCATTAAAATGACAGAAATTACGGGTAAATAGGCGTGCTCATTTTGGTGTCTTTAGACTCCTCTTAAAAGAAGTCATAAGAACCCGCCACTTTAGAAGATGTCTGAATACTAAATGACAGGTGTTGGTTGTACTCTGAAACAATTGAACATACTTATCAGCATATCTAATTTTGATGAATCACAAATTTTTAAAAGACAATCATATTTTTTATCTTCATTCGTAGGTTGCAAGAACATTCAAAGTACCTGTTACTTGCAGTGAATTGCTCAAACATCCCCCCAAACGAGACACTAAATTTGTAGTACTAATCTATTAAGTGACTGTTCTAATTAATGTATGAGGATCATGTGGCAGTTCTATCACAATCAAACTTGTGGTGCTACAACACATACTTTCTCGCATTATTTCTAACTTGGGCCGTTTTCAAAAATTCAGACAGTTCAACGAAAATGAGACTTGTGTCATCTTTTAAGCGTTTCTTTTTCTATCTGTGGGAATAAATTAAAAAACCTCTTTGGAGCGTTTTGAGCTTTGGAGCGTTAAAAAACCTCTTTGGAACAGAAAATTTGAGCCTTTTCTGAGAAAATAATTGTTAGGGTTATTTCAAGATTGTCTTTCAACAAGACAATTTATTTAAAAAATCTCTATCTTCAATGTTGCAGTCGTAGGGAGATACCGAAAAAATTGAATTTATGCACATGTCGACATATCAGGAATGTTAACGAAAACAAAATCGGCGAAATTTTTTTGAATGTCCATTACATGATCAGAGGAAAAGTTTTAATTAAAAATTTGAAGTCTTTTTTGGAGAAAATTTTTAAATGTAGTTGAGGCTTCATGTAGAGTATCCCCCAAAATTAAAATATCCATTTCAAACTCGCAGGACCTAGAGTTTCTTTAAATCGATCTGTGAATATCAATTTGGAGAAAATAGGTTGAATGATAGCGTTGACCATAGACACGGTCGGACAGACGATCGGACGGACGGACGGTCGGACGGACGGTCGGACGGACGGTCGGACGGACGGTCGGACGGACGGTCGGACGGACGGTCGGACGGACGGTCGGACGGACGGTCGGACGGACGGTCGGACGGACGGTCGGACGGACGGTCGGACGGACGGTCGGACGGACGGTCGGACGGACGGTCGGACGGACGGTCGGACGGACGGACGGTCGGACGGACGGACGGTCGGACGGACGGTCGGACGGACGGTCGGACGGACGGTCGGACGGACGGACGGTCGGACGGACGGTCGGACGGACGGTCGGACGGACGGTCGGACGGACGGTCGGACGGACGGTCGGACGGACGGTCGGACGGACGGTCGGACGGACGGTCGGACGGACGGTCGGACGGACGGTCGGACGGACGGTCGGACGGACGGTCGGACGGACGGTCGGACGGACGGTCGGACGGACGGTCGGACGGACGGTCGGACGGACGGTCGGACGGACGGTCGGACGGACGGACGGTCGGACGGACGGTCGGACGGACGGACGGTCGGACGGACGGTCGGACGGACGGTCGGACGGACGGTCGGACGGACGGTCGGACGGACGGTCGGACGGACGGTCGGACGGACGGTCGGACGGACGGTCGGACGGACGGTCGGACGGACGGTCGGACGGACGGTCGGACGGACGGTCGGACGGTCGGACGGACGGTCGGACGGACGGACGGTCGGACGGACGGTCGGACGGACGGACGGTCGGGCGGACGGTCGGACGGACGGTCGGGCGGTCGTTCGGACGTTTTGCCGCCAATTTTTTCTGGGGCGCATGATTACAATATTTCTCTTCCGTCGTAGAACGAGAAAGTAAAAGGCTGGGAAATAAGTAATTACATATTCCTACCTACCAGTAGCACTGCAACGAAATGAATAAGATATCATTGACGCATACACGAAACTCTTACTTAAAGATGGGGAAGTCGGACACTTCTCAGTGCCATGACTTTCAGAAACGCATTATAATTTTGATACGGAGCTTTCTGATGAACATTTAGTATAATACAATTTTCAAGACAATTATCCATATATCAGCTTCAAAAAAAGGATAAATTTAAATGTATAGAGGTAACTGAAGAGCATATCATAACTTATTTCTTTGGGAGAAAGAATATGTAGAAAGATCTACTATAACCATATAGAGAAATTGGTTAAAAGGGAGTAAAAGAAATCAAGAAAAATTAAGTCTTTTTGAAATCTTTTCACTTCGTAAACAACTGTTTTAAAACAGAAAATTACTTCAAAAAAATCTCGTTTTGTGGAATTTTTCTTGACAAACTCTATTCGTACCCACCTTTCCCTTTTCATTTCCCCACATGATCTCCACCTCTTTCTCATCATTTTCTACATGTTCTCCAAAACTCGTTATGCAACAGAACTAAAAAACAACAACAAAACTTGTGTTTCTTCGGGCCACAAAAATCTATTTAAAGGTTCTAGGACTCACCGTTTCCGAACTACACACCGTTATATAAGTTGCAGTTATCTATATTTGCCGGTATAATCGGCAAAATTAATTTTTTTTCATTTTATATGTATTGGATAAAGAACAGCGAAGTGATTTCCTGGCCAGTAGAAACAAACTTACAGGTGTTTTGTGTCAATGGTTTCATACAAATTGCCAAAATCCGTTTACTATCCGTATCATTTTATCCATGTTTATCGTAACTTCACCCTATTATACACAGAGTGAATATTCACAAGAGAATGAACTCATTTTTATTGGTATTTCACATAGCAATTTTGAAATAAATTCGTTGCTTTGGTTTTAGGTTAGACTAATCCTGACCGACCAATTTTAATATAAAAATATATCCAATAGAATGGATGCTCCACTAAAAAAGAAAAAAACAAAGCACTGATAAGTATAGCCGTTAAGAAAAGATAGTAAAATCGTAGTACCGTTAGTAAACTCCTACTATTCGCAGTACCGTTATTACACGGCTTCAAACGAAAAGAATTAGATATCAATAATGAAAATGTATCATGTGATCTTAAGCATATTTGGAAATAAACTACAATAAAAACATACCCACTCGTAATATCATTGAAAGAACATGTCAGCGACAATTTGAAGAAAAAATTAACAGACTTTTTTTCTACTAAAAACGATTCTGAACGTGGGACAAAGTACAGTTCTTCTGTAGTTCTTGAAATGAGCAAGTTTCTTTCATGAATCTAGTAATAAGGTGATTTTTTTGTGAGTGCAGAAAATCCTAAGAACAGGTGAATATAAACTAACATGAATGTAGACCGAAAATGTAATAACTACAACAAACGGTGAAATCCCAAGCAAGGCAAGATGGCCTAATACACCAGCCCGCACATACCATGATATACAAGTTCCATTTATGTAGGCTGAATCAGTAACTAGACAAGACGTACTCTCGTGAAAGAAAAGGAGGTGCGATTATAATTCGCAGCAATCCCAGCAAACGGCAGAATGAATGGGGAAAAAGTAACAAAATATCGCAGTAAGAAGGTGGAGTAGGAGAGACGTCGACTACAGAGGATCAGATTACTTTATACACGCAACACAAGCAACTTTCGCCTTGATTCATTTCTGTTCTATTATAAGTAAAGTAACTTCGAGATCCTTACTTCCTTAAGTCAAGAATCTCGAGAGGTGAATATCCTTAAGAACTAAATAAATCATGATTCTATTGTTGCTGTTATGATTGTTATTTTTCTATCATGCTGCACTACTATTCTTACTTTTACTTTCTCATATCTATTTTTTGAAAGGGAATGCTATGGAATGGTACAAAAACCTGGTGGTGCTAACCAGCACGTAGTTTCTCGCCGGTACTTTCACGCAAAATTGCACGAAAAGTACTCAAATTTTCGAAAAACTATACATAACTTTATTTCAAAATAAATCTTTAAGGAATATACTTCATTAAAGGAAAAAATCCGTATCTTCATAACTGTAGTTGTAGGAAGACGCCTAAAAAGTTTGAATTTTTACAATTTTCAGTTTTCAACGAAAATTAGACTACACCACTCTCTTAAACGCATTTTACACTACCTCACAACAAAATATAATAAAAACGATGGAGTATTTTTTTTGAAAATTTGAAAAATCATCCAAGGACTTCATGTACAGTACCTTCAAATTAAAATATTAATTTCAGATTCAAGACGCCGCAACATCAAGCAGATCGATTCAGGAATATCAGTTCTGGAGAAAATCTGCTAAACGATTTAGCCGCTAGCATTGTTCACAAACGGACAGACAGACAGACACAAATACAGACGGACGGACGGACGGACAGACGGACGGACAGACGGACGGACAGACGGACGGACAGACGGACGGACAGACGGACGGACAGACGGACGGACAGACGGACGGACAGACGGACGGACAGACGGACGGACAGACGGACGGACAGACGGACGGACGGACGGACGGAAGGACGGGTTTCTAAAAATCTGAATTTTTAAAAATCACAAATTTTCGAAGTACTTTTACAACAAGAAAATTGAAGTGAGAGATTTTCCTTAACGAAGTGGTCAAAATTATATCTTTCAATTCTGTAATGTACAGTTTTTTTAAATATGACTAATTTTGCGTATTTTGAATGAAATAGTAAGAGTCAAAAATATGTACAAAATATTCTTGAAGACGTCTCTAACCTTTTCTTTAGATTTTTCATTAACATATCTGTATTTTTGGTATTAATAAAAATGTAACATCCTTTTGGATGGGTCAGTAGTGTTGCTCGAATGCACTCACCCAATTTGTTGGTTGAAAGTGTAAGTTTTTAGGTTGTGGAACCTATGCGTCTGAGTTTTAGTCTTAGCATTTACAAATATTTTTTAAGGTTGTAAACACTTTTTTAAGCTGAACTTGTATTATAAACTTATGTTATTGTTACAAAAAATACTGGAACAAATGTGGTGTTTCAGCACCATTATTTTACTTATTATATCTGAAGTAGTTAAAAATGTATCTGACATTCAAAGAGTTGAAAGTACATTGTTAATAATATTAGAGGGCTTTTACGCAGGACCTACGGGTGTTCATAGAGATACAAAGTATGTATAATTTTTTATTGTAAGATGATAGAGATAATACACTTATATCTATGTAAATACATTTGCTGATTATCTCGAAGCTTTATACTTTGCTAATAAATTTTACTATTGGAACCATTTTATCAGTAGAGAAACAACTAATAACATGTTCAGCAAAGAAATTCATTTCAGAAATCCAGTTTTGCTTATCTTGCAGTGTCTTCTATTATTGCCAAACTGACCTCTGTGGTTATTACATTAGATGGAAAATAAAAGAAGTCTTTACGAGATGATCATAAATTTTATTTTATGCAATATTTCCACACTCGAGTGAATCATTGAAGAATATCACGCGCCTAAGTTCAGTTCCTTACATTTGGTAATCTCATTCTCTCATAAAAAAAGTCACATTATTCTTCTGTTATATAAATGTCACAATTAAGAAATCTGTTTCAATAAACTCATTATCCTCGTCGTAGAAGACACCAACCAATAAATAAATTATTAATCATAATGTTTATTGTAGCATTAATATATCTCCAGGGAATATATGAAAATAAATGTTTCGAATACTGTCAATATAAATGAAGGCATTGTTTATTGGAACCATATATCACGAAATGTTCAGTGCCTATCATGAATAGATGCAAAAACGAAGAGAGGTCAGAGATCTTTTCCTCCTTCGCGAAAGAAGACGAAAAGGACGGATGTAAAATACAAGATTTAAAATATTTAAAAATAAATTTTGTTAATTCTACTTCTCATTTTGCCTAGATTTGGGGTTCTGTTATGGTTGTATAATGCGTTAGCTACTTTTAAGTTGTCTTATTTTGTATTTGCGAATCTTGCAATTGATAACCTGGTTGCGTGTGCATTCATTTACTTTCTTTGGAAATATTATTTACATTGAGATTAACAATATGTTTCAAGTTCAAGAAAATTTTCCAATATTGTCGTGGATGGAGTAACTAATAAAATATATTTTTTAATTTATTCTTTAAGTTGTTTGAACAGATCTTCAGAAAGAAACATGAAATGTTTTTAGCATTAACATTAAACATTAAACGTTTCTTAACGTTACTTATTTATACATTTTAAACCAAAATATTTCAATTAAAGTGTAAGAAAGTTGAAAATGATATTTTTATGTTTCCATATATATTGATGTAATTAATATATACGCATTAAACATCTAAAAAAATCAGTTCTCGTTTCGGAACAATTGTTTAAAATATTTACATTTACATGCTTTCAGAAATTTGAATGAAATCGTGTAACTTCATTGAAGGACCAGAACAATGATCTAACTTTTGTTGAATTGGAAAAATAATCATCGCAAAAACAGCGTTGCTAATTTCAGTATTCTCCCAAGCGGCGGCTCCCCCTTAGGGAATAGAATGTGCATGAGGTTGCAAAACCGATAAGCCTACCACGTAACCGCATGGGAAAATTTCAAAATTTGCTACGCTTTTTTTTCCTAGGATTACTTGTTCAAATTTAAAGTAAAATGATTGCTCTATTTGTATTTCAGCAAAATTTGATGGCACATGTGGAAGACTACAGGAACGGAGGCCTTCGGAGGACTACAGACACGCGTCAGTGTTAAAAAGAGCGCGTATTTGCGGATAAAATGGTAAGCTTCAGTAACTTGAAATGTAATAAAAATAGATCCTCTAATTAATTATTAATAGGTGTGTGATGTGACTAGGATTGATTTTTCTCTTAATATTATGAACACTTCAACACGAGAAGAATGCACCCTTTGATGGTTGAGCGTTACTCATTTTCGAATGACACGTGCCTTATAATATTGGCTACGCGAAAAAAACAACAAATAAGCACTCTTTCAAAATTAAAATATTTTACATTGTCAAGAAATGTGCTCCGTGATTTGAAGTCCGTTTCTTTTAGTAATAAATAAAAATAGTTCAAAAACTCTACACTGATGTATTAATGTGGTGAATCGGTACGTCGCTTGTGACAATAAGAAAGTTTAATAAGTTATTTCCTCATAATTAAAAATGACGATATAAGTGTTGTATCATTATTTCTTTCGGGTAATGTTTCAGTGACATAATGTCCCGACGATATTTTTATTCATACGAAACGTAGGTCAATGCAAGGTGATTTAGTATTGTCGAAACTAAATAACTTTATGTGCTAAAGAGTCTCTTTTTATCAAATTCTGCAGCCACTTTGATGTGTTTGCTTCATATATTTTCATATGTGTTTTAATTTTAAGAAAAATTCATATACCCTCACTACTGATGAGGCAAGGATACCCTAAGTTTACCCTAAGGTAAACTAATGCTGAACAGTATCGCTTTCACAAAAAAGGAGTATTTTGCAGACATAGCATTCAAATTACATCTGTATTTGTGCAGCGGACGCAAAAGTTAGTGGATGTTTCTTTTATTGGCATATCCATGGATATAAGTAAAGTAGTTACACTAGTTTATTTCCTGGAAGTTGATTTATTTCCACAAATCTAAACTTCGTGAGTAGAGCTTATATCTTCTAGAATGTGGTTCCTTCCAGAATTCTGTTATCTTCCACATACGTGAAGCATTTTTATGCGGTAATTTTGTAAATTTCATTTCTCTTCAATTATTCTTTGTTTTATTAGCTCTAAATATAGTTCCGAGAGTACGATTGCGACTCGCCTGAGTTATCTCTTATTCTTTGAATGGAGACTTCGACAGGTCGGCTGAAAAATCTGTTCAGGGCATCAACTGGTGTCACTGAGTGCCTCTGACGGGGAGGTTCTAGGGTTCGAGTTTCGATGGTAGCAGGTTTTTCGACATTAGCTAGCTAGATAGGTAGGACGAATTCAGTCGTTGTCTGTCATTGAATTCTAGCGGCGATAGTAGAATTCTCTGTTCGATATTTTTCTGTGGTTTCTCCGATCAACATCAGACAAATGCCAGAAATGCGCCCTAAAAAACCGGCCATGGACCGCACACGGTGTTTCGTTACTCTTCCTTGCCTATTCTCACCTCTTACTTACAAGCACTTTCATTTACATGCACTACACTACTACACATGTCACGAGACCAATCGGAAGCGAAGAATTTGTCCCGAATTTGGAAGTGCCTTGCTGACGACAGGTACCTGGATGAGGAAAACCTGCAAACCTACATATACGTCCACGCCGGATGTCACCGTTCAAAGGGGAAAACATCGCCATCTCCCGTGAAAAAGTATGCACTACATTTACGAAACTAATGACCATAGTAGTTGCTTCTTCCAAAATAATTAAAAACACGAAATAATTAATCAAGCCATTAAAAGAGTAGTTCCCAACAGGTGGGTCGTGGTCCACCAAGGACTTAGAAATGATCCACGGGGTGGCTTATTATTTCACAAAGAATATTATTCTGACACGAGAATATTTTTTTTGGCTTCATAAGGTAAATAGGCGATAAAAGGCTGATTATCCAGTAGTATTACTTAAGTGTGGCTGCTCAAGATTGGAAAATTGAAACGTTTCGACAAGGCGGTCTCTACACCTTTTAATCTCGCAAGTGATTGCAGTGTCCAAAAATCTTTCACTAAAGTGTATATGTTAATTTTGTCATGTACCATGGGAAGGAAACAGCAAGAAAAAATATCAGATATTTCATTATCAAACATTATCGTAAAGGCGAGAATTTTTTAAATTCAGTGAGGAGCAGTAGTCTCAACTATTAGTTCTGAATTACTAGTATTTGTTAGTTTTTGCATGAAGACAACACGATTTAAGAATTGCTTCAGTCACAACAACTGAGAACCATTACAAAAAGGAAGGATGTTATAAAATAATTTCCAGAAGCATGAACTCAAATGAAATCATCTTGCCTGATTTTCTACTGACTGCATTCTGAGCATGCTAGGATCACAAACGGAATGGGTCTTTTTTGAATAAGAGTGTTTCTGTAATAATTCTATTTTACATAATTCTCCGTGAAACATTTACGCCAAAAATTTGTACTGTTGGATTATGCATTGGATTAAAAGTCGCTCCTATAAGAAGATGACTGAAAGAAAATGCGAAACTTTTACAAAAAAAAATATTTGTACGTGGTTTCGATAAAAAAACGTATTGTATAAAAACAACTGAAATGCTGTGTCGATATTTTTCACGATTAATTCGCATAACTGACGTAGACGGAAACAATTAAATTATGCTACTCTTTTCTCATTCAAAAACTTCTTACATTTAGACGCGACTACTTAAAAATACAATTTTTTTGTTCTACTGTTGCCTTCATTATTCACTTCCAATTAGCGCATAATGGAAATTGATAAAGTGCGAAAATACGAGAAACGTTCTAGTATTTCATATCGAAGTCTTAAATTATTTGTGTGCAACATCTACTTTTATTTTCTGAGATAAAATGTTTGACCAAAATATTTTCAAAAATTCTTGTACAAGTAAACAATGTCATCATATGCTGAGAATCCCTTGAATAATGTATTGAGATTACTAGTTGAACAGAAATCGCTGACAAAATATTTTCAAAGTATATTCTTTCAGTGAATATGAATTTGGTTTATTTGAATATTATTTTGGCTCTTAATAGTTCTAAAATTCCAGTATCAATTTGTGTTTTTTTGCTGTTACGTTATTTTATTATGTAACTTCGCAATCTCAAAGTGCATTAAATGAGTATCATTAATTTCTAGTGTTCTATGAAGTGTGAATTTTTTACTTTCTCGCCTTACGAATACTTCGTAAGAAGAGAAAGTTATGTAATCGTGTGCCGGAAAAGGGGGAATTTTCGCGAGAAGAACTCTTATAACAGGGATCTGGTTTTTCTTCGTTTCATGATTGCAGACAGTAGCAGGAGGTAAGTTTTAAAATTTTAACTTTGAAAGTGGGATTTGTTTCTCATTAAGAAGGTTTAATTTAGGTTATCTTCCAATGTTTTTTGTTGACAGATTTGCAAATTGTAAGCAGAAGGGTTCTAATTTCGACGTGAATTGTATATTACTCTATTCCTTTGTTACGTTATTAATTATGCAGAATGTCAGTACAAAACATCGGAAGAGCATTTTCTATTTCCCTCATACTGTGGTAAAATGAATCAAGTATAAACACTCACCCAGAGTCAGGACTCATCTCTCAAATGTTTCGTTAAAAAAGATCACATACTTCACATTATTATGATGTGTATAATCATTTTCGATTTCAAGGGTACATTAGTGATTCGTGAACATATCGGTTAGTGAATAAAATAATGAGAGAAATAGGTTAACATATGTATGTTAGAATCGATGCAAACTTTCATGCTCACAATAAAATTAAAAGAAGGAAATCAAATTCATTTAGAACCTGCCTGCACAATTAACATATTTAACTCTGTGTATTCTTCAAAATCCTACAGGAAATAAACACTCAAAGGAGTGTTTCCTCACAGGTTTCCTCTTTTCGCGAAGATATAAAGTAGCGTTGTTCAGGAGTGTTTCGACGTTCGGAGTGTTTCAGCGTTCTCACAGCTGCATTGACAGTCGAAACATAAACAGCTGCAGGTAGGCAGATAGGTGCAACCAGGCTCTTCCTGGTATTCAATAGTGCCACAATGCGATGAAACCAACACTGGCGAAAGGAATCCCATGATGATTAACAACGCTCTGTTGAAGGCAACAGCATGTTGGTCGAATGTTTAATGTTGCCTAAGATGCTCCTTCTTCCACTACGGGCAAGCTCCCATGGAATTTGAGATTCGGACACTGATATTTTCAACAACGATATATTGAAGCTGATGATCGAAGTTTGAAATTACCGATATATCGAAGTTTCGTTTTGGATATTATACCTTGTCTATTTTTGAATGATAAAAGTGCCAAACAACTAATTTTCGCGATCACTAAATTAAAAATTTTTTATTCGAAGTGACCTAGTGTGAAAACTTTCATATTACAGTTTTCTTTCAGACATGCTTTCTTCTATTGTATTTTCCAATCTGATGACACAGGCACACAAAATAAAAAAAGTTGTCAGACCTAATGTTTTTCACACATTTCTCTCTCTGTATGTCGACGCGCTGAATCCGAATCTGAAACCAAAATTGCGCCACCACCTTCCAGTTTTTTTTTAAATCGCGAACCCAAGACTTGACAATGTTTTTCTATGTATGTTGACACGCTGAACCCAAAAGTGAAGCCGTAATTACGCGATCGCCCTCCAGGTTTTCGCGATTCAAAAACAAACTAGAAGGTGGTGGCACACTTCTGGATTCGGATTCGGCGCGTCGACATACATAAAGAAACATGTATCGAATCTTTGGGTTTTGCCGACAACCTCCGAAACAAAAAAAATACAATTTTACGGTGTTTTTTCTAGATTTAGATTTAACAGAAACTGGACATTGGTGGCGCAATTCCGACTTCAGATTTGAATTTAGCGCGTCGACATACGTAGAGATACATTTGTCGAGACTTTCAGTCACTGCAACATTTTTTTTTTATTTTGTGTGCCTGTGTAATTATTATTTTGTTAAAGAATTTTATGATCTTTCGCTTTGCTTGTTAAATCTTAATTATAAATTAATTCAACCCGGCCTATCTCAGATTAAATTTACTTACCCTCATACAAGAAATAATGTGCGATTTTAATGAACAATTTTGCGAAGCATTGAGGTTTAAATTCGTTGACTGTCTGGAGGCAATATGTTATTAACACCGTTCCTTTAATTTTATCATCAATATTTTGCCGCATTTATACTTGGAATTTGACTTCCAATATCTCATCTCTAGATACGTAACCAGTTCTCGGGAACACAATGTTCTCTTAAGCAAAAAACCTTTAGCCTTTCACAAGAAGTGCACAACCAAACAAAAGTCAGTCGTAAAGACTCAAGTGACACTTTCTCGAATCAGATCTGAACACACCAAGCTAACTCTCTCACATCTGTATTTCACACAGCTCCCTTTAAAATTGTGAATCATGCAACGAAAACTGTCAATTGTCCATATACTTCAGTCATGTACAAAATATATCAGTGAACGCCAATCAATCTACAGACTGATGATCTTGAAAATATTTTATATTCCAGTGACTTTCAAGAAAAATATTCACATTATGTAAATTATTAAAAGGTGGTATGACAATTTATAAGTCTGTTATTTGTAAATTACTGTTTCACTCTTGTTTAAATTGTATTTTCACTATGTTACACAATCCTTTTATTAATTATACATATAAACATGTACATTTGTAGTCGCTAATAGCCTTGTCGTTGATACGACTTAAAATAAAATAAAAAAGAAGTGCCAAGAGCGTTTAGGATATTAAGAAGTGAGTTTTCATCTACTGGTGTTAGGGATTCGTAGAAATTATGTACTGTTCACCGCTATTTATTGTTGATTCTAAGATATACCATTGTGTATTAGATTGATCTCATACGTTTTTCCGCTGACAATAAAACCAATTATTTTTAGTAATATTAGTAGTATTAGTAAATTTAGTAACGACAAAACCGTATAAGAAATATTTTGGAAAACGTCTTTTAAATCAAGAGATCTATCATGTGCGTTTGCACGTGATTCTGATCCTGCCAGGCATCGAACACATGTACGACATGCGACCACCCCTCAAACAAGGTTCGAGGGTAGATGTGTTTTGAAAGACGTTTCCAATAGACGTTTTCGCGTAATATTGATGTATCTTTCATCATTGAATTGCTTTTTTTCTTCACTCACATTGCCAAGAACAGCCAAGAACAGAAGATAATGCCGTAGATCTATTTCAAAACAAATGTAGATGCCATTATTTTAGCATGAAACGTAATGTTACGCTGAAGAGTACACTTTTTTATGAGCCTTTTGAATCATTTGCTTTCGTGCACATATCATCTGTTTTTTAGGATATCCAAAGATATTTGAGTTGAGCATTGAGATGTGTATTCAAATACATCAAACATGAAAGAAAGTGCTACCTAGTAGAAAGAAACGATAAAGAAAGTAAAACTTTACGACAGCCAATACATTCGAACCATTTTATCTCACGAACTTAAAAATTCATCTAGTAAAAAAGCTTCATTTACAGTTGGCAGTGAAATGTACTGCTGCCAAACAAAACCGTGTTTCGCTTTGCTATTTCATTGTTGCATTAGACTTTCAACAACATTTGAAAAAAAATGGAAAAGTGTAGTCAGTATATATTTCCGGTGCTTTGGGTAAAGGATGAACGCTAAAAAACGTATTCAAAATAATGTATTCACAAATATTGTGCAAAGATGAAAGAAAGAATAAACCAAAATTGAATCGAATATATATTTTTAAATTCAGAAATTCTTATGATTATCATATTTTGTCTACAGAGAACATCAGAGAGTTGCATTCTTGAACAGTGTTTGATGCACTCTTCAATTTAACAGAAGCTACAGAAAGTATCAATGTCGGCTTTTAGATATCAATATTCATCTAACTAGGGACACTGGAGAAGTCAATAAGAAATGCTGCAACATTATGTACGAAACATTTAAAAAAAGTTGTGAAAATTTCCAACTGTCAAGTCCTAAAGAAACAGAGAAAATGAAGACTTTTTTATTTCTCTATGATTTATAATACGGACTAAAAGCATCAGAAAGTTGAAGGCTCTCAATAATGCATTTCTGTAAAACCAGCGGCGAAAAAGACCTTGAGGAGACCTAAGTGTAATGCACTCTTTTGGGTTCTATGTGAAAATACTGAGAATGGAAAAAAGGAACGTTGTGTTTTTTTTTCAAGAATGGAATCGTGGAAACCTTATCTTCATTCAAATTTTGGTTTAGAATCACCTGACAAAGTTTTACATTCGATTTGATTCCCAGGAGCTCGTCTACTTGAGGTCAAATTTCAATCGCCTACATTTTTTCCAATTTTCTAACGAACTGAAACGGAATATAATGTTAAAAAGCGTATCCAGGTATTCCATGATTGTTAAGTATCGTTTGGGGTCTAAAACAAAACCGAATTCTACCGAATTTTGTCGATTGTACATTACACACGGGGTCACGTACGTACAAGTTACACAGCGTCATCTCCCGAAGTAAACAAGTTTTTGACCATATATCGCTTAGAATTTGCTCTATAGGCAAACTTGATACTTACGCAAATTGATTCTCGGCTGTTCATGTGGTCTCTGGGATGTGCCTGGGATGGGTCGATTCACTACTGTTTCACGGTAAAAATAGTAGTAGCTTGATTCCCTTTGGGTGTTAGGTTCTGTTTGCTGTGGTTGCAGAAGGGCATTGAATGATGATGCTGGAGGAACTGCTGGCTGAATTGGAGGAGCTGCTGGCTGAATTGAAGGAACTGCTGGTCTGAATTGAAGGAACTGCTGGCTGAATGAAGGAACTGCTGGCTGAATTGAAGGAACTGCTGACTGAATTGGAGGAAGGAACTGCTGGTTGAATTGAAGGAACAGACGAGTGACGAAGAAATCCTGCCGGTTCCAACTGCAATTGTACAGGAGTTGTAGTTTGTCCTGATGTTCGCTGAAACTGTGGAAACGAATAAGGATGCGAGAAACTTGGATTAATATGCGACTGATGAGCTTGGTATTGTTGCCAGTTGGACATCATGGATCCACTTGCTTGTTGAAAATGCAAGTTTTGAGATGCATAGTTTAGTGATATTCGTTGCTGAGATGGGTAAGGCTGGTTTATTTGCAAGCTGCTCAATTCAGAAAATGTGTAGACCGTTCATCTGCGTCCCCAACTGAATTTCAGCGCTCTGATTGCCTGATGTTTCACACATTTGTCTCATAGATGTATTCTGTGAATATTGTGCTGGAACTATCTGTGAAGAATGTAACGAAGAATTTGCTGTAGAAATTGCTGCTGAATGATTAGGAGTATATCCAGGAGATCGAACAGACTGAACTTGGGATTGTAAAAAGGTCTGTGAAGTGCTTCGTGAAACTTGGGAGATTATCACCAAAATATGTGTTTGGTGACTGTTTCCATCCTTGTGGCTGAAATTGATTCTGTCTGGAAGATGTAGACGGGCCCAAATAACCCACATTTGAAGCAACTGCTGATGATTGAGCTTCGGCCATATTCCATGGATTACTTGAATTGTTCAGTTGCTGTTGTGGCTGGTAAGTCTGAGGTACATTTGATGAATCCAGTCCCAAACCTTCTAATAATGCAAGTGTATCTAACTGCTGATTTTGAGTGACATTATTTGCTCTTGTAAGTTCGATGGAGAGGTGTTCAAAGGAGTGCGTTCTGATGTTGTAAAATAATCCTGTGTCTGATTTATCTGAGAATCCAGTTGTCTGTGTGGCTGGTAGGAATGCTGGTCACTACTAATATTCATCGAATTTGTCACTGGAATTGGCTGACTTCTTTGGTAATTCCAACGGGAAGTGTCCACCTGTCAGTACTTCACCCGTTGGTTGGTTCTCCACACCATATGATTCACTACGCACAACTGTGTCTTCAATTACGCTCATCATTCCTATTTGAAGAGGTTCCGGGACATTACCGCCGAGAAAGCTGCTTGTTGTAGAAGTGCTTTGATCCTCTTGCGTAAATCTACGAATCGTCCTGGTGAACACATTTGAAGTGCCTGGTCTATCTGAATATTGGAGTTGAAATGTACGTATGACTTCTTTGGGACCAGTATGCCCATTCATGGCGGTACCGTTTGCGGAAAGTGACGATCCCCCATTGCGTAAAACCTGTCTCGCAGACTGTAGCGCTAAAACACTTCTTTAAAACGCACCAACAAGCACTGTCTCAAGCCATATATTAAGATTGTTCAAATCGTTTATGACTAGCTGTATGAATAGATAACAAACACTGTCCTATTAAATCGAGAAATGTATACGCCTACCTTATAGTTTGTTCTAGAAAAATAATCTGTTCACTCCCAAATCGTGTAGAATATTTGATATTACTCTGTGTTATAACACTTGTAAACAGCTACTGAATGTGTCATAACACTTCCACACTATTTTGGCACCACTGATGGTTTACTGCATTCACTGATTCGATGACACTAAAAAAACTGCACGGCTTGCCAGAAATACTGTTAGTGAAATTGATTTTGAACAAAATGATGTTCTAACGTCGTTTATATAATTAAAGGCAAACGAAAATTTACATAACTCCATTCGAATAGCTCATTCAAACTTTCAAAAACAACGCGCACAAAACATTGGAGAATTTGTCAGAAATCACTACAAGATGAAAAAATACGGATAAGTATTTTAAGAATCACTTGGACACTCCACTCGCCAACGTTTCTTATACGTTCTGTGATAAAAGGCGGCACTTACCGAGAGCACGACCGAAACAGCGCACGACGCAAGAACCAGCGCGAAGGAACGACCACTCGCGGCGACAAACGGCGAACTCACTGCCGCCGGCGCCCCCGCATCTCGAGAAATAGTGCTCATTCCCCCTCTCTTTTTCACTAAGACGTCGTCCTACGTCACTTTCTTGTACAGGAAGGGCGACGCAAGACGTCCGAAGAAAGGTTTCTGCGCATCGGACAACCCCTCCTCCTCTGATGCCCCCCGCCTCTCCGCCGACCGCTGCTCCTCGAGGGCCTCCCACGCCTACGCGGACGACGTCGGCGGCGCCCCCACCACCGCCTTAGAACCCTCCCGCCCCCGGCTGCCTGTGACTGTGATGACAACCAGCCCACTGGAGCAAACCTGCAAGATCGCGAGGTAGCCTGCGAGGTTCCAGTGGCAGCAATCTTGTAGCCATTACAGCTTCGCTGACCAGGTGTTTCTAGGTTTCGACTCCCGATGGTGGCGGATTTTTTACACTATTCGATCATTGTCTAGAAAATTCTGGCGGCCGGCTGCTCGGATCGGTATTTCTCCGTGGCTTCTACGATCAGTACCAGACGAATATCGGAGTAGTACCTCAACAAACGGCGTGATCTTTTCTTCCTCATCGTTGCCAACACGTCTTCCTTTACTCCCCCTCCCACTCTCTCTCTCGCTCTCCTCTCTTTCTCCTCTCTCTTTCATACACACTTATTTCCATGACATACACTATCACACATGTCACATGACTTTTGATGAGTCTTGGAAATTCCAGAATGTATTTTTTGTCATGTACTAACCTAAACACAATGCAAATCAGTGTTTTCATTTTTTGTAACTTCATTTCTGTCAGATCAGGAGCGCTTTATTCTGAGTTACGTCTTGTCAGACACTATTGTTGGTGATGTTGGCGAACATTCCCCACGATAATCATCCAATTGCAAACAAAAATATTATTTTAGAGATTTGTTCAAGCTATCTTCACAATAACTTCACAGTCTCTTCACGATGCTGTGGTGTTCAAAGTTCTATAGTTTTTTAAGTGTATGTCATGTTGGATTGACGTTAATACGTATTCTTTTCATTGAATTCTATAAATAGCTCTTCTGTGATTCTTCCAGACCTTAATTGTTGAGATATTTTTCGTTACAAATTAAGTTAGGTTGATGTTATTGAAATTGTTTATGACGACCAACACATTTAAAACGATTAAAAAACATTTTTTTTGCGCCAAACTCGTCCGCAATGGGTATAAGAGAGTAGCTAGAGTCATATGAGGTAAGGTGTATTCTGATTTTAATTTTCGATATCTCGTTACGGAAATGAGATTCAATGTTGTTACATGGGAAAATGTGGTTTGTGACGCTCTTTAACAATCTCTGAGAAAAGGTTTCCATGAAAGTTGTTGGGAAATCTTTGACTTGCTCGGAAATAGAGTAAGAAAGGTATTTCAAAAATTTAAAAAATTGTTCTGATGTACGTCTTTATTGAGAGCGGTGTTCTTTGAACTGGAATGTACGCAGACAAGACACACATAGTCGTGATGCTGGTGTTGTCTTGAGGGGTATTGTTCAATGTAATTACCAGGACGGAATTATATCGTATTTCATTTATTTCTGGTTTAATTGTTAACTAAGGAAGTGAAAAAGGTTACCAGTCATAAACAACCCACTGGAGCAAATATCTTGAGGGGTATTGTTCAATGTAATCACCAGGACGGAATTATATCGTATTTCATTTATTTCTGGTTTAATTGTTAACTAAGGAAATGAAAAAGGTTACCAGTCATAAACAACTAGTTTGAAAATATAGTTTCTAATTACGGAAAATCTTAGTTTGTGTTGCGTATTCTACGATTGTAATGTATCAAAACGTTTACTTGGAAACATTTGTAAGGGAAATTTGCAGAATTTGGGACAATTTTTGTTTATTCATATCATGCTCTCAATAAATATTCAATTACAGAAAATATTTAACAAAAACAATTAAACGTTTATGTATTTTAATTATAAAATATAATATTTTAATTACATTTTTTCTGATAAAGAGAAATAGAAAAACGGAATTGTGCAATCGGTTCAAATTGGGATACGGGTATCCTAGTTTGGTCATCTTGGTTTATTGAAGAAAATTGTATCTGCATGATGAAAAAATAATTTTTTGAATCCATTGAAATAAATTACATTGTTCTTGGGAAAGTATGATCGTCAGTTCACTAATTTGTAAATGATTTTCACACCTCATTCCAGGAATCAAGATTATATCCAAAGAAAATCATTTCAATTTTTTTAACTGATCTTGTCTGTCAGGTTTTAAATCTTCCAAATTGAAAACGCTTACTAAGATTTATTTGATAAAAACCTTTTAATAGACTATTTAAAAAAGTGAAGAATCAACGTAGTGGCTAGTTACATTACACTAAGTCTCTGGAACGTACCTAGACAAATTTCTTAATGCTGAATTTCATTTTTAACACACCTAGTGAGAACCTATAATCTACATTCCAGACACTATCGCATTTTCTTCCTTTCCCTTTCTACATATTGTACACAACAGGTAGATTCAACGTCATTGGAATGTTCTTTGCGATCTTGCGAAAAGCAACTTAATTGTTTTATTATTCTTTAGAAATTTCTTGCCTAACGTTTTTGATTGCCCTAGTTGCTATTTCGATGGAATGTTCATTTTTTGTTTTCTGCCTCTTCCAATAGATTATATCTCAAATTTGGGAACTCGTTTCTAATGTCTTGCTAAACATTTTAGTTCCATTGTTTCTTATGTTCATAGATTAAATTCACTGATGAGATTTGATCTTTACCGTTTTGACAAATGATTCTAGAACTGTGTTCACTTGTTGTCTACTCCAACTGCCAAGACATCAGATGGGGCACAATATCTCGATCTGTTTACATACATTCAATTCAATGTATTTCTGTTTATGTGAAAAAAACGAAATAATGCTTACCAGTCTTCTAAAACGTACCGGTTCAATCAAGGCAAACTTCTGCTCTTAAATTTCGGCAACCTGACCAAATAAAAGAAACACTTTCAAACCCGTGCGAGAACTTTCGAATGCTATACCCCTCTCACTTATTTTTTCATTTCCATATTAAGCCTGTAATATGTATTTTTCTTGAAGACCCTCTTATCCTCCGGCACTTGTTCAGTTTTACCTTGTAATTGACACCAATGAAATACATCCTTGTAAATACAAACTACTCTTATTTAACTTATTGTCGAGCAAAGAGGTACATCCGTGTAATTCAGTCGCATAGAATATCAAGTAATTAGTAATTTTACGTACAGTTGAAGATTCTACAGGTTCTGAACAGGTGAAGTAGAATCGAGATGCGTCGAACCAGCAAAAATGTAATAGAATGATTAAGGGCCTATCTTGTAGATTACGGTGCGAGGAACGTTTCTTTGAGTCCTTTGCCCTCAAAATTGGCCTCACTACTCCTTTGTTACCTCATTAGTTTCTAAGGTACTCCTCAAAATTTGTCTCAATAGTTTTTAAGGCACTAGAACGCTTCGTTTAGGAGTTACTTAACGATATAGATTCAGAAGTTCATGCGTGCGTTCCGGGTTGCATTTACATGAATATTTAGATGCGATTTTGAACAAATCCTTCATATTTTAAGTCAAAATGCAATTCGTCACGTCTACGTGAAATTATCTGTCTTTGTTGCGTGTGAGAACCGCAAAGGGAAGGTATACTACTGAAATAATATAGGAGACGATAATACAAGTAGTAAGAGAGCAATATTAGGCGTACTATGCGCATTCGCAAGGTAATGAAGTATATGTGTTACGTGTACCATAAAAGTTGTAATTACTTAATCTTTCTCCCCACAAAGGCTTACCATATAGCACAAAATAGTAAGACACTAAACGAAAACACAAATAATAATCATATACATTAAGATGACTTCACTTCGCTGAAAATGTCATTAGAGCATTTATAAACATTAGAACCAATTTATGATTCAAACACATAGCAACACGGCCAATTTAAGCTACGGTCCAAATTCAGCTATTTTCTCCAAAATAATTCCATGAACCATATTTTACAACCCTCATCTTTCATTGCTCTACACTTAAACTTAGATATGAAATAAAATATAATAGGAAGAGACGATATTAGTTTCTTTCTTTCAAGTACCTGACATGAGATAATTTAAACTTTTGAGTTTTAGCTTGGCATTGTCACAATGCTTGTAATTATACTCTTACGATAAATTTGACATGGACGCCAATGCTCATAAATTCTATATTTTGAAATATAGACATCTTATATTTTTTATAAACCATCATAAAAACGTATCATCATCATCATCACCACATCTTTAAATTTGGAAGGCTCTCAAATATTTGATATTTCCTAAATACTAGACCACATAGATGCTGTAACTCCGCAGATAGCTATCTATAGCTAACTATAGTTAACAATATTGTGCGCTGTCACTGTTATCACTGTTGCTACATTGTAATTAGAGTAAATTTTTGTTTTGAATTTCACAGAAATTAAAGAATATGTGGAAGGATATTTTTCGTTTCAGAAGCCTGGATGCTTCAGCAGATTTATAACTGCCTCCACGACAGCTTCCACAACCTTTGAGATGAAATTTTATCGTTACTTTCTCTCGTCAATTTCCTGCAATAACTCTTCACATAAGTATTCTTGTAAATTAGTCCTCTGAAGCGGCCTGTTCATACGTAGATGGGTCCTCGACAATGAGAGTAGTAAACATGCACATGAACATTTTGAGAGCAGTACAAATTGCACTAGAGAAATGTATATGCAATCTTTATGTAGCATTACAAGCATATTCAAATTTCTCTTTCGTGAATAATAATCATTTTGTACGTGTTTTAGTCTGCTTTCTGATTTTTCACTTATTTAGACTGTTTAAAAAACAGTGAATGAGCTATATTGGCATTTGATATTTAATTTGTGGTTGTCATCGGTTATTTGAGGATTGTCCTAATAAACATTCGAAGCTAGTTGGCAGATATTTGTAGTTGTAAACCGCTTATTTGACCCGGCACTTTCACATCACAGTACAGGAGTATATTTGCCCCTTTTTTGTTTCCGCTTGCTTTATTAGAAATATAAAGTATATTTAAGAAACTGGGCCGCAGAAGTATAAGTGCAAAAGCAGTAGTGATGGACTAATATCCGTAGCCGTTCTGATTTTATGATGAAAAGAAAATAGGAGCAAATCATTTACAATAGTGTAATTGCAAGGATAAGTATATAAAAATCCCTCCAAGAAGTTTTCATTGGCAATCGAGTGTGTTTTAATTTTATGGGCACCAATGTTGTAAAACATATCTAAGTAACTTGCCTGTAAAATAAGACTGATGTGTGGAATTTGTACAGTTCTTCTAATGATTGTAATAGGTCAGTGGTTCATCCTTGTATATATTTTTCACGCTTACATATGACCCAGAGCAACACTACTTGAATACTCTTGACCCAGAGAAACACTACGCACGCATAATAGCAATTTTATTTAGGTTTTTTTGTTTGTATGTGTTGTATGGCAACATTTAGTTTTGTTTTTACAAAAGTCTGGTAAACAAAACGTGACTTGAAAATCGTAAAATTATGTCTCGGTTGTTTGTACTTACAAGATTTTGGAGGTACTGAAGAATCTGCAGAGAATGGATGTTGTACCCATCTAGCAAAATTGTTCGTTCGTCTAGAGGCGAATATATATTCTGTTATGATAAATGTGAATTATACAGACTTCTATATACATTTAAGTACTTTGGTAATAACAAAAGCATTTGTTTTGTTTTTTTACGGTTTTCAACGCAGGATCTAGTGAAACGATAACATAGTGTTATATGAGGCGCATACGATTTGCTTATGATTCCAGTAATGGACTATGGATCCTGCAGTAAAAGGACTAAGGGTTCTTACTCATTTTATCCTCATCTCAGCTGCTATTAGGGCAAACCGTACTTGCTTTGACACGTAGATGAATTGATCCGAGATATACGACAGCGGGCAGTGAAGTTTGGTAAATGATAACTATGCATAAGCAAGGAGAAAGAATATGAAGTGTCAGCCAGAATAGTACTTGACGATTTCTAGTATTCATCATTCCCAGATGCAGTAAGACAGGAATATGCATCAAGAGAGACAGTGAATCCTATCCTTCCTGTATTGAGAGAAAAACAACGTCCTTGAGCCTTCAGTGCAAACTGGGAGCTCTAGAGCATCGGCGCGTACACGTTTGCCCGACTGTTTTAATGAGATGTAACCGCTCCAGGGGAATCTGGAAGCCCCGGGGCCGATAGTGGGATGGGGGAGGGCGGGAGGGAGGGAGAGAAGCGAGCCGGAGGAGGGGAAGTTGTAGCCGCGTTCCGGGAAGTGGCCGCACAGAGAGATTCCGACGGATAAGCGGCGAGTGGGTGCCAACAAAAGGCGGCTCACGACAGCCTCCCGCGCAGCCACAACCTCCTCTTCCTCACCCCCCTCTCACGACCCTCCCCGGCAGCGCGAGCTTCGGAGAAACGAAGGCCGCGGGCGAGGCGCAGAGCGTCACACGGGATGCGGGGCGCACGGGCGCACGAGCGCACGAGCGCACGCCGCGCAACCTCGCGCAGCGCTGTGGCGGCGGCTGCGGCGATGACGACGTCGAAGGTGGGGCAGGGGAGGGGGACACGCAGATCCCGTCCGGCGCGAAGGGCGCGAGCGCCGCACCGTAATCCGAACTCGAATTCGATTTTGAAAGTAAAAGCGATTGACGTCGGGAGCCGTGGAGCTGTGCTGCGCGTTCGGACACCGCCTCCGCCCCCGCCCCCGCCCCGCCCACCGACCCCCGCTGCGTCGCAGGGCGCGCCCGCCGCGGACACTCGGCGCGAGGAGAGAGCAACGATGGGCAGGGTGGATGAAAATGTTGGAAGCGGGCAGAGTAAGGTGAGGTGGTGGTGGAGGGGCCCCGACTGGCAGGTGGAGTCGAGGTGATGGGCAGGCCGCAAGAGTTAGGCGATGAGCGACCGCAAGCGAAGAGAGGTATTGGACGTTCGGGGCAGGAACGGTGTGGGTGAGAAAACGAGTTTATGGTGGGAGCGGGATGTCCGATGGGCAGGTCGGCTCGTTCAGAAGGACGAAAAGAACGTGGGAGGAGAGGGTGAGTGGGGTGGCGCACTAGTGTGGGGGGAGGTGGGTGGGGCCGGCGTGGGCGTGCGGTGGGTCGGGTTGGCCGGGCGGTGTTGGATGGACACGGCACGCGGCGGGGAGGGGCGGGGCGGCGCTAGGCGGGGTGCTGGGGTGGGTGGAGCGAGCGTGGCCGTGGCGGGGCGGGGGCGGGCGCGAAGAAGCCTCTCACTGCATGCGCCACGCCTGGGGGCGACGTTTCTGCCGGTCGCTGTCGCGCCGACAGCTGTCATCGGGCGGCATCATTTGTTTGTGAAAATACGATATCATTTATATGCGTGGCCGGCGCACGGCGCGGCGCGCCACGATGCGATGCGCGGCGCGGCGGCGGCGGCGGCGGTGGCGGTGGCGGCGGAGGCGGCGGTGGCCCCGCGCCTCGCACTCCTGCGCTCGCGGTCGCGATTGCCCGCCAAGACCTGCTCCAAGACGCACCGCGACTCGCGTCTTAGGTTCAAGACACATTTCCTGTTTTCAACAAGAAACAACTCCCTTTTATTCTTAAAAGCTTACGCGATTGTGAAGCGTAAAGCAAAAATTGAGTAGATGGCGCACATCCTGCTCTGAGATTTTTTCGGAAATTCACCAGTACGTGAAGTTTTTTTAGAAAATTATGCGTTTCTTGGGTATTGAAGCACATTTAACGAATTAGAAACTGAAATATGATGCTATTTTATTACATTAATATTATAAGAATGTAATGAGTCATTACATACAATATCATTATATTGTGGTGAATATACTGTTACATTATCGAACTGATGGTAAGAATGATATATGATCTGTATGATCTTTTACTCCAAATTATATTTTATTATAATACATAACTAACTGTAAAATAATGTTAAAAAATTAAGTATAATAAAATCATCATGTTTGCTTCAAAAGTTCTAATGTTAACGACAGGTTATAGGACAAATTAGCAGGGATCACAAGTTTATAACAGTGAATCGATTAGGAGAATTTGGTGTAATAAGGCAGAAGTAATAATTGCATCATCAACGACATTATATTATGTGAAAATAGACGTTCCTTTTAACTGATCTAAAATATCTACTTTAGAAATGAGGGAGGGCTCATTGCTTACTGACCTAGGAACATGAAAGGAGGAATAAGGGGATGTTCTAAAGGGGCGAAAGAACGGGTTTTTCTCGGTCGTCACCCTCCTGCTCTGCCGGATTCGCGTTAGTGAAGAAATCTTCCTTGCTCCGTCTGTCACTGTAAAAACACTCAAAGCTCCTTGCGGACGAAAGTCGAAAATTAAGTTATTACCGAAAATTAAGTTAATAGCACACATCGAATCGATGGCTTGCATGAAACGTTTGTTGTCAAGAACACCTTACTCTTCAGCTGCCAGGAATACATGTTCTTTTCTTTTTATCTGCCATATCGATTGTTTTTACTGAAAAATCTCTCTACGTTTTCATAATAAGCGGTACAAGCGACGCCCACGGGGAAAATTTGAGAACACCGAAAAGGCCTTTTAAATGACACAACATTTTGCAAAGTTGATGGAATTGGAGAGGATAATCATGGTCTTGGGTCAGAGGTCACAGGTCGATAATCACAGGTCTTGTGTTTGTGATAAGAAATGTCCTCGGCAAAGAAGAATTCAAGAAAAAGGTAATACCTCCGAAATTATTTTACAAACACTAGTTAGTTTTTTTATCGTCTGGAAATATACTATTCAATTTGACGTTATTCGCTTTTCCGGCGCACTTGATCTGAATGACAAAAAATGCTCGAAAATTCGGAAACAAGCCTAACACGCCCCGTCACCTGCAAAGCGGAGTGCGAACAATTCTGTGAAGGAACGGTTTTAATGCAAATTCATACAAGCCATGAATTGTTTTATTAAATCCCTCATGCTGACATGACTTCCTCATCGTTTTGTTGCACAGTTGGTGGTAAAGTTACCACGTTTGGTGCTATAGAAGCAAGGAATTCTCAGAAATTGCAACCAGTTTTTTTTCCATTTTTGCATAGTAACGTACTCGAGATTTGATGTGTGTATGTGTGTGTTAGGGTGAGCGTGTGAGTGTGGTGTTGACATCTCTTTTAACACCCTCCTCACTCATCATTCTCGTTTTTGCAAATAGCTTCTTTCTTTTCATACCACGCGAAGATGTCGCGCCCCTACTTGCACCACCGGTATGTAGCATAACCTGCTCGGCAAACAGGTTTAAGATACCAGGTAGGTATCGTGGTGTAGTTTGTGGAATGAAGTGTGTTTGTGTCCTAATTTCAAAGCAACTTGAATTTTTCAGTGTATATGGTTTTTCCGCAATCTTTCCTTCCCTGACTTCTACTTCCTGTTCCACCGTATTGTTAGGGACCAGCTCCTGCTCGAATTTGCGAGGTTATTGTCGGTATTCTTCAAAAACAACTTTTTACACACACCCCCCCGCTTTTCTCAAAATATAATTCTGATCTTAATATTTACGTCGACTTTATACTATTGCGCAAAACAATGAGTAACGGATTCTTGAAAAAATATTTTGAAAATGAATATACCATTTTGAATAACACATGCTTGATTTCTTGACCTCTGTTGATTAATATGATCGATTATTGACCGGTATGACCTACACTAAATAATTGGTCCATGCAATTTTGAATAACGTTTATATTAAAGTTTTCAGAGATTAGAAAATTTGACAACTTCTCACAATGATTCTATCTCTATTTTAATTTTAGTGAAAATAGTGTGAATGTTCTTTATCGTTCGTAATTTGTAGTGTTAATTTTTCATATTTAGAATTCAAAATCTGGATAATTTGTAAAGTAGTTGACAGAATATATGAATGGAAATGTGTAAGAAGAATTAGAAGACCATACAATGCCTAATCTCGCCTTCTCTTGACACTCAAATCCTAACGTCTCAATGTAAAATTGTGATACTTTGCTAAACGATCAATATTTTTTTTTTAAATATCTAAGCACACAGTGAAAATAAACATACATTTCTTAGCTATTATCAAATTTTAACTTTCTTTTAAGTTACTTCAGAATTATTGTCAGTTTCGTTTATAAAGGTTATTGCTTTTTAATCTGATCGTCTGCAACATAACTAGTACGACTACACTGTTAGACATCCTTGTCAAATCCTAAAGCTCTCATCGTGCATGTACAAACTTGTTCACTTTAGTAGCCGGTTTATATCTATTCCCAGAAAGTATCACTCAAGACCTTTACATTTGAATCGTTGTACATGAACTCTCTCAAAATCCGTAAAATGATTGTTTTATTTCTCGAAATCGAATGTTTAGGAAAATTCCTCTTTTCTTCTAATGAACTTCTTAAAATTATGCCATTGCACACTTCACTTCACGATAAGAAACTTATTTAAAGGTTTTACTATATGTATAAGAATTATGAAAAAATTATCAATAAATTAAAAACTTTGTTTCCATTAAGAATGCAATTCTAATGGCATCACAACAAAGCCGTAATCACTCTCGGGATGTTAAAACAAGCGACTGAATTGAGCTCGTGGTCTCAGATATTGGTTTCCTAAATATTGAGTTATTGTTTGTAAATATCATACAATATATTCAACCCAAATTTTTCAAGTTATTTGTCATTTGTTTTTAGTATGAGTTCAGATAAAAATCTGATTTATAGAGAAGCTTATGTCAACATTTTTTCTTTGTATGTGTTCCTATCTACCCATCTTTCGCTGCCTATTATTGTCCCCCCAGCTGCGACTTATTGAACGTGGTAGAGCTATCGTGGAATTTACCAGTGTCCTCGGGAATCATCCAACCTCACCATCATTGCCTCACCTCCGCTTCCCAACTAATTCTCTTTCCCTTTTCGTTATCTGAGAAGGCATATCCCGACTGCATCCCGTTTCGTTCAGCAGATTTTTCGGAAGGAGTTAATTTTTTTTTATGTTTCCATTCATAAGTAGCGGAATTTTTTTTTTTCGCAACAGTCCAGCGAAAATCTCGAACACAGGTGAACATGGGAGAATCTTGTGTGTATTAGATCAGTGAGGTGAGAAGACGCTCGTGATCGGAGGTATCACGTTTTGTTTCCACAAATTTTGTGAGGATTTCAACGTTTATATTTGTGGAAGGATAGAATACAAATGTTTCTTGCAATTGAAGTGCAAATGTTTCTTGAAAACAGACAGAAGTGGATCAATTATAATCGACCAATATAATGCTAAGAAGACCACGATATGTCCTCACTAATGTAAACGAAACGGAATATGGTTGTACTATGCCTTTTTGGGGAGGTAAATAAACGGCTTAGAAGAAGATGACCACAAGATTCAGTCGGTATACGCCTGCCTCATTGTCCACTGAGGTGCATGAGCCCATATTGTGAAATTACATAGCTAGACGAGCGTAACTCGCGATTCCGTTGCACTTATACTGCGATTTTTCTAACTTTGCCCCTCAAGGCCTGTCTTCACAATGGAATATGTCACGATATTTCGCGACGTCCTTTGTCGTGTCGTCAGATATAGCATGATCGCGACCGTGTCAAGCAGTGCTTGTGATCACGCGACTTGAGCGGCACCAAGACGCGAAATGCCGTGCGATATTCCTTGGTGTTCATAGAGGCTTGAGGGGCAGAGTTAAAAAAATCGCACTGTAGTTCTTTATTAGCGGAAGGGAGCCAGGCTATACTTGAATGGTGGTGACATTAATGGCGCTTGTAAGCCCTCACGTCATGCACCTAGCCCTATCCCTGATCACATAAATACTTGGGAAGGAGGAGGAATAAAAGATATTATTTTAAGATAATAGTTGTGCCAGAAATGCACATCATGTCACATCACACCATCCACGCCCTTAACATGATTCGAACCCACAGTCCCAATGATAGGTACTACCGCTCAAATTCAGAAATTCTGCGCTGCCCAGGCCGGTCGGGAATAGTAGAAAGAATGTTGAAATGTGATTCGCGGTAGTTGGGCGAGACATAAACTGCCACACCACACTAGCAAGCATGTACGTCCGAAGTGGGATCGAACCTGCGGGGCTTTGGACCGAGAGTGATAAGGCGTATTTGTGATATCAACTACTCAGGTCGGCAACATGAACACGAATTATGAAAAATTATCAACAGATGAAAAACATTATGTGAAATAATGAAATTATAATGGCATTGGAACAAAGCCGTAATCACTCTCGAAATGGAAAATGGTAAGCGTCTTCGTACTCATGAATTAATATTCTTTATACGCGTATCCTTAATGCTTATTCTCTTAAGGTATTTTTCAGTGAGGATGCTATATTTGAAGTTCAGTCTATTCATGTTTAATGAGGTGAGAGAAGTATCTAACCATTCTGCAGAACCAATTCCTGTCTCGAATAAATGATTGGTTCGGAGAAAATCCGTTTATATTCTTGCATGACGCAAATTGCTTATGGCAAATCGCAAATTAAATTACAAACTATCATTAAGATATTGGTCTATCTGTCCTTCAACGGCCTGAAAATATTCGATATCAATCCTCTTCAAAATCTTTAGCCTAAATTAAACGAAGTAATTGAAAAAAGGAATGTTGGAGTTCTCATCTTGGATTACGAGTCACGCTTGTACCATGCAATGTAAACTTTATATAAATGAAATTCAATTGTTATTTCGAAATAAGAGTATTGAATTAAATTGAATACATTTTGTTATATTTGATTAACAATTCATTGCGTAATAATTTTCCTTTTGTGCTTCCTTTTTATGTGCTCAAATTTACTTGTAGAGTGAGTCTTGCTAGATGAAGATATTGCCAAGCGGAAAACCTCAATCTACAAAGTCACTGAGAAACGCCACCATGAATTCAGTAAGTGTAACTAGAATTGAAATTCTCGGTAAAAATTATTTTGTTAAGTGGAAATTGCAGAGAAAACGCGTGTTATTTAATGGGTCTTTGTAGGATTACGTTAGATGAAAGCTCGAACACCACTAAAAAAAAACAACTCGAATGCGGCAAGCATGCAAGCATACGTTGGAAGATGGACGACATTAAGGTGCCTGCAGACATAATTTTTTCGATATGTTCAAGTGCATACAAAGAAGACACGAATTGCGACACCTCGCGTAAAATGTGGCTGAAATTAGAAGTTCCAACGGCCGAATGTAGGATTTTTCAACTCCAGCTGTAGATCCTAGCTAGATCGAATTCTACCGCTGACTGGAAATGTAATGTAGCGGTAGGCTTCTCTAATCGGTAGCTTTCCGTGGTTTGTCCGATAACCACCAGGCGAATGCTGGAGCAGTAATTTAACGGGCGTGATCTTTCCGTGATAGCACCGTGCGTGATCTTTCCTCTTTATCCTATCCTTATTCCTTACATACACTTACATTAATCGCACTACCCCACACGTCGAGAGACCAATCGGGGATTAGACCTTGTCCCGGCAGGGGTGGTGCCCCGCTAGTGGAAGATACCTAGTTAGGGAAAACTTCGCAAGCCGACGTGTTGGCCAGCGCCGGATCTCACTGTCTATCGTCCTTTACTTTTACCTTAGGAGCTGATGAGCGTGGAAACACGAATCAATAATCAATCAATCCAAAAGACGCGCGCAGAATTTTTCCACTTTTCGAACAATCTGAATAACCTGGGCGTCGAAATCGACACCGACCGACAATATCATGTCCAGGTTCGAAAGTTTCTCTGTGCCATCGTTGGAGTAAAGCCGAGTGCAGCGAGGACGTGAGTTTGAGCTCCGTGCCTGGGTGCCCAGGGATTCGTCATGCGAGAGAACGATACTCACGGGTTATTTATAACGACCTTGTCCTGGTGGTTTGTGAGACGTCTTTAATAACTCAGGTACCCAACTGGACGGCTCGGAAGCATGGAGCTGGCAAAGCGGTTCCAACCGGGGACTTTCAACACTCCATTAAAATTGGGGACAAAAGAAAGAGTGCAAGAGTAGTGGCGCCGGGTACAGATACAGGTAAGATTCACCAACTTATCACGTTTTTCTGACGCATTTATTGGTAATACGGAATACGCAGGAATCAAGAATTTATAATGATAATTCTTGCTAGAAATAACGTGGCGGTGTAAAACGCGAGCATGTGCGTGGCCTTTTCCACCGGTAGCCCCTACTTATTTCCCGCCAGCCCACGCATCACCCTTGTGTCAGCTGAATAACACTGACTGCAGTATTTCTGTTAGTTCCTGCAAGAAGAAGAAAGGGCAGAGCGCGCCACAGTGATTGTCTCCACCTGTTTACATAGGAGTTGAAAGGACCTGGTCCCAACCAGTGAAGTGCACAACGATTTGTGTGGTCTGGACGGTCAAGAAATTCACTGAGGTGACATAAGTCATGGAATAGCAATATGCAAATATATAAATGGCAGTAGTATCGTTTACAAAAGGTATTTGTACTCAAGTGATTCGTGTGAAAAGTTTTCGACGTGATTATGTCCACACACATCGGGAATTAAGGCTTTGTGACGCGGAATAGTAGTTGGAGCTAGAAACATGGGACATTTTATTTAGGAAATCATGAGCGAATTCAATATTCCGGGATCCACAGAGTCAAGGTTATGCTGAGAACACCTAATTTTAAGAATAATATCTCACCACGGATAACGCAGTGGCTGACGTCCTTCCTCTGATGACTGAGAGCAGCGGCGTGTCCGTAGAGTTGAATGTGCTAACAGACAAGCATCACTATGTAACAACCGTATAAATCAATGTGGGACGTACGACGAAGGTATTCGATAGAACGGGTGATATTTGACGTTGGTCTGATTCAGCAGACTGACTCGAGTGCACCTTGGTATCACCGCGATATCGCCTACAGCACCTCTCATGGGCTCGTGACCATATCAATTGGACTCTGGAAAACTGTGACTTCTGGAACCGAGACGACTGGAAAACTGTGACTTAGTGAATGTAGTCCCGATTTTAGTTGGTAAGAGATGATGGTAAGATTGAAGTGTGGCGCAGACCCCACAGAACCATGGACCGAAGTTATCAGCAAGGAACTGCGCAAGCTGGTGGTGACTCCAAATGTTGTGGGCTGCTTTTATGTGGAATGGACTGGGTCCTCTGGTCCAACTGAAACGATCGTTCACTGAGCTACTTAGAGACCATTTGCAGCCATTCGTGAACTTCATGTTCCCAAACCCCGATGGATTTTTATGGATGACAATGCGCCATGGCATCAGACCACACTTGTTCCTGATTAGTTTGAAGAACATTCCAGACAATTCGAGCGAATTGGCCACCCAAATCATCCGATATGAATCCCATCGAACATTTGTAGGACTTAATTGAGTGGTCAGTTCGTGAGCAAAATCCGGCACCGACAACACTTTCTCAATTACGGAAGGCTGTAGTGTCAGCATGCCTCAATAGTTCTGCAGGGGACTTCCAACTATTTGTTGAGTCCATGACACGTCGCGTTGTTGAACTTTATGTCGTGTTGCGGTAAAAGGAGGTTCGACACGAAATATCGTGCGATACCTCCCAATAGGGAGGTGCGATACCTCCCAATAGGGAGGTATCGCATGAATGATATTTGCCTCATCAGTGTATGTCTCTTCGCAAAATGCGATGTTTTACATGCAACAAGTCGGATTGTAATGTCAAGGAATGTCCAAATAAATCATCAAATGAAACCCCCACAATTTATAGATAATGTTTGTTTCATCGTTTCGAATTTAGGAATGAATAATCCTATATGGTATCTTGCCAGTGGTGCGACATCCTGCTTGCGTGACGAAGCCGGATATTTTTGCTTAATTCTAAGCCCGATACTCATAATATCGCAAGTAAATATACTGTTAAAACTATGGACAAGTGGAAAAAAACCATTTTGTTGTGAACTTGTGCGGAAACGGAAGAGACGTGACATTAATCAACACGCTGTTTGTGCCAGATCTTGAAACTTTATTATCTGTTGAAAAAATCACAAATCGCGGATTTGAGGTTCAGTTCTGGGAAGATGGTACCGCGTTACAAGATTCAAATGGAAATGGATCATTGTGGATTGTGCCAGAGTCGACGGACTGTAGTAAGTGAGCGAGTTTGAAAAATGCTCATGCCATTTGCTATTGGGAAGAGTGAAAAAATAACACTTGAACTTTTGCAGGGCATTTGGAATTTGCAAACATGCGTATTATCGCGAAAGATATAATGGTAACATAATGAGAGTGCACTTAACTGTAGAGTGCGCTTAATACCTATTGAACTTGCTATTTTCAACTGCTATGGTACACAAATTTATTAGGAAATATGGCGAGGAATATATTTTCTAAGATGTAACATTCGTAATGAAGCTCTTAAAACTGATTTAAACAAACTTTTGCAAGAGCGATAAATAGAGGATCCTTGGTAGGGATAATATATTTTATTGGGTTTTATCAACGATAGACCCAACTGTTTAGAGTTCAGAAATTTACATTTAAAAGCAGATATAACAAAATTCACCCCGGATTACGTTTCAAGAATTACATGGGATGCAACTGTCCAGGTGCTCTGCGTAAACACTATCCTAGCTATCCAATTGTTGTATTTGTTCTGCAATTAAAAATGCATTAAAATAAATTGAAAAGTAATTGTGCATAAGAAAAACGATCAAGATGTTTTATTTTCCTTCAAGTCACAAACACTTTGAGGATCAGTTTGTGCATATGAAATGAATCAGCACATTTACAGTTGGCTGATATTCGCGTTTCGTAAGAAAACAGTGGACCTTGGGCAGTAAATCAGAATTGTACCTAGCCACAAGTTTGTGCTTAATGTGTTACTTTTCTGATTGTATTAAGCGTGGATTGTACTTTCATCAGTATTATGCAAGTAAGGAAATAAAAATCTAAATTTTCTGGGAATGTTCAACACATCATGTATTTGATTTAAATATGCATGGAATTTGGTCAAGTGTTTGTTTCCACTGTTTTTGAAAGATATCACATCCTCATTAAATAAGTTTCAACGATTGCGTTTCCGTTGCTATAAAACGATTATTTTTTTATGTAAAACTCACTTCTTTTAGGAGAAAGAAAAGAAAACAGGAGTTCGGGGATTACGTCCAAAATAATGTATGGCGAATTGACAAAAAATATTTTATGACTATATTTTCATCTTGTTACCCCGTGGTTTTAAAATATCGTGTCCCTCTTTTTTAAAACTGTTTCATTACACGTTTTTCATCCAAGCAATAATATATTGTTTTTGAAAGTCTGAGGTGTCTATTTACCGTTTTGTATATTTCTCACAAGTTGTAAATGTTTTGTCACATAGTTCTAATGAAGAAGGAAGAACTATACTAAAAAAGGAGGAACTATATTCCTTGGTATTCAGTTCGCATGGGCATAATATCAGGAAGTTGAGGACAAAAAGAAAAACTAACTTTGAAATGAAGAGCTTGATTATTTCTTTGTAGTCGGAACTTCCTATCCATGAGCTTACTTCCACGTGGCCTCGCCATGTCTACCCGAACTTTGCTTAACCAACCACCTCCCATATCCGACACACCCCGCCTATGCCTCCTTGTCTTCCCCTCATTCTCGGCCACCCCCTCTAGGCCCCGCCTCTGAAAACGCTCAGCCAACGCGGCTGCCTGCCTTCTCAGGCTGCACAACTGGGATTTTGGGGTCCGGGTGGCGAACAATGCCCTCCTATGTCCTCCCCCTTGATACCGACCCCCAGACCTTCCTCCCCTCCCAACTAGTGAAGAATGCGGGCCCAGGAATCGGCTTTGGCCGCGCCCACCCCTCATATGCCTCTTTGCCTACCCTAGGCCCACATCCCCCTCCCAACACACCCTCCGCGCCATCCTCGCCACCGCCCCTCCCCGTACACCTCACACCCTACCGTCCCACCCAGCGCCCACCCTTCCCTTTCCTCTGACGCGTCTTCCGCCCGGCCCCCCGGCCCCCGGCCCCCTGGCCACCCAGTTCCCTTCTGCCCCCTCGCTTGGGTCCCGCCCCCCGCGGCGCCCGGTCCACCTACCCTGATGCCTCCTGCCCACCCCTCCCTCGTCTAGCCGCCTCATCCGCCCCCCGCTGACTGGGCGGTGGAGACGGCGCCCGCCCATTCGCCCAGCCCCCTGCCACCCCCGTGTCGTCCGCGCTTTGAAGGCCTTGCTCCCGTCCGAACATTGCTACGTATATATACCATTCACGTGCTGCTTCGCGCGGGATAGACTTGCCATAGTGGAATACAACAAACCTCAGTGCACAGAGAATTTTCAAGGATTTTGAAGTCTAGGTAAGTTTCGTCGTTCCAGCGCTCGTGGGTTAGTGAAAATATTTTGAAAACACACCATTTTAAGTGACATTGAGACAATATAAAATTAGATGCTTAATATTATATTAATTGCTGAATGTTTCCCTTACGTTGTATGTGAACCAAAATTTTCTAATAATTCTAATCTGATTACAGGCATAATTATTGCGTGCATGGTTTGTAGCCCGTATACAATTTCTCCATTCAATTATTTCAAGAATACACTGAGTGGCGCATTAAAGACTAAGATTTTATCATTTTTATTCTACTAGCACATGATCCACTTGGAAACAAGATATAGCACAACGTATTTCTTTAAAAATATTTGGAGTTCATACAATAAATTATTGAAATTACCAGTTGTTTCTCTTGGATAATTAAAAATTCGCAATTCCCTCATTTTTTGTGTGCAATAATTACTGATAAACTCAAATATGTACTATATACAATGCATCGTATTAATTCTATAAAATATACTTCATTTTTATTTACGTAACTACTATCTATAGTTCATCGTCACGAATTTCTACCCTGAGGCGAGCTGTTCTTCAAAACTGCAGGTACGTAAGTTTTTTTACAGCCACTCACCTTACCTATCAGCCATAATGATATATTTACAGAGAGCGGAAACAGGAAATGTCTTGATATACATGATAACCCTATCACCACAAATAAAAGACGTTAGTCATTTCAGTGTGTTACGTCTTGAGAAGAGGAAAGACTTGACAGTGATTGTATTGTTATTTTTCAAGCTTAAAATAATCCCGACAGTGTGGTTCATTAAAGAAGAGAACTTATATTTTAATGTTTGCTGACAATGTTTTCCAATCTTAGCTATTCAACCTGAATCTTTCTAGCCGTTGTGATATTACCTCACTTAACCCCATTTGTTACAAAAATATATATTCATTATTATTAGGAAAGTTTTTCCATATTTTACTTAATTCAGTATTCAAAATGTGATTTTAAATACCAGATTATTAGGAAATCATGATAATGCTAGTATGTTAACAAAAAATATTTGCTCGAAAACTAGTGGTGCTAAAATAGCACCTACTTTCTCGCCTATATTTTCACGTGCGATTACGCGAAAAGAACTCTAATGTTCGAAAAATTGTACATGATCTTATTTCAAAATCTATCTTTAAAGAACAGATTTCATTAAGGGAAAAATCTCGATCTTTAATATTTTAGTTGTAAGAAGACTCGAAAACATTTTGAAATTTCGAACTTTTGCAATTTTCGAAAAATCAGAGGTTTTAATGAACATTAGGTCTACACCATTCTCTGAAACGTCCTTCACATTATCCAACAACAAAATTTAATTAAAAGGATCCAGCCATTTTTTGAAAATTTGAAAAATGGTCCAAGGGCTTCATGTGAAGTACCCCTAAAATTAAAATATCGATTTTAAATTCAAGGGATTGCGACATCAGCCAGATAGATTGGGGGATATCAATTTTGGAGAAATCGGCTGAAGAGTTTAGCTGATAGCATTGTTCACAGACGGACAGACGTTCCGCCGTCATTCGATTTTTTGCCATCAAGGACCCACAAAACTTGGATTCTGACTACACCATGTGTTAGAGGAATTTTTGCTCTAAATTTAGCAACTGAATTTATCCATTTTTTTCGTTATCAGGACCCTGTAAAAAGAGTTTTCTGCTGAAAATTTGCCTTTTTTCGCACATAACTTTCTCTCTACTCCTTAGCAAGAAAGTAAAATCAAACATAATATGATATACAATATCCTTTGTAGTTCACAAAATGCATAAAATGAGACTGATTTGCAATTTACTTTGTTCCATCCTTTTATTCCTTCAACAAATTTTCCTTAAATTTATTCCTTTTTTATGTTCTTTTTTTATACCCGCTTTCTTTCCCAGTTTTTTCTTCGAATTCACTTTTCCACAGAATGGTAAAAAGTCGATATAATATTGAAATAAATTTTTAGAATAATACTTCATTGATTAGTCTGAAAACATTCACATAAAAAATTCAACTTCTTGCTCTTGCCCTTGATAAGCTAAAGGTTTTGAATATTAATCATATCAGATTTTCGATGAAATCTATTAAATATAAATTAAAAGTTGTTGCCTACCTAACGAAACGCAATTTCAATTAGTTTATTAATTGTAAAATTAACAATCTTCAATTGTTACTGGAGAAAAAAATTATTTGTGGGTTCGGTCGGGAGCAGTTACATAAAAAACAGTGTTCTTTCACTAAGAAAATTCAGCGTTAGTATATATTTTGTGGTTTACAAATAGCATACGAATTCATTAAATCTACATATTCTTCGCTTGGAGAAAAATTTGTCTCACCGTACAAAACGTAAATGCTTGTCACCCAAAATATTTTGATGATGAACATTAAGGTGTGAGAAAGAAAAATCGTTTAATTGTTCATTCTTAGTAGTTACGCAGAATTCGATTTTGATATTTGGTGTGCGGTTTTATTCACGTTAAAGATTTCAATGTGGGCAAATTAATCTGTAAGAGAGAATTTTATAGCTCTCTAAAGTTATCCTTTATATCTAAGCTGTCAGTCGATCCACGACCATCTTACTAATATTGCAATACAACGCGCTATGTAAAAATGTGAATCTGACTCAAAAAGCGATGATAGTTCCCAAAGGAAGATATCTCTGAATTCTTCTAGACATTGTTTAATTTTAATCTCAAAAACATCGTATAAAAAGAATATTTACTCCTTGAGGAGTCAATTGGAACAGAGTAGAATGTACTCTCTGAGAAAATTCATTGTGTGTATATCATAGTTCCTGATTATGATACAAATTCATGTAGAAGTTCTTCGTTTTCGGAAAATATGACAGGCAGATACGTTCATATATCTGAAACGTTCTCTGTTAACATGTTACCAATTGATTAATATACTCTTTTGTTTCTTCATCAAAAACATCGACTAGCCCTGATTCATTCGATTATCTTCACAAAATTTGAGAACATTTTTCGATTTCTTGGTGTGTTTTACAGTTCAGCACTTGTGTAATGAGTAGTTCTACACCATTAAAGAAAAACAATCATATGAAAGAAGAGTTGAATGACTTTGTCATTTACTTTTATTTATTTCTAATGCTCTTTTAACCCCTTTCATCTGTGGAAAGGAGGTTCAAAATGTATTTAAAAAATATAGTTTGATCCTTCGCACCTGAGACGTCTTCTTACAATCTCTTTATAGTATAAAATGCCAGTTCTAGACGTTTCAAATTTCATGATTTACCATTCATTCCTGTATATTACTCCTCAGTTTTATTCCGTGAGTTTAAAATATAAGATTGTAATGACGAAGATCATTTGAACTACTGTAGTTTTTGCTGATTTTTTCAAATTAGTTTTTGATTCATGTAAAATAATACATTGATAAATTTAATTCTGCAATTATTAAAAAATCTTATTACTATTCAGTTTTGAGTTTTGGAGTTTCCTCAATTGCCAGTTATTTTGGGAGCTCTATTATTACGAAGATTTATTTATTGTTAATGATTTTATTCCAAAGTAAATTATCAAACATCTATCACGTGATATGACTGGTAGTAATGGTAAAAAATTCAACGTTTCGTTGTTATTTGTAGATAAAGGAAAATTATACACAAATATATGAAGTAGTGGCAACACACTTACTACTTTTCAAACATACTACCGCTCCAACTATTATACCCAAGACCTACTATTAGCCCATCAACAACTATATCGATTGTTCTTATTAAGGGTACATAGCTAAGATTTTATATTTTTTGATTACCAATATAATATGAAAACATAATTCAGAAATACATAATTAATAATGAAACACACTATAGACAATCTGGACCCAATTCTCGATACAGGTAATTTGTTCGTTTTCATTCAGTAATATCTTATTCATTCTACCAATTTTTATATACCAATGAAAATTCGAAATAGCAGTTTTCTTAGTTGTAGACGTACCTACATTTATGTTTAAGTTTTATTGGCAAGTATGAAGGCAAATCTCATAAAATCTAGAGCATGTTAGAAAAAACAAAACATTTTATTTTTCTGCGCAGATATAGAATTACTCTAGGATGTCAATTGATATTTTTTCTGTTATTTCCTTACATATAACATTCACATACTAACGTATACTAAACTAGTCAACAGAGCATTTAATCCAATATGCAGATTACGAAAACTCTAATGATAATTCTGATTGGAGGAAATTATCTAGCAGAGTCCTTCATTCAGATGATATGATTTTGAAAATCGATTTGTTTGTACTAAATGCTTATTGTGTTTATTATTCCACACTCATGATCTAGCTGATAATTTAAGTTATTTTTAACAGTATTATGAATAAAGAATGCATTAGTGACATGGTTGTCAATACTTACAGACTTCATATATCATTATTTAACGTAAAAAAAATGTTGAAAAAGTAGAGGAATCTGTGGAAGTTTTCTTGATACTGTATTGAAAGTTCAGTATGTATATTGGTATGTGGCTGCAGAAATTTCAGACCTATGCAAAATGATGAACGATCTCGCTTACGAGCATAAACAGAAAATGCGCGAATGCGCTTCCGTTGTTTATTGTTAGGGAGTAAAAGTTATTAGCTTAAGAGAGTAATTCTGTTTCTTACTTTGTTTTGAATACAGGAAGAAGTATGGAGCGAAGACGACGGAAAAAACAGACGTATTAAAATCTGCATCTGATGACTGAATTTGGAATATGAGGTATAAGACCCTGAGGGCAAGGAGCAGTTGATGAGAAACAGGTACGGCGAGTATTTATTAGAAATATTTTTTCTGAATTCCAAACGTGACAAGTTTGATTGGAAATACTGTGAAATAGCATTGTGTACTTTACATTGGAATGAATAAAATTCTTGTGTATGGAGTTCCCAGTGAATAATTAATCGTGTAACAATATACTTGTGCAGAAGACATATTTATAAATTACAGGGAAATATGATTCTTGGTATAATGTTGAGTGCTTAGTTAGTTTTCTCACAGTTTTCTGTGTTTCTTTCTTTTTTCTTCTCCTACTTTGTTTACCTTTCTTTAAATGTTTTTTTCTACTTGTTGTGTCTCTTTCGTTTTTCTTCTTCTTCTTCTTCTCCTTATTATTATTTTGTTATTGTTACCATATATATATATATATATATATATATATATATATATATATATATATAGAAATAATATAGTAAATAATAATAAATAATATGTAGAAATAATATATATATATATATATATATATATATATATATATATTATTTCTGCGAGTATAATTGATGCCCCTATGTATGTATTCTATTGCTTGTCCCTTGGGAGACGACGTCCAAAAATTCAAATGGCAATATTAAATCTCCTTAGGGCAGCGCGGCGCGGCATCTCGGAAAGTTCAAAGATTGTTTCCTCCAAGTAAAGCAACTCTATGAGTCGACAGCGGGGTTTCACGAGTATTTCGTCCGATAACACAATTTATAAGCAAAAACAATTAAGAATGAATTAACTTCCCAAATTTTGAATTCAAGCTCTTAAATTTCTTTATCCAAATACGTAATGTAAAAACCTTTGGGTAAGTCTGTTCTCATGTCTAAAAAATATTTTTCCTTAGAATATATTGTTATAATTTACCATATCCTAAGTAATGATTGTACCTCGAGACATCTTTTGAATAACCAAAACAAATCACTTCCTAATATCTATATCACTAAATTCTGATGCGTGCAGATATTGAAAGATGCAGCCTCCGGCCATGTCTGAGTGTCTATGGTTTCGTAAAGAACGCAATAAATTACAAAATCATGTTTATTACTAATTTTCAATAAGTACAGAAATCGATAGAAAACTGTACAACCTCCGGCCTTGTGAGAGAACTCTGTGATTTTGGAAGATACCCAGGAACAAAGAAAAACTCCAAAAACAATGAAAGTGTTACAATTTATAGAGGAAAATGCAAATATTTCATTGTGTTATTCGGCCTCTTCTCATACCGCGCGCACACCATTGGATTGTTGTAGTCAGTGCGTCATGTATATAGTCTTGTGGCCCAGTGATCATGCGACAGCGAGAATCCAAGGATGAGGTCACCTGCTATTAAATATTAGCTATTCACTTGTTGCTTTATGGAACAGAAACTCTTTGATGTTTTTCGTATGTAAAAACAGATATACTCTATGTATTCTATACTATGACATTGCAGTATTTGTGAAGACTGATCTTGTTAAAATATTTAATTTATTACATTACAGAAAACTACAATATATTTCAGTAATAATCGAGAGTATTTTATTTGTTAGACTTGCGCAGTGAGCGTGCTACAGTTTGGAAAATAATTTTGCGTGATCTTGTTCGGCAGCGTTTTTGTTTGTGTAGACCACCAGCTTATTTCTATTGTGTAAAGTTTTTCTTTATGCACAAATATCATGTTACAAAAATGTTTTATTTTGTATTTTCTCTTTTCAATTCGCAACAACGTTGCAACAAATATTCTGTCATTTGATAAATTGAAAGTTATAATATGTATTCCATTAGTTGAATTCTTACGTACTGAATGGGTATGATCTCATTAATTAAATGGTTTAAGTCGTACAACTTGAGTATTTTAAATTGATCTCTCGCATAATTAATATAAATTATCTCTTCATGGATGATGTTTAATCTAAGCTTTGTTAATTATTAAATATTCTTTCTTAGAATACATGAGAAAATTACTGGACAAAATTTGTCGAAATGGATTCTGTAAATAAGATTCTTGTATTCAAAATATATTGTGGTAGGTGTTTATTGATTTTACTACGCTCATATAAAGAGAATAAAACTTACAACAAGAATATATATTTAAAAAGAGCTGCACCCAGAGAATGTCTTGTACGAACAAGAGCTGAAGCACTTGAAAAATTCAAAATGAACTAAATAACCCACCACTGTGTTGGTTTTTTTGTCCTTTGTTGTAAAGAAATTGAAAATCATTCGAAAAATCTGCCGTAGTAAACTCACCATTCACTAATCATTATCAGAATTAATGGATAATTAATAGCCAATGATTCAAGCAAAGATTTAACAGTTAGACTTCTATAGGATATAAGTAGACTGGCAAACAGTTTTATCTGCCTGCCTCTGTATATGTTTGAAAAGCGTATTCGTGACTTCCACGCAATTGAATCACATAGTTCTACAAGTAGGTACACATCATTAATTTGCCGCAATCGTCTTCCTAGAAACTGACATTAACAACCTGCGCACGGCCTAAGCGGTGTTTTCTTTGCATTTCCCCTTTACGGATAAAAGCGGTTCACTCACTCATTAGAGGCGTAGTAAAACCGGCGCGTACTACTGTGTAGCGTAACTGCATTCATATCAGCCACCAATGAGAGACGGCGCGGATTGGTGTACATGCGTATACTAATAACCGCATGGACACGCCCAGACAGGACGGAACTATTCAGCTTCCCTTGATTTGTGATATTTTGGCTTTTGTTTCATCGTTTACTGTGCGTCTATGTTTGCATTCAATTCACCTACGTGCAGGACGTATAAAATTTTTTTGGAATGGATATGGAAGAATTGTGTCTCTTTCTTAAAGCAGTATTTTTGTTAATCACTTTGTCGCCGTGTAGAGAAAGTATTGTAATGCTGCTGCAAGATATTGGCTATATGCCGACAGAAAAACACGTTTTGTGGATCTTTGATACCATAAAAGCGGATTACTCTTATTCCTATATGTAGTAGATAACTTCTTCTAACTTTGTGGTAGCCAGAATACACGTTTCGTGGGTCCTTTATACCGAAAAATGGTGGAAAACGTTTGTCCGAATGGTTTCTATACGTAAGTTTTGTTCATTTTTCTCCGAAGAAGGAAATTTAAATGTGCAGTATTTTTCTATTTTATCTATCAATCTTTTGATGTTCTCGTGGAGTAGAGCCCGTCAGCATGGCTCGTTGCTATACTTACGCAGCACAGTCAAGGGGGACGAATTGCTGAATGAAGGGTCAAAAGAGCATTGGTGTACTGGTTTGGGGCAAATGAGCTGCTTCCCCTTCGTTTGGAAGAATATGAGGGCAAATCCTTCACAGAATATTTAGCAGGGATATTTAATGAAATCAACACATATTTTTTTCTAGGGAATAAAAAGCCACGTCGTACCTCTCAAGAAAAATTAATGTATCCTCCTGTTGAGGTTGGCTATAATCATAGCTTAATTTTACATATTTACAGATTGAAGCACAGTATAAATTCATTCACAGAGTATTAACCCTCCAGCGGGCGCGCTGTCGTTAATTTTACGACAATAGCAGATTTTTTGTTTTGATGTCAACTCATTGTCAAAGACTTCTGCGTTCTTGGTATTCTTTGCAGATATCTGTTTAGTTTGCACGCTATGTTCAGTTTTTGTAACGCTCTATTCGGAATAAGTGCATAGTGACGTAAACTTTACGCTGCGCGATGCCCGTTGTGCTAAAATATTGTATAATAATTTGGGCTCATCGAAATTTTCTGTAAAATGTCCAGATAAACAATTAATTTGAACGAAAATCAGAATATTCTTCAAGAGCTGTCTGATCGGAGGAAGATCATGAATTGTATAGTGACAGTGACAGTAAACGAATGTTGAAAATATAGACGAGCATCAGAACGATACTGGATCGGAACAAGATATTGTTGATAGTAATACGAACGTTATCAACGGATATGTTTTTTGGTAGTGAATATCATTCTTAGATATTATAATGCGACTTAAAATTCCATTGTTTTACAATTTCTTTGATTTTTGAAGAGTCATTGAATGTCGTAAAATTTACGACACGCGCCTGCTGGTGTGAATATTTTACGCGCGCCCGCTGGAAGGTTAAACACACATTACCATTGTGTAAGTGTTCTGGAACATTTGAACACAGGGAACCTCAGTCGTGGGGAGTTCTGTACCCTATTACCGGTTGTTTATGTGTGGATATATGGGTGACTGACAAATTACATGTCACTTTCTTCAGAGCTCGTTTGAATATTTTCTGAAACTTCAATGTGCCCCACCATTGGATTCACATTCTTAAAAGTCATAAACCTCCGTTCGGCCTAAACTAATAAACATACGTGTACAACGTAAAACGATAATTTTAAATTTCTGCAAAATGCATCCATCTCCAAGAGGAAAGACCACTGAACGGAGAACATTGATCCAAATTTCTCATTCTCACCCTCGCAGCTCGGAAAATGAACAAAAACTGACAAAGCTGTAGGATGCAAAAGAGACTACTAAAACAACAGAAACAAAAAGCTCTTAAATTAATTAGCGCAATTGTACAAAAGAGTTACTTTTGTCAGAAACTCTGTTTAATCTTAAACGGAGCTCCCGCCAATTATCGTCGCTGCTGTGGAAATGGAGCTTCCTTCTATTCTACGATCAATTCACAAATTTTATTATAGTATATTTTACTTATTAGTGTTCTTATATTGCTTTAGTATAGCAAAGGATAGCAAAGAGTTAGTATAGTATATTCTAGTTATTTTGTAGTATATTAATTAAACAATTACTGTAGGGTAAGCAATGTAAAATTATGCAAATAAGAATGCATTTTAGTTAAAAAGTGAAAGACGGTCCTAAAGCCCGTCCGAACTCGCGCTTCAACATAACCAGCAGCATAGTGGAATTTCTGGCTGGAAACGACGGCGACGGTATTGGCAACGGCAGCGGCGACGGCAGAGAATCCGCGCTCCCGGGGAAGCAGGGCTTGCAGTGCACCCGGGGCGGTGGCGGCTATGGCGGGCATGGCGGCGGCGGCGGCGGCGGTCGCAGGGCGGCGTAACACAGGGACCGTAAAATTTTACAACTTTGCTCCCATTATATGGCCATCGCGACGCATAAAATCCGCCGTCTAGCGCGTCGGCGGACCGTGATGACTCAGCTTGGAATGCGCTGCGGCCCGCGCGGCTTTAGAATCCGCGAAAATTGTACTCGAACGCGCGCGAGATTAGGTATTACGATTTTTAATTTGTGAAACAGGTAAACGGACTTTACGGAGTCCTCTCAAAGCGTCCTTCATGGAGGCACGCGCGGCCGTTGTCGCCCCAGGAATTATGTGGCTCACGCGGTGCGGCGCGAGGCGAGCGCGACGCCGGGGCGGCGCCGGGCTGTGGACGCTGTGGAGGTGACGCGGCGCGCGAGAGCCCAGTGGCCAACTAGAGCCGCGTTACTCTTTCCCGGGTTGGGGGGTTAGTGCGATACGCACTTAACGTCTTGCTCGTAATTTTTTTTTCTGTGGGGTGTGTTGCCTGTTGCGTTCCATGCGTGTTGGAGCAGGGGGCGCTTTTTCCACACTTCGTTTAATAGTGCACTCGATAAGTTTACGGTGATTCCTAGCGACGACATTTTTGTTTTGGATTCACAGGAGTTGATAATAAAGTAAACTGGGGATGAACTAACGGAACGTTTTCGCCATCTAAACAGGAATGCACTCTTTGAAGACGAGAATAAGTGTAATGAAACAAAAGTAGCAAGTTTAATATTGTTTCTAAGTAACATGCAGCAATATCTTTCAACGGGCGCACACAACTTATAAAATTAGCTCCAACATATCACACAATTAGTGTCGTAAATATGCGGTTACATGACAATAAATAAAAGCAAAGCACAGTACGTCGAAAAATAGTTACCCAATAGGTCTTAAATCTAAAGATATTATTCTCTTTCCCGTTCTTCATATTTAGAGGGATATTTGATCAAACCATCAACAACACAATTGAATAAGAAAACTAATAATCTTATTAAAATAGATTGATAGAACGGTATACAGAGTATGATGTGTGTAAATGTAGTTTTTCACTCTCGTATTCCTCTTCGTAATTAATACATTTAGGAAAGATTGCGGTTTTGTAACATTTATAAGAAACCATCAACACAAAGCCCTTTAAGTGTGCTGATGCAAATTAAATTACCCCAGTTTCATATCAAAGATATTTATTCGAAAGCAGGTGCACAAGTAACGCGTAACTCATATTACATTGTAGTACGCACTACCATCCTAGATAACTCTTGAAACGATTCTTCGTAGACATTTAAAACCTCGTTTTCGATTCACTTGTGAAAGACAAGGAAAGTTTCTGGTAAACTACACAAAGAAACCTTTTGGACTTTCATTTACAGTTCTCTCTCATACCCGATTTGTTGAGATGGGAAGCTTTGTCTCAGTGACAACAACACATTTGATGCAAATTGAATTATAAATGTCATTGTACATTATTGTGAAGTCTATTTTACATAAATCCTCCATCGAATACTTGCAAATATTCAAAGGGCTAAATATGGGGAAATAACGGAAGATGTTCCAAATTATGTGAAGGAAAGAATATCTTATATCATTAGTTCTCCATTCTCTCTAACCTCCCATTCTGCTGAGGTATAATTTGAGAAAAAATAACGTCTTGTTTTCTGTCTTCTCAAAATTACTGAGTTGATGCCAGTTGCGAAGTCACGCCTAGATATTGCATTCACAGCACGTACGGCAACGTGCCCAAGGCCAAACTGAAGAAGCGTTTGTGACAGAAAGCTGTAATATTCTTGATGGAAAATGGCACGTATCTGCAAATACAATGCAGGAACGCGAGCAAAAGTACTTTTTTCAGTCGAGCTGAGCAGTTCGTGAAATGTACTGACGGAGTTCATTTTGTTTACACCACCTCAACGGAAAATATAAGAGAACAACAGCAATCTTGTCTTTGGAGCTATGATATAATGCAGTCGGTGGAAGTCAGTGCTATGATGTAATGCAGCCACTGGAACGGTTTTGACACTACGCACGTTAAAATACCAGACTTTTCAATCATCTAGAAAACTTCGAATAACCGTTCGTCTAAACTCTAAATCCCCAAATAATGTTTTATTCAAAATATTTAACTATAATTTCTAAGTTAAAATGTCCATGTGCAACAATTATGTGTTTCATTTTTACAGATATTCCGATCATATATATTGTGTTACTGTTATTTTAGGATTATTATAGATAGAAATACATAGATTGTGTTGCATAAACACATATGTTCAAGACAATTTTTCGTGTGTGTGTGTGTGTGTGTGTGTGTGTGCGCGCGCGCGTAAATACACGTAGTTAAACCATTGGAAAAGTCTTACTCTCTACTACTCTCTCCTACCTTCGTGACGTCAGGCTCGTACATCACCGACTCAACACCAACACCAATACACTAGAGACAGCATCAATACAAAACATGTAAGCTGCGCATCCCAACCCATCTGGAAACAAGGACATTCCAACAAAACATAAAACAGGTAGCAATTTTAGCAATCTTAAGAGGCCATATACCCTCCATTATAAGAAGCTTACCTCTAGCTTGTCGGTTTCAGTTGTGTTTATAACTAATAGTCTTAGCGGACTTGCGTGGAGAATTGGACACTCTCCGAAAGAATGTTGCCTAAGAGGAAAAGGTCGTAAGTAGGGTAGATTGACGTTAATTTGGACTGTCTTAAATGCATCTTAAAAGCATGTGAACAAACTACAAAGTGTCGCCCAAAACTTCAAAATATTAATATTAATACAATCCATGTGATTGATGGTCTTCCAATTTTAACTTAGAAGGTGATCGCGTTATGGTTCTACCATGTGCTTTTGATCTGAAAAATTAACACTCAATATGAAAATTGTTCATAGTTCTTCAAATAAACTCGATCATATCATCGAAATTGGCAAAGATAAATTACCTATTGCCAAGAGATCATACTGTTGAAAATCACTTGTTGTAGAAAAAGATTGTAAACAAAATTTTGTAGTACAATATGTGGGACAAACTAGAGACAGTGGGAGATTTAGTGGAAGAATATTTTAATAATATTAAAAAAACTCTTATTCAGTCCTCTCCAAACATATTATTTCTACTAATCAGCACGGACTGGACCAATGTTAATATTCTAATCTTGTGGGCGGCACATCATAATTTGTTCACATGTAATTGAGGAGAGAATGACTGTCCTAGATAATGTCAATCTACAATGACAATGATAATGACAATTACTCTACCATTAAGTCACAATTTTGGACGCTGGACCTGTTGAAAGTAAAAAACCCATTTGTAATATGTTTCCTAAGTACTTTTCACGTCTTCACTACAATTAAAATTCTGAGAATTTGAGGGCAAATCATAATAATAGTAAGTTGTGCAATTAGTATCTAATGTTAAGCTTTATTGCATGAGTACATGTTTTGAAAACGAGCGACGTTAAGAGCTACTTCCCCCAGATTCTCTCGCTATGATTGGCTGAATGTGTGAAGACGCAATCATTCCTGTCGTTAAATATAACACGTCATCATTTGTGCCGTAAAACGCCCGATTATGAACGATTTCTTTTAACAGAAACGGTCGTATATAATGCTGGAAAATGCTGGAAGAAATTATTAAAATTGTACAATGCCCCTCTTCATTAAAAATTTTTGTTTCTTCCCGCTTAAGTGGGTCTCTTTTTGTTTTCCCTTTTTTCTGATCATTTCGTCCTATGGTGGGATTCTCAGATAAGTACTAAACATAAATCTGGTTAAATTTGATTTGAAATTTTGATGTATGTTATTGAATTCAGCTTTAGTTCTATTATTTTGTTATTAGTTTGGTTCATTACGTCATTAGATTTGGAATTTGTCGTTACAAAAACCACTCCGTGAATCTATTAAACAAGTATCAGCTTTCATCTGGTGACACTTTCCTTGTAATGTAACTTTCGTGAATCTCCTACTGTTGTGTTTTAGTGTAAGTAATTAAATATGATGTTGAGGAACGTTAGTTAATATTTGAGGTATATTTTCATAGTTTTTACGTTTTCTTGATAGGGAATTGGAATATGTTCATTAATCTTTTCATTCTGTATATTTTTTCTTTTTTGTATTAAATTACCGTTTTAATTATAGCTTTGATGAGGTGTATAAATCGACAGACGACGGGTTTGACAGCAGACAAAGCCTTATTTTTAAAGACGACTTGATAAACCGAATAAAATATCATTTAATAAGTATTTATCTTTTAAAGTTTCATAATTAATAATTATTATCATCCGTTTACAAGCTTCCAAGAAAGCGATTTATAGATTACTCCGGTCAAAGTTTGTCTATGGATTATTCTAAAATAAGTCACCAATTAGTCTCTCGAATTTATTGTTGTATGCGGATAGTTCAACATGTTTGGTCGAAATTTGCCCTTTGGGGACCTTTCCAAAGTAATCCATTCTTTCTGTTTAAATATTAAAGTAAATATACATATGCTGACTATAGTTAGAAAATCAACGAAAGCAACGCCATCTCTGAATATGAAAGTGCTCCCAAAGAATTAGGATTGTTTGACAGAAGTTTCCTGGCGTGTCAACTGCTACGGTCATTAGTCCCATAAGTGTATTGCATGCTTTATCGCAGAAGTTGGCGGAGATCTTTCCCCGTTGGATGACGCGTTTCGGTGTTGACCTTCTAGTCGACTTGTGGGGTTTCTTCAACCAGGTATCTCCCACAGCATGGCCTCCGCTGGAACAAGCTTTTAAGCTATCGACTGCTGTCCCGACTGCTGTCCCGACTGCTGTCCAGACTACTGTCCCGGCTGCTGTTCCGATTGCTGTGCCGACTGCTGTCCCGACTTCTGTCCCAGCTGCTGTCCCGACTGTCGTCCCGGCTGCTGTCCCGACTGTCGCCCCGACTGCTGTCCCGACTGCTGTCCCGACTGCCGTCCGACTGCTGTCCCGACTGCTGTCCCGACTGCTTTCCCGACTGTTCTCCTCGCTACTTTCCCGACTGGCCTCCCGGCATGGGGGTGTTAGTGTAGTGCAGCAAGTGAAAGTGTGTGTAAGTAAGAGGTGACAAGGAAGAGAACAAGGAAGGGGAAGGAGAGATCGCGCGTGATCCGAGCCCCGTTTGTTACGACACTGCTCCGACATTCCCTTGGTGTTGACCGCAGAAACCACGGAAAGCTACTGTTCAGAGTAAGCCGGCCTGTAATTTCTCCTCCAAACGGCAACTGATTTCGACCTGGCTATGCAGCTAGTGTCGAAAACCCTGACAATGATGACAGCCGAAACGTTGGCATCTGTCTCTAGGTTGCGGCCCGGAGCAAAGTTCAGAGCGTATTGACTTCGGGCCGCGGAAGCCTTCACATTCAAGTGCCATGTGACTGAGTGAAAGGACTCGATAGAGATTATTATATAAATGGTCGTGCGCCAAATTATTAGATTCCCTGTCTCAAATTACGTGGAACCTTTTCTTGCTAATTTCAAATTACTTGAGAAATTACGTATTTGTCTCCCTAGCTTTTACTGTATCTCTTATTTTGCTGCAACCTAAGGAAATTATTTTCTTTCAGTGTGACTAATCGTTTAGAGAGTAAATGTAGTTTCACTTCTCCCTAAATGTCACTTATAACGTAAATTGCTTGTGAACATAAGAAGCAATTATTATTAAATTATTAATATTATAATTGGATAATGATCTGCACTACACACCACATCTATAATATTCTAAATCATCACCACAACAAACAAAAAAGAAGTGTGTGCATTGAGTATTCAAATAGTATAATATATTAATATGTTTATATTTTTTTAAATTTTATTTACTAATTCCTGAAGAAGTTCCATGCATTCCAAGTGGTAAGCTAATAACACCAGAATCATTAACGATAACTTTTTCAAGAATGTTTTCATGTTATTATCCACGTCCTTTGTTTGAAATGCGTATTCATATTTAGATTTTGCGTCCATAATAATATTGAGAATTACTCTTATTTCGGTATTTTTATTGATAATGTTATTTCATGTGCAATAGTGTTGTTAGAATTTCTTTTGATTGTTTCTCTCATCAGCCTGATGTGTTTATTTACCAACTTGACCGTTGCAGAGTAGGTTGTAAAGCCAGGCCGTATATTCACGCTCTTCAGTAGATCATTGCGAGTGTATTCTATGAGCCCGCGATTTTAAGGAAATATTTTGATTCGCTACCCACCTCGCATACAAAAATCTTTTTTTCTGAAAGCCGTTTCCAAAGAGACCGCATTAACACTGCATAATTTTTTTATGGGCCCCCTCCACTGCGAGAATTAAATGAGGAAAATGCGCGGTGGGAAACGCAATGTTATTGGTAGGTTTGCTTTCATCAGAAAAAGAAAGGTTCGTGACTGGGACTACTCCCTCTCCACGCTTTTCATACGAAAACACAGCACCGACCACTGCTTTGCCCTGTTGCGCGCGTGGCGCGCGTTCGTGGTAGTGGGATATTAATCAGTTCAGATTTAAGATATGTCGTTGCGGAAACTTTGTCTTGTATGCAGCACAGAATTACATGATGAAAGGTTCTTATCTGTCCTAATACGACTTCAAAAAGACGTTAAAATTCAGGCGTAAGCATATGAAAAATGATCGAACAGATTAAGAAATGTGTTTTTACTATACATTTGCATATGTTGATATTGTAAGATTTTGCCCTGAAAACGCCCTACAAACATGTTGGAATCTGTATACGTTGTTCAACTTCTGTTATAATTTTCTCTCCACATTTTCGTTCGTGGCCTCAAGGTTTGAATGAGCAGTAATTTTCAATGATTCTCAAATAAATTTACTATATCCTTATTGAAAACATTGGAAAATAATTATGAGTCAGTGAATTTTGAATATTTGTAACAATTTAAAGTCTTAGATCTATTTTTTCTGTTAATCTGTCATTATTAATGTAGTGATTTGCTTTACGAACTGCCGAAATTATTAAACAAAAATAAAATGTCTCAGAAAAACTGTTCAGATAAAGTGGTTGATAATTTTTTGATATTTAATGATATTTATAATAAAATTTCTCATTTTATGTTGCATTTATAAACGTAAGGATTAATATTTGCTGGGTGGAAACAATACGTTTATGCAGATGTCAGTGTATCTATTGATTGTACATAAAAATAAGAAGTCTATGTGATTTCCTTCCTGTGCAAAACGAGCTTTCTTAGTTGCACTGCACCGCTTGCGCGTCACCTGCAGCCAGAGAGAACCCGTTAACGAACCCGCTAGTTTTCATGAGAGCCGGCGCCGTGGTGGTGGCGGTGGCGTCGGGGGAGTGGGAGCGGGGTGTGGGTGTGAGCACGAGTGCGGGCGCGGGTGCGGGCGCGAGTGTGGGCGCGGGTGCGGGCGCGGGAGCGGACGCGGGCGCACAGCAGACGCCTAATGGGCTCACTTCGTCCCTATTGCTAGCCGGCCATAAAACGACCCAAAGCACGCTTTACGGGCGCCGTTTCCGAGCACCCTGCCACGCCCGCCGCCGCCGCCGCCGCCGCCGCCGCCGCCTCCGCCGCTGACGCTGCGGCGCTGCTGCCCCCGGCACGGCGCGGCGCGGCGCT